>CM069457.1:21789344-21969824 GCA_035610835.1 Ophiura sarsii | reverse complement strand
TCCCCCTTCCCATTGTGTAAAGCATTTTTTCGGGCCGTTTTGAACTAAAATGTGTCCTTACACCCCCCCCCCCCCCCCCCCCCCCCCCCCCCCCCCCCCCTCGCTACGCTGACCTGACATGGTCAAAAAGGGCCGCTTTAATAATGCCACGGCCGCTTTCAGGTCCCAGTCCGCCCCTGTGTATAGCCCCAATTTTTTTGGCAGTCACCTCGTTAATTTCACGTATGTGGGGGTGGGGGTGGGGGTGGTAGGATCAAACAATTGCGCACGGTCAAAAGAATTCGCACTGTCAAAAATAATCGCATGGTCACAAACATTAACACGGTCAAAAATAATCGTACATTCAAAAAATAGCACAGTCAAAAAAATAGCATAGTCAACAACAAATGGCCATCCCCCTCCCCCACCCCCGTTGCGCACGATAGGGTACACGGGGGAAGATGGGACAGTGATTTTCGGAAATACTTTTTTATCATAGTTTTTTAAAATAGTCAAACTTTAGTTTCTCAAAGTGGAAAATAACTTCTAAACAACTTTCTATCAAATAAGTCAAACATTTGCTACTGTTTCTTTCCAAGATTATTAAAAAGTCTTTTGTTCAGAAATGTGCCTCATTTGGGTAAGATGGGACAAGGTTACATTCATTTTAAAAGTCTTTCTGTGTCCCATATTCCCCCGCGACCCATCTTGCCCCAGCACTGTCAACACATAGGCCTAGTAAATCAATGGCGTCCCATCTTGCCCCCGCAGGGGAAGATGGGACAAAAAATCAGAGACATTTTATCGCCTGGGGTAAGAAGGGACACTTGATAAAATAATGAAGCCGGAGGCCGACGGGCACCATTTTTGGTGAAACTTGTTAAGGCTCTTGGTGATACCTTTTGCTTTGGTGGGGTCACTTGTCGGATATTCGTATTACAGCCGAGTAAAATTAGGTGTCCTCATCTTACCCCTTAGGTGTCCCATCTTTCCCCAGTCTCCCCTACCGCAAGCGGCATCGCCCACGATTTTATTCTTCTTTTTTTTACAGAATTGTTAGGGTCAAAGTGAATCGCAAATTATAGTACCGATGGAAGCTCGTTTCTGCCTACAGATTTGATGAATGGGGCAGATTTTCCAGACATATTTGATTAATGGGGTTTCACCCCCCCCCCCCCCCCCTGCTGGGGACGCCCTTGTGAGGAGCCCTTGTGAGGAGATGAAATCATGCATGAGGGACAGAGTAATATGGCGAGCCATCACGAAGACGACCGCTCGAGATCGACGTAGTAATTAGTATTAAAGTAGATGTTCCGATTTTCAACTTGAAGTTTTCTATTCTACATGAAAGGTCATCCTTAAAAACGTCGTGTCCCAAAATTGGAGATGCAATATAGCTATGATGGTTCTTATTTTAGACGCACAAGATGCTGTGAACTGCATAGGCGTGCGCAGGATTTTTTTTACCCGGGGGGCTTAAAAATAAACTTCATTGGTTCGCACCGCTATCCGCGGTAACGAGTCTGAGGGGGATGTGTCCCTTGGATTGGATTTTTGGTTTGGATTGGATTATTTGGAATATTGGCTATTGTCAAAAGAAAGGTTTAACCGGGAGTTTAACAAACCGTTCCTGAAGCCATGTTGTTAAGTTTGACTTATAATATGAAATTAATTTGCGCGTAGCGCGCCAAAAATGTCTATTTAACACTAAAAAGGTCCAGAAAACGTTTCTGAAGCCATCTTGTTCCAATTGAATAACAAAGTAGTATGAAAATAATTGGCGCGGAACGCGCAAAAATTTGCTATATGTAAAAATAAAGGTTTAGAAAAACGTTCTTGAAGCCATCTCGTTAAGCTTGAATAATAAATAATCAGTGAAACTAATGCGGGCGTAGCGCGCAAAAAATGTCTATTTTAACACTAAAAAGTTTCAGAAACGTTTATGAAGCCATCTTGTTGAAATTGAATGACACAAAATAAAAAATAATTTCCGCGCAGCGCGAAAAAATTGGCTATTGTAAAAATAAAGGTTTAGAAAAACTTTTCTGAAGCTATCTTGTTAAGCTTGAATAATAAATAATCAGTGAAACTAGCGCGCAAAAAAATGTCTATTTTAACAATAAAAAGGTCCAGAAAAAGTTTCTGAAGCCATCTTGTTCAAAAAATGGCTATTGTAAAAAGAAAGGTTAAAAAAACCGTTCCTGAAACTATCTTGTTAAGCTTGAATAATAAAACACTCCAACTAATTCGCGCGTAGCGCGCAAAAATTTGTTATTTTTACACTGAAATGGTCCTGAAACGTACTTGAAGCAACCTTGTTAAGCTTGAATAATAAAACATTGAAAATAATTTGTGCAAAAACTGGTTATTTTAACAGTTATTTTATGGTCCTGAAAAACGTTCATAAAGCCATTTTGTTTAAGCTTGAATAAGAAAAAAATGAAACCAATTGCAATAATGTCTAGTTTACTAACTAAAATGGTCCAGAAAACGTTCTTGAAACATGTTGCAACGTTGTTATAAAGCTGGAATAAAAATTGAAAGCAATTCGCGCGAAACGCGCAAAAAAATGCTATTTTAACACTAAAAAGCTCCAGAAAAACGTTCCTGATCGTACAAACTGTCACTTTTTTAAAACTAAAATGGTCAGATAAACGTTCCTTAAGCCATCTTTTTATATCTTAAATAAAGAAACATTGAATCTAACTCGCGCGAAGCGCGCCAAAATTTTTCCCCCTAAAATGGTCCAGAAAACGTTACTGAAACCATGTTGTTAAGCTTGAATAGCAATGGCGTATTAGGTAGGTTATTCATATTGGGGGTAGGCGAGAAATGAAAATGAACTGACAAGACTTTTGTGAACCAAGAAATTTTTCGACTTTACACCTATTTTTGGCACGATCGAGGTACATTTTGACTCTTAAACAAGCTTGTAGCAAAGAATGTTGCACTTTGGGGACACATTATGCGAGCGTAGCGCGCGAAAATTGTTCATCTGTGTACTTTTGACCATCATGATTCCATGAATCCTGTGGTCAAATGAACCGACGTCAATATCTGACGACCCCCCCCCCCCCCCCTCACCCCCCCCCCCCCCCCCCGGCGACGCCACTGTTGAATAGTTAAATATCAAAAATGGCTTTTTTTCGTGGGGGTGGGGGTGGGGCATCGTCCCCACCGTGACAATGATGGGGGGAATCATAAAAATGGATTGGGGGGGGGGGGGAATCGTCCCCACCGTGACAATGATGGGGGGGGGAGCACTCCCCGCTTGCACTGTGTATGCTCGTTACCCTCCTTATCTTTCTTTTTATATTTTACTCTTTTGCAAATGTGGGGGTGGGGGGGGGGGGGGGGCTGTCTCCCTGGTTATGCCACTGGTGATTCAGAGGGCCGAGTTGTTGGGTTTTAACTTGCCTGGATGACCTAAAACTCTCCCTGCTATCAATATTTACTTTCGTTATAAAACACTCACATGGTGGTTCAGAGACGTAGAGAAAAAGTGAGAGACACTAATAAAAGCTCCGGGCTCTCCTTTTCCCTCCCCTCCTCCTCCCCTCCTCCTCCCGGGCACTCAACTTTTGGTCTCAATTAGGGGGGCTACAGAACTGAACTGAGTGGATTTTATGACAAAAAATAGGGTCTTAGGAACTTATTTTTTTCTTCAAAAAACTTAGTAGGTCTTGAGAACTGGCCTATGGTTCAATTTTGATTAGCAAGAACGCAAATTTGCGATTTTTTTGGGCTTAAGGCAAAATGTTCGAAGAATTGGGGTTTGGAACGCAAAATGTCGCGATTTTTGAATTTTCAATCAAATTGGAGTCTTAAGAACTGATGCAGGCTCAAAAGGGGTGTCATAAGAACTAGCAGCAGAGGGTGAAAAGGGGGTCTTCAGCGCGGCACATACCTTATTATATCTATACCCTTTTTACAATGCCCCCCGGCTCCCTCCCCTCCCCTCCCCTCCCCTCCCCTCCCCTCCCCTCCTCCCTCCTCCCTCCTCCTCCTCTCCCCTCCCCTCCCTTTCCCCCTCTTTTTTTTTTTTTACTCTCTGGGGACCCGGGGGGCTTGAGCCCCCCAAGCCCCCCCCCCCCCCCCCCCCTGGGCACGCGTCTGAACTGTACCCATTGAGTAGTACACAAACTATATCGGTGGTAACCACCATTCGCGGTAATTCAAGGCTATTTCGTCGATTTCTCTGTCATTATACCGAATTAGGCCGTCAAATTTCAGTATGATGATGAGAAAAATACGAGCTTTCATATGATATGAAAATCTCTGTATGTTTGAAATAATTCTGTGTTACGAAAATGTGATCGGATCATCTACCTTTAAATGGGCCTTTCATTTTAAAGAGAATTTCCCGTAAGAGAGCGCTTGGTTTCCCTATCGAACAATTGCAGTGTTGCTCAGCGATGTCCAATTTTAATTGGCGCCCAATTGAACTCGCAATCTGACCCAGAAAAGGTGTGCGCATCAGCAGAGGTCTTACCTTTTGTCCGAGTCAGGCCCCCATGATCAAACCAAGCAAACCAAGGCACCGATCCTTTATCCTTTTTATAGATTTTTATACTGATAAGGGGGCACACCACTAAATACGTCTCCCATTGAAATACACGCGTTTCGGCCCTTTTTCAAGACCGTATTTTTACCCCACGTAACAATGATGGAAGTTTTTATTTCGCATGAATGTATTAGATATGTGTTGAATTTTATTTGAAACTTGATTTTTCTTGACCCATCTAGATGAAATTTTTCGCTACGTGCACCTAAACAGCGCCCTCACCATTTTAAACCGATATTTTCGCTTCCTCACCGGTTCCGGCAACGATATCCTTCCGCAGCCTAGGCTCCCGTGCGTATTCGATTCCGACGATTTTTGACCACATTAGCAATGCTGAGGTTCTATTCTATCTTTTTCATAAAAAATAAGCAAGATTTACTTCTATTTGCTTCCCCTGGGACGATGATCAAATTGATGTATGTACTATTTCTCCGAACCATACACCAAACGCGGAAGGATTTAGTGTAGTGCCCCCATAACTGGTGGGAATTGTTTATTAAAGCTTCATTTTGTGAGTCTTTTCGAGGGAACGCCCTCAATCCTCGAAATTGAAAATGGATAGATTTTCTTGCAGATTTATTATATTCCGGGTTAGGCCTATATTCCAAGTTACAGAGCGATACGATTCCTAATTACCTCAAACTCATGGGTTTAGAATGAATTAAGAGTAAAAAATAAACTGTCCGTTAACGGACAGTTTATTTTCACTCTACATGTAGTCGCCCTGTAACTTCGAATGTACAAAAATGTATGTACGATTATTTATGACAGAAATATAAATGTAAATCTGCAAGAAAATTTGCTTCCATTTTTTTTTTGAGGATTGAGGGCGTTCCCTGGAAAAGATAAGATCTTTAACATTAATTATTGATTAATTTCAGACGGACACAAACACAAAACTCGTGTCATTGACCAGGCCCAAAAAGTGATATCGCTCATGCCAGTAGATCTTGGGTTCATCAGAGGGTGGAACTGGGACTAAAATACCTAGGACTGGATGGGGTGGTCAAAAATGGCATAGACTGTAGACATGCATAGTCCTTATTTATGAATAACAAAATAATGATGCACTTATTTGGGATCAGTCGCAAGTGCTCAATCTGTGAGTGCCAGTTCGGAGGCAGTGACGTACCGACCGGGGGCCGCAGGCAAGTTGCCCCCCCCGGCTCCAAATACCGGGACGCTAAATTCGCAATACCGGGACGCTAAAAATTGGCATCAAAAATAAAATAGGAACTAGGCCTAAAACCCTGACGATTGGGCATTATTTGTTACCTTTTTCAAAATTTTGGACTGTGAAATATTGTGACCGTGCGAAAATTTGTGACCGTGCGAATTTTTTTGACCGTGCGAAATTTTGTGAAATTCACGAGGTGACTGACTGGGGAAAAAATTGGGGCAACCTTTTACGAAAATTTACGCCACTATCGGGACGACATACTTCTGCCCCCCCCCCCCCCCCCCCCCCCCCCTGGCTCACATGCCGCGGTACGCGCCTGGTCTGAGGGGGCCAAGGGGGGGGGGGGGGGCTGGCCAATTTGCTGACGAATGCTCACGTACAGGGGCGGACTGGCCACTGTGGCGTTGTGCCCGGGCGTTGTGGCGATCGCTGTGGCGTTGTGGCGATTGTGGCGATCGTGGCGTTGTGGCGATTGTGGCGTTGTGGCGATCGCCACATGGGCCGCTTGGTTTTGGGCCTCTCAGGGCCGGTTACTCAAATTTTGTGGCCGTGCGAAAATTTGTGACTGTGCGAAATTTTGTGACCGTGCGAAATTTTGTGTTTTTTTACCCTACCCCCACCCAACCCACTTACCCACCCACCCACTTACGTGAAATTCACGAGGTGACTGACTGGGAAAAAAATTGGGGCAACCTTTTACGAAAATTTACTACCGGGACGACATACTTCTGCCTGACATGGTCAAAAAGGGCCGCTTTAATAATTTTGCCACGGCCGCTTTCAGGTCCCAGTCCGCCCCCGCTCACGTACCTTTTTAACCGACTTCCGAATGAAATGATAAACTGAAAAATGAAAAACTACTCTAACGCTGAACCAGAAAACACACCAGACAAAATACAGAGGATATCGGATATCCTGAAAATGTAAACTGCAAGAATTAAAGTGACAGTACAGGGTGTCTCAAAAAAAACCGTGCACGTGTTTACCCAGCATATTGACCGTGAACTTAAAGAAATTGGTGTAACTATTGTATACATATTGATAGCCATAACGGTTAGCTTTCATATTCCGTTTATTTCATCTGATTTGGTTTTGTCAATCTTGAGATATGACCAATTAACTAAAGCTACCTAAAGTTGACGTTGTGCCACTTTACAGTTTGCAATGAATAGAAAGGGTTACTCCGGAGAGGGGGGTTGTTACCACCGGGGTTACCACCCTCTAAAAAGATCCAATCCGAAATGCAGAGTATGCTTATTTGGGTACCATGTTATAGCTAGAGGTTCCCTCTATCTATAAATACTAAAACAAGTACAAACATCCCACGCATGACGTCACCAAACATGGCCGACCTCAAAATCCCGCCGTATTCGCTGGTGGACACTACTGAAATATCATAGAAATCTTCGCCAAAAAGTTCTAAATATCGGATTTCACCCGGTTTTTTGCTTATAAGTGATGGAAATGGTGTTTCTAACATAAACCCATGCTAAAATATTTCAGGAACACACAATAAAAATATTTTTCAAAATGGCGATTTAAAAAAAATTGTAAGGTGGCAACCATCCCCTGTCATGCCTGTGAAGAGCCTTTGTGGGGTATACTCAACACTTAGGTTATGGTCTATGTGGTAGGATGTATAATTTACTCTTTCTCTGCTGAGAGACTAGAAGACTTGACAGACGACATTACACTTGAAGACTTGACGGATGACATTACACTTGAAGACTTGACGGACGATAATATTATAAACTTGGACGATAATATTATACACTTGTAGACAGGACAGACGATACTATATAACTTGAAGACAGACGATACTATACATTACAGGACTCGAGACAATACACACACACAGGCCATATCTGTAGTTATTTAGTGCTTCTTTTTATTCGTGTAAATACTTCAGAGAAAGTAATAAAATGAGATAAAGGATGGAGCGATAAGATCGTAGGATGTAACCCTGATTTCCCTCTGTGCAAAGCCTAATATAGTGGACCACACCTAGTAACGCCTACTCTCAGTACCCAATCATCTTTTAGATATTATGTAATCCCACAAGCCGTTCCCCTTCCTACCTGAACCCTGGCCAATCACCATCCGCCGCCAATTCAAATAGCTCTGGCGTGGAGGGCGTTTGGCAAGGTTTCTGGGAAGAGTAGGTGACCGGAACCGTCGAACATCAACTCTCACTTGTATGTCTTTCGGCTCCAAGATGTCTCTTGGGGTGTTATTCTAGATAACCTCTCCTGGAATGTTGGTACGATTGGACCTATATACTTGGTACCACCACTTGAGGAGGAAGGGCGGACAATTGACTTGGTAATCGAGGTGCTAATGAACCCGGAGCCTACTGACTTAATTAGGTAGCAGAGGAGATGGTCGTGCATTAATTAGCGGCGGCTTCTCCGTTAAACCTAATGTGTTGTCATAGATGACTACGGTAAATGGGTGGTGGTCCATCTATACAGGGTTGCACAAAAGTTCAGTAATGCTTAAATCACATCAACATTATATTATGATACATTACAATACATGGCAACATTATAATAAGATATATATTAATACTTAAATCACATCAACATTATATAATGATACATTACAAAACATGGCAACATTATACACGGCATCATTATGGTGACGTTCAATTACATTACTTTATCTTAGCCTGACATAATGGTGGCCTAATTGATATTGCGCTAATTGGTATTGCGCGTCTCACACCCCTACTATCGGACTTTGACGGCTTACCCTACCCCTGGGTCAGTGGCGTAGCCAAGGGGGGGCAAGGGGGGGCAGCTGCCCCCCCCTGTGGGGTTCTCTGCCCCCCCTGTTGCCCCCCCTGTGGGAAATGTCAGTTGAAATAATTTGGGACTAACCTATTCACAACACAAGGAAATTCAATCCTCAATTTGGTTGTTGCCCCCCCACCAAAACTCCCGGCCCCCCCCTTTGCCCCCCACTGAGAAAAACCTGGCTACGCCACTGCGGCCTGGGTAAGGTGGCAGCCTCAATTTGTTTTCGTCAAAATGAGCGCAGGGAATGTAAAAGCGATCACCTAGACGCCCTAGGTCACTGTTTTTTGCGTTCTAGCGCAATCGGCGATCACCCTCCTTAAGAGGACGAGGGTTTTAATGCTTATCTTAAGCATTATTTCCGTAAAAGTGGCACAACTTCGATTTTAGATAGCTTTAGTTAATTGATCATATCTCAGGATTGACAAAACCAATTAGATGAAATAAACGGCATATGAAAGCTAAGTGTTTGGTCTATCAATGTGTATACAATTGTTACACCAAATTCTAGAAGTTCATGGTCAATAAGTTGGGTAAACACGTGCACGGTTTTTTTGAGACACCCTGTATAGATACAAACTGCATATGGTCACGCGTTATGAACTCGCCTCCCAATAGGGTGGTGCCGTTACATTTATTAGTTTCATGTTGCCATTTTCCTCAAATATTTTTAAAACCACAAAAGCCATCTCAACAAGTTTGGTATCATTTTAAAGCCCTAATAACAAGCTATCTGCCTGCAAAATGGCATTGGTATAGCTAATACATAATGGGATATACAGCTGTTTGATGTTTGGGGACCAGGGGTGGTGCTGGAAGGGGTGCCGCCTGTACAAACTCAATGGGGATAATCCCATGTTTTGTTCTTTTTACAATAACTAGTCATCCCCTAATGTTACACACACCATTCTGGTCCCATTTTAAAGGATAATTAGTAGTCTTTAAGTATGTGGTTCAACAGACTTGTCAACTATTTGTAACAACTAATCAATTATGGATAAGACCATGTACATCAGCTTTCTTCCTATTCGCTACACAGTCAACATGAATAATCAGCCTCAATTTACCGGATTTATAAAAATGACTATATCAGAAAAAGTTTTCAACCTATGATAGCAAAAGTATACATTTTTGGAAAGCTTGTAACTAGAGGAATTCAGAAATGCAGTTTATATCAGGGAAGGGTTCATCCTTAAATAAATATTTCTGAAAATTCAAAAAATATATAAAATAAAAATTGGAGATATTCACTAGCCGGTATAATTACCATACCGACGTAGTAACTTTGACAATTATATATCATCTAATGGGTAATTTCATGAGGAATTCAAATATGTAAAGTAAATAATGATAGGGGTAGGTTTAAAAAATATATGGATCTCAAATTAAAAATTAAAAACTCTGATATTTTCCCGAACATTTCCGATCATACCATTTTAGTTCTTGGTCGTACTATAATTTCAATGGCATATTTGGTTTTCTCATGCAATTTCCCTTCAGAAAATGTATACTTTTACTACCCCTGGGGGGTATACAAGCAAATATAAATGTGTAAAGTTAAAATCATGTCGTGAAAGCCAAAATCCGTGTGTAACGCGAAAGGATGCGAGCTTAAAACACATGACCATATGGTTTCACACCACTAAATAACGTCTGGCCCTACCCCCTTTGAGGCAAAAGTCCAAAACCGGCCCGTTTCTATGCCGAAACGGGAGACCTATTGTAAATTACAGTTTAAAATTAGGGTATTTACTACAAGTTATGGCGAAATTAATATAGTGTGAATTTTGACAGACACATCAGCGTTCTTCAGGTCCAAAAAAATTGATGCAATGATGATTTTTTAATATTTTAACAGAGACATTTGTGTTCAGGTCATTTCCGGTATCTGACGCAATAATCTTAATCAACAATTGCGTGTGACCAGGAAAACTCAACTCGTACTTTTTGAAAAGGCTCTAGCTCAAAATTATGCCGGTTACCCCCCATATATGAGTTGTTGAGTTAGTAGTCATGGCTTTCATCTTCAAGTTGAAACCAAATTTCAAGTTACCAGTTTCTTATAACGTCGAGAAATATCCATTTTAAAAGTGTGCATTTCACGTGTAACCCTATGGGAGATGTATTTAGTGGTGTGCAACCTATACAGAGGGTCAAGGCGCTTTGACCTTCACCCCTGCATTGCTGTCTAAACTGACTTGCCGGCAATGATAACTAGACTTCTAGTTAAAATTGGTTCTAACACATATTATTACGGCCCGTACACTTCGTTCTCTTAGTATACACATCTGTTTCATCATAAAAGATCCGTCCGTTTGGTTAAATAAGCTACAATCTGACTAATTAAAGTCATTATCTAGTTTTTTATCCTTTTTTTTTTTTTTTTTTTTTTTTTTTTAAAGAAGAAAACCGTATATTCCCTGCCCAAAAAAGTTAATTTGAAAAAATATTATGTTTAATTAATGATTTTCTTTTCGAGATATCGACGATTATGTAAATTTTTCTCCATGGAGCTGTGTATAAATGCTCATTTTCTCCACCCTACTGTCTTTTAATGCAAAACCCTGCGACATTAAGACTTCTCGGACACGTGCCATAGACATAAATGATTACTTTAAACGATTTAAAGTTTATCATGTTTATTTATCGAAATGGCCAAAATATGAGGGTTTAAATTTCGCTAATAGGAACAAAATTTGGAGAAAAACTTTTTTCTTAAATATCAAAAATATAATATTAAACGAATTACGCTCTAGTGAGAAGAAAAAAAGATTTGAATACAAGTTTTGCATACTTCCGTAAACTCCCCTCTCAGAACGGCGCGGGGTCTAACATGATCTAAATTGTATTTAAAAAGACATATTTGAAGCAAGAGTTGAACGTAAGCGGTGGGGGGGGGGGGGGGGGGGGGGGCATAGGGTATATGGGGGGGGGGGGGGATAGGGCATGGGGGGGGGGGGTACATTGATTAAGCTGTGTCTACTGAATAGGTCAACCTCACAGAATGTCCTTGTAATTTCAATACTTCCATGCAAAATGTTTTACAACAAGTGATTAGCATAGTGCCGTATGCCTTTTTGACGAGGATCATGGTAACCAAAATCTACTTTTCTACTGACATAGCCAATATGGCGCACAATGTCTTTCACTGTTTTTTACCACTTTGAAGTCGTATATTTGATCAAAAATCATAACTACGCATTATGTAAAGTGCAAAAGATTAAGAAAATGAGGCAATAAAAAAAAAGGTGTCTCCTTCAGGTTTCACACCACTAAATAACGTCTGGCCCTACCCCCTTTGAGGCAAAAGTCCAAAACCGGCCCGTTTCTATGCCGAAACGGGAGACCTATTGTAAATTACAGTTTAAAATTAGGGTATTTACTACAAGTTATGGCGAAATTAATATAGTGTGAATTTTGACAGACACATCAGCGTTCTTCAGGTCCAAAAAAATTGATGCAATGATGATTTTTTAATATTTTAACAGAGACATTTGTGTTCAGGTCATTTCCGGTATCTGACGCAATAATCTTAATCAACAATTGCGTGTGACCAGGAAAACTCAACTCGTACTTTTTGAAAAGGCTCTAGCTCAAAATTATGCCGGTTACCCCCCATATATGAGTTGTTGAGTTAGTAGTCATGGCTTTCATCTTCAAGTTGAAACCAAATTTCAAGTTACCAGTTTCTTATAACGTCGAGAAATATCCATTTTAAAAGTGTGCATTTCACGTGTAACCCTATGGGAGATGTATTTAGTGGTGTGCAACCATATGGTGTGGGGAAACGTCGCATAGGCCTAAAAGAAAGACCGATGTTTCAATACCACCCTCATCGGGGACGAAATATAAAAATATAAAAAAACCGCCTAGTAAAATCTATATTACCGTAGGCTGATAGCCATAACCTAGCTAAGTTCAATAGACATAAAAACATGACAAAAATTATAAAAACCCAATATACTAAAAAAGAAAAATGAAGAAAATCTGTGGACAAATTAAATTGACGTCTTTCAAGTTGGGCGACCAAAAATGGGCTACAACGTATCATGAAATAGCAACACCACTATAGGGATCGATCAAAACATCAATAGCACAAGCCACCTTGACATGCAGCGAACTTGTAGTTTTTGTTATGGTTCACTGGTTTATACTTAGTTCCTGGTATGATGAAGAGATCGCGAAATATTTCAATAAACAGCGAGTTGATAGTATTAGATCAAGAAGGCAGCCAAGTTTCACATTACAGTCAATACAGCAATAAGTTATCATCATGGTGAGATACACGAACAAATCACAACAACAGTAAAGCTGCAGTAAGCAGAGAGTGCAGTCTTCCAACCACCGGAACATGGCAAACCTATCGAATTCCATGTACTTCCGCCTTTTCTTAGCGTCTCTTTTGATCATATCAGTATCAGGTAGGCAAGGCACTGACGTTTCGCCGAATTAGAGTTTGTTTGTTTACACGGTCGGTCAGTACGGACCCGGGGGGTGGGGGGGGGGGGGGGGGGGATGTTCTCACATTGATATGGTAATGGTATACGTATTAAACAGGGATACTATTAATTTTGGGATAGGAAACAGTCAATAGTTAGGTCACCCAAGCCCTATATGAAAGCTATGAAGATTGTTAAACGGGGTCAGTCGTCACAAACATGCACAAACACAATAGTAAAACGACCTTGCTATTGTCATGCTATTATCAACACTCCCTACACAGAGGTCTGCAGTGCAAATCTGTACGATTTTCGCCATGTAATGTCTATGGCAGATTTCATTCCGTGGTATAAAGCTATGAGGTTTCCGTGGTCTTCGCTATCTCCAAGCAGATAGAGCAATACGTACATGGACTTTTTTGTAGACGAGGGTTCATTTCATGATTTGGTGAGGTTTAGAATGAGTTAGGATTCCTGTAATTTTGAAGACCACGGATTTTCAAAACGTGAATTTCCCGACATTGTACGACATAAATTTGGTCACCAAACGTGTTTAAAACTATACATTTTACCGTTCTGCAGATGTTATTGACCCTCCTTTAAAATTCTACATGCTTTTTAACACGTTTCTCAGTTTTTGAGATGCCCAAATAGACCATTTTCGGAAGCTATTTCTTGCAAATATTGCAGTCACTGTGACTCCATTGTTTTCATGCGTATAACAAAATATGACATGCAGCGTGACCTCCCTACTGGCTGGAAAGTCCTATACTAACGTACGTAGCGAAAATAGTCCCTTTTGCATAATTGAATAAATTATGGTAATCGTCTGGAATGCGTCGGTGACCGGCGTATGACGCGTCTGACGTCATTATTCAGGGCCGTCAGAAGCTTTTGCCCAAGGGGGGTGCGTTTTCACGATTTTTTACCGGAAGCAGTGGCGTAGCTAGGTTTTTTTTCTCGTAAAAGGTTGCCCCAAAAATTTTCCAAGTCAGTCACCTCGTGAATTTCACGTAAGTGTGGGGGGGGGGGGGGGGGGGGGGGTGAAGTCAAAAAAATTCGCACGTCAAAATTTTTCGCACGGACACACAATTTCGCAGTCCAAAAAGCACTGAAGTCAATGTTTTATGAGTAGTTTTACTATCATTGAAATTTGAAACTAAGAAAAACGCAATTTTTACCTTAAAAAAAAAAGAAGAGATTTTCAAGGGGGGTGCGTCTGCACCCAACGCACCCCCCCTTCTGACGGCCCTGTTATTTAGTCAGCATAGAATTGGTGGCACTATTCACGCGATAGATTTACACACAGCTTGCTGTCAAAAAATGATACGACACTGGAGTTGGTTATCCAACTCCAGCGGTTTTTGGATGAAATAATTTAGTTTCAATGTGTGATGAATTTTATGGGGTCATATAATCAAAATCCCGGGCAAAATCCATTGTTACATTGAAAGCAATGGAAATTCAAAATTAACGGCCGTTCGTGTCTACCATCGTCTGCTACAATCACGCCTTATCAGTATAGCGCCACCAATTCTATGCTGACTAAATTTTAATTTAAAAGTGGACTCCGATCGGCAAGCTGAGAGGCACACCCCTGTATGTATACTATATGTGCCTGCCTTTTGGGGTGCCTTTTCGCAAATATTGGTATAGCGATGGGGTGGTTTTCATCACACACCAAAGCGACCAATTGGCATAAATTGACTGTATTTTAAGGCATTTTTTTTGTAAAAAGCGCCCAATTTGTGCAAAATTGGGTGCTTTTCTAATAGTGCTGTTATCGAGATTTTTTTTTCATGTCGACATGTTGCTATTTTAGAATCTCGATATCGACATGATGTCGACATATTATGATCCAAATACCAAGCCGATTGTCCCCGCAAATTAATGTCCGCGATAGTATAGAATATTACCGCAGATCGAAAATATCGCCAAGTCAATATGCAAAGTGGTGAGGGGGGAACTAGCGTAGGCCTAATTACTTTTAATGATTTGCTATCGTTGGATATTGGGTTTTTTCACAACTCTTGCCGATTTTCATTTATAAAAATCACTTTGCTGATTATTTTTTTCTCAAATCATTACAGACGATTTAATGTCAATTATATCGACATCCCAAAGTTGATATCGACATGTCGGGATAATAGCCGATATAGACATAATGTCGACATCGTTCATGTCGATGACAGCCCTATTTTCTATTTTCTGTACGTCGGTCGTCTGGTAGTACGCCTTTACTCTAATTTAATCGAGACCAGCAATTTGTGATAATAAAGTATAATCGTACAAAAGAAATGATTGTATTTTATTATCGTTGACTGACGTTGAGTAACGTACGTCCGGTAGTACGCCTTTACTCTAATTTAATCGAGACCAGCAATTTGTGATAATTAAAGTTGAATCGTACAAAAGCAAATGATAATATGTTATTATCGTTGAAGAACGTACGTCCGAGAGGTGGGGGAAGGGAAGTGGGGAATTGAAGGGGAGGGGTGGGGGAGGGGTGGAGAAGGGCAAGGTAAAAGAAAAATTGGGCAGAGGTTCCCCCTCTTTGCCTTAGCCATTTTCATTGATACACACAAATTGAATGTGTTACCATGCAATTGTGTGTATCAACAAGTATAAAGTGTACGGTGGGGGTGGCAACATCCCCACCCCCACCCCACCCCAACCCCAAAATGTATTGAAATAAGAGAGTGTTCAGAAATACTTTGGTGGGGGGGGGGGGGGGGGGTGGCCAAAACGGGGGGGGGGGGGGTGTCTAAAAAGTTTGAAGTCTCAAAAAGGGGGGACTACAAAGTTTTCCCTACTCAAGAGGGGGGGGGTCAAAAAAGTTAGGCCAAATAAGTAGTCGTTGACGGTAAAAATACCAAAATTGTCTGCGCTTCGCGCAAGAAAATACTGCAGTACTAACATTTCTATAACAAATTATACAGATTTCCGTACGCTCCGCACAAATCTTTGTAAAAACATTGTGCCGACAGCAGAATTTGTTATACAAAATGTGACTAACCAGTGTCCACAATTTGTACTTGAGAACTGTTGATAAGGGTGATCGTCAACAGGGTTAAATATACATTTCCGCGCGCTACACATGATTTTGAACGCAGTTTACCAAATTTCTGAGCGCTCCGCGCGCGCGTCTTTGTGAAAACAACATGCAGACAGCAGGATTTGTTATACAAAATGTGACTAACCAGTGTCCACAATTTTTACTTCAGAACTGTTACATTTTGTATAGCACCAAATTGACCAAATTTTTCGTGCTCCGCGCAAATATTTGTGAAAGAATTGTGTAGATAGAAGGACTTGTATATACAAAGAGTAACTTTCTGGAAAAAAGAAACAGTTTTTAAAAAGGCTATAACGTGATAAATACAAATCACCGAAAAATACAATTCGGAGGCTTGAAAGATATGTTTCAAGTGAATTTAAAATGTTGCAAATTGATTGCCAGCTATACACAGTTCTGACTGTAAGCATCATAGAACTTGAGTCAAATGTCTATCTACATCTGACAGTAGGGGGGAGGGTCAAAAAGGTTTTTCACCCTGTTAAAGGGGGGGGGGGGGGGGGTCAGAAAAGTTTGTCAATTTGTAAAGGGGGGGGGGGGTCAAAAAAGATTAGACACCAACACATATTTTTTGGCCAACCGCCACACCAAAGTATTTCTGAACACTCCCTAAGCTTGCTTACTTTTTATTATTTATTTTAAGTATAGAAGAGCCGAAAAGTAAACACAAAAAGGTGGAAATTTAATACACAAATGAAAACTAATTTATTTAGCCTATACTGCACTGCATTTGCAAACTGACTCATTGTTGCCAATAATGTAAACATCGCGAAATTTAAAGGGCGCAGAATTCGGAATTTCGAGTAATCACTTCCCACTGTTCCGTGTTTTCTGAGGTTTGTCCACATTTTAAAGCTTACTAAGTTCATATTTTTAGTTTCCTCAGAAATTATTCTTTCTGCGGGTCGAAAGTCCCGTCACGCAGGTCCATGATAAAGTTGAGATATTTCATGTCAAAGTTGGGTCAAAATGATCGAAAATTGAATTTGTCGGCTAACGTTCACGATCTCTCAAAGGTCAGTAGCCCACGACGATTAGAAATTTATTGTGAAGGAAGTTTGAAGTCTGTACTTCGCCGGAAAAAAATCTTAGTGATGGACAATGTTTATTTTTTTAGTAATCTTATTTTTCCTACACCTGTGTGTATCGCCAATGGGTAGCTAAAAAAACCAAGATGGCGGCCATGCCACGCATCTTCCATGCCTATTTTGGCTGACACGAACAGTCATGAGATTCATATAAATTTGTTAATGCTGGTAAATTATTCAAATGGTGAGAGAAGAGGTCTAAACAGAACCCCTTTGATGCACTTGATTTATAAGCATACGCCATACCTCTAGTCCTACACCGAAATACCCATTTAAGTTAGTCTCAATCGAGTCAATAGAACCCATAGCCTAGGTTGGACTTATTTTAATATAGGAGGCTGATCGGTTTGTCACGGACGGACGTTTGTGCAAAACATGAGCGAAAAACAGTTTGTAAAAAGTAACTACTGACATTTATTCAACTTTTTATGTTTAATGTTATAGAGAATCATCAACTTTATTGAAATACACAAAAGAAAATAAGGTGTGGTTTGTTACTAAAAATAGAATGACGGAAATGTTTGTGTCACGGACGGACTAGATAGAAATAGGGTTCTCTACCTTTTAGTGCTTCTTTTTAATTTCTATCTAGTCAACTCCATATTCCCCAATGCTTTCCAGGTCAAATAGTAAGTAAGATACATGGTTTGAATATCTGATACACAGCATTTGAAAATATTTCTTATTTTTTACAGGGGTAGGGTAACAAACTTTGTCACGGACGGACATTTTTGAGCGTCACGGACGGACACAAATGTTAACTACATAAAAATCTTTGAAATTGCCACTTATTTACACTATAGTATGAAAAAATTGTATCAAATACTTACAAAATAGTAAGAAAAATGCTCAGTCATGAATTTTCAGTCTTAGTAATAAAAAGCAGTCAAGATATTAGTCTTTTTCCAACACTACGGACAAGTTAGAAATAGGGTTCTCCGGACCTTTAGTACTTCTTCTTAATTCTATTTAAACAATTCCATATTCCTCAAGCTTTCCAGGTCAAATAGTAAAGTAAGATACATGGTTTGATACACAGCATTTGAAAACATATTTATTTTTTACGGGAGAAGGGTAGACCTGTAACAAACTGTGTCACAGACGGAAATTTGTTAGCGTCACAGACGGACAACGGACACAGATGTTGAAGAACTTTGAAATTGCCACTTATTTTAACATGACAAAATGGTATCAAATACTTACAAAAATAGTAAGAAAAATTGTATGTCATCATTTTTCAGTCTTAGTAATTAAAAAGGATCACAAGATACCAAAACCAGTGTGATGGTTATATTCAAAGGTTGCAGAATTTGGCACTTTGGTAGCAGAGGGTGATCGGTTCAAGGTTCACATTGGTGTGAAAAAAATACTTTTTGATATTGATATTGAAATGTACCTCACAATATTGGACAACATCTTGGCTAACTAAAACTGCATTCGAAAAGAAGAAAAAATGGGGAAAAGTTTTCGGAACAGTCCATTATTGCCCAAGGGGTAGAAACAAGATGCGTCATGGACGGACATTCTTAGTAGAAGTTGAACTTGCCATATTTTATGTTAATGAAACATTTTCAATTTTTTTAATTAAAAATTGATAGATGGCACATTTATCCATTAAATAAGAAATATATTTTAGAAAAAAAGTTCTGGGAAGTAATTACCCTGCCCTTGTGATAACTTTTTGATGCAGAGCTGTCCGTCCATGACACAAAAAAGGTTTTAAAGTTTTTTACAACTTTTTTCAAGGAAAGAGAGAAAAAAATAAAAAACATAGTGAGCTATCTCCCCTATATACCCCCTTTCTCATGTAGAAATGAAACTTAACAATGGCGTCAATAAATAAGTTAAATCAGTGATTAAAAGTTGTCACGGACGGACACAAATTTTGTCACGGACGGACATTATTCAGTTCTGAGTACAAATGCCAAACTGAATCCTGCCCCTCTTACCATAAATGGCAAGAGATAGACCTGCTGCATCATATAAATAGACTGTATGCTGTGATACAACTTTGTAAAACAATTTTGACCCTTCTTTGATAAATTTTGTTCGATTAATTGTGTAAAAGACTGTATGCTGTGATACAACTTTTTAAAACGATTTTGACCCTTCTTTGATAAGTTTTTGTTAAATTAATTGTGTAATTAAAGGTTAGTGATAATGGATAATGTAGGCATCCAACCGTGTTTTGAGTTTTTCAAAGTTTCATGAAGAAAAAGCCTGCAACTTTTGATAGTGCAAAGCTTAAAATTAAATTTGTGCTAACATCTCCAATGATACTTTCTGATTTCAATGCTGTTACTTGCTTTTTTTACATACACTTATAATATGGGGCAATTTTAAACAGTGTCTTTTAACTGATCTCATGCTACCCCTTTTATTTGCAAGCATTATTTCAGCATGTACAGGCAGTAAGGTTAACAAGCGCAAGCTATACTACAGATTCACCAAAGAAGATCTGCTGAGGGTTCACAAATGCGCAAATAAGCAAATTACTTCATTTGACTTCCAGTAATTTTACAGTGCACCTGGTGAGCATCATAACATGTGCTCACTGCTGTAACAAACCTACTCATATTGCATAAAGGGCATACCTGTATGGACTAGTTCATTTAATGGTAAGAGGGTGGTATTCAGCTTTGCTTGTGTGCTCAGAACTGAACAGTAGCTAACAGTGTCCGTCCGTGACAAAATTTGTGTCCGTCCGTGACAACTTTGAATTAAAGATTTAACTAATTTATGCCTGCCCTAATTAATTAATACTCATGCATGGGAAAGAATACATATAAGGGAGATACTTCACTATGTTTTTATTTTTTAACTTTGTCCTTGAAATTAGTTAAAAAACTTTTTAACTTTTTTTGTGTCACGGACGGACAGCAAAACATCAAAATGTTAACGCATGTCTAGCGATATAACTTCCCCAGAACTTTTTCCCCAAATATTTATCTTATTTGATGGAAAAGTGTGTCAGCTATCAATATTACATCACCAAACTCTGAAAATGTTACATTAACATAAAAATATAGCATGATGAACTTGAACTAAAATGTCCGTCCGTGACGCATCTTGTTTTCACCCCTTTGACAATAATGGACTGTTCCGCAAACGTACCGCATTTTAATTTTTTTTAAATGCAGTTTCAGATAGCCTAGATATTGTCCAACATTGTGAGGTACCTATCAATATCAAAATCAGAAATTTATTTTTTCATAACCATGTTAACCTTTAACCGATCAGCCTCATAGGCTTAAAGTCCACTCAACACTTACAGTAGGCAAAAACCTGAACAAGGACCTGCAGACAAACAAGTATAGATTGATTGATTTTTAGGGATTGTGTGACGTGGTGTTTCCAAAATCAGGGGCGAAAAAAAAAGAGCATTCAATTACAGACAGTGCCAATCTCAACCGACTGCTAATTTTTACCAACACAACTCAAATATTGGAGGGCGGGGTCCTGGCTACAGCCATTCCCTGCTCATTTGTTCAGTGATGTAACCTACATGTACGTCCCCGATATCTCCCCCCCCCCCCCCCCCCCCCGCATAGCCGGGCAAGGGCAACCGGGACATCGGGGATGTACATCACTGAAAAAATGAGCCAGGGAATGGCTGTAGCCATTATTTCCTGTCTGTTGGGGGTCGGGACTGTAGCCGGGCATACACTTTGTCCCAGCTATGGGCTGGAATTTTTGCGGAAAAGTACAAAATATGGCGCTTTCGAAGCACCATTTTATTAAATATTATTATTATTATTATCAGGGAGGGGAATAATTAACTACTTTTTGTTAGTATACCGGTATGTACACTGTAAAGTGTAAATGGTACAGTGTAAAACCCGAGAAAAGTGCTTCCCGTAAGATATTCCGTTACCTATCGTGTTGGAGCATGCGATTGGTATAGACATGTGGGGTACTGTCTCCTCGATAAGAATATCGCTGTTGGTAAATTAAAACGTGTGCTAATTAGCTTTAATTAACCAAAACAAAGAACCAATACCTAAATGTAATGCAGTATATACTATTTTAGCAACACTACTCTTTTGAATTTACGGCGAACTCACTAATGTGTCTCTTTGTGCTGTTATTGAATGGAGTTGCCACCTCCAGTTCGAATCCCATTGATCATGAATATTTTTAAGGAAACAAACCGTGAGTTCCTTTTAGAAATATTTACTGGTATTGTTCTCAGGTATGCAGCTATGGCTCGTTAATCCGACGTCATTCGTCTTAGCATGCTGTATTCAGCAGTGTACTAAAGTGTGACACGGAGGGACTGGATTCTCTGAATCGTCAGATAGCTACAGACGAGTTCGGGACTGACAAGGTTATTTTATTGAATAATTTTTGAAGCATAATCAAAGCTAGCTACTTGGCAATAAGGATATCGATTTAAAATGATTATGAGTTAACAGTTTCATGTTTGGAAAAGGGACGAGATGTCTATCTTTTATTCCTTTATATTGAAACAAGTGATCGTAACCAATATCGAGGTCCGTATTTAATTATGTTATAACTACATGATTAATTTCATAAAATCCTAAATAAAAATCAAATAATTAAATATTTGGCATTCTCAATTTTGGTCGCGGGCGGGAAACAGTACGCCTAAACACAGAAGAGTCCATTTTATTGGCCTACAACACCTCGAGTCATTATATTGATGTTAACTTCGGGATTATTTAATTTAAATATGCTAATTTATGCTTTTATAAGAGATACGACATCGTGTTGGTATATAATTTGTTTCCCGTAAGCCACCTACAGTTTCAGCAATCTCTTTAGTGGTATTTAATTTGTTTGTGGTTTCGGGTTGTTATCTCAGTTGAGGATTCTGAGGAAAACCCACGTTAAGTGCTGTGAAATGTATGCCAAGATCTATATGGTCTTTTTTAAATGAGGTTAATTTGTCTTAAAGATACTTTTAAAAAATGTGTTGTAATTGATTCACCGTCAATACAAATGACTCGTGGAGGCAGATCCTAGTGCTAGACTCATTGAACTGCATATAAATCTCATATGGTAGTATTCAGGTCACTTACTTAACAACCAATGATTCCCCCTACAACAAGCCATAATAGGCCTATGCCTATGCCTTAAATTTCAATTTCAATTTCCACTGAACCATGCACTTAAAACAATATTGGTCTAGGATCGATAAACTTTGTGTGTATAATTATCAATCGATCACTCTTCATTTGAGGGTACACACCACCATAACCTTCAGGACCCAAGCGTGTGTCTGTACGGACCGACCGTGTAAACAAACAAACAAACCTTCCGCGGGCCAGGGTGCAGGGGTACTAAAGTCCCTAATAAAACTTTGATTGCTGCTTCAAATGTGAATATTTTGACCAGATTTTCGCCATAGGTCTTAGATTTTGTTTTATTAAAAAGTTGAAACCTTCACGATTGTAATCTGAAATGTAAAAAGTCACGAATTATTCTTGGGCGAAGTCTTGATCACACGTGTGAAGCGGCCCGAAGCTCCGATTTTCCTGTTTTTTACGCAATTCTACAAAGGCGAGTGCTGTGCGAAATCAAAATTACTGAAAAACTGGGACTTTTGATCATATGTGAAATGTTGATAATATTAAAGAAAACAAAAATACGAAGATTTTACAACAAAAATGAATATCCCAAGTAAGGAGGGGGACCCCAGGAGAAGCGATTGAACACCGGGTTTCTAACACGCGTTTCAATTGAAGCGACTATGGTGGTGTATACCCTTGAATAAAATAAACAAATAAAAACGTAAGACTTAAAAATAAAGCCCCTTTTCAGGGTCAATTACACCAAGTCATTTGTTTACGTGTTTTGTGTCACTTTCGTGGTCATTTGATACAAAAATGGGTGACTAAAAACAAGAAATGTAACTTTATTTAAATTGTAGTTGGTGTATAGTTGGCTATCATGGAAAGGGGTTATTTTTTAAGAGTGCATAAGGCAGTCTTCCTACATATGGTGCACATGATAGACAAATTCTCTAGCTCCAGTTCGAGGCCCGCCCATGCAAGGACGATAACTAGGGGTCGAACGGGTTGGTCCATATCTTTGAAAAGGCATAGGCCTACATTAGGAATGTTTGTAAATAACCATTTTTTGTTGTTGTTGTTGTAAATATGTCGTTTACTCTCCTATCCCGACTGGTCCTAATTAAGTTTAGAAACTGTTGCACACCAATAACACTAAAAATAGGTGTAAATTCATGCACAGTGCTGTTTATATGTGTGGTGGTATGGGAAAACCCGTCGGAAGTCGCTAGTGTTAATATTGAGATATCTGGGTCATACCAAAATGTTTCTAACTAATGAGTTCCAAGTCAATTTTCCAACTTTGGTCCCAAGATAGAGATTATACCTTGAACTTTAGTCTCCAGGAGTTTTTTATGCAAAATTCCAGATGTTAAGTTTATTTTAGTACTTTTCTGAACCTTGTTTATCAAATTGTATGTGTAAAATGCTATGTTTACGTAAAATGACATTGTTACCATGGTAACCACTTGTGAATTCCGACAATGCATTGTAAAGATTTTTAAAGTGAAGAACTTACAATTGTTAATAATATCGCAAAAAACTAGGTTCATATCAAAAGTCCTTTTCATATGACAAGCTATTCTGTGTGATATAACAATGTAGTTTTATTATTATTAGAGCATTTAAAAGATTTTGTGTGCACCTTTGAATTGTCAATTTCAATTTTTAGTGTTGCGTTTAAACTTGCCGACTTTAAAATACTATAACTGTAGTTCTAGATGGAATTTCTGAAAAATTTAAACAGTCCTATACTCAGTAGAGTATGACGCTCTCTGCCAAAGAAAAAAATCAAGTTGCTAGAAAATGACCTTGTGAAGGGTTTTCCCATGCCACCACACATATATGGATATTATATTATGCTCAGGTGAAGATATCAATGTAATAATTCATGAATGCTATCTACTGAAGATAGCAATATATATATAGCATATGTTATCTGAAGATAGCAATGTAGTATATTAGTATACTATCTACTTAAGATAGCAATAACATACGGTTATATACTGAAGATAGTAATGTGTACTAATGTTAATGGGTACTATCTACTGAAGATAGAAATGTAACGCCAGGTGTTTATCTACTGAAGAAAGCAATAATATTGGGTTATATCTAAGTGATGAATGCAATAATATATGGGTGCTATCTACTGTAGATAGCAGACATCCGAGTTGTAATGGTTTGTGTGTTTGTTTGTTTGTTTATTCGCAAATTGCACTTCACCTTAACCAGCTTTAAACTAAGGCCTCCTCCATGCAACAACAAAACATTCAGAGATTTTTGTTATTCTCCAAAAGAACTATATATGGATTAAAACAGCAACACCCCTATTCAATTTCCTTTGGGTACCGATGATGTTGACAAATTAGGTGTCATTGTAATGATTGCAGGTATTAAATCGATTTCACTAAAACCAGTTCCGCTAATACCCGTGATTCCAGAGCTATAAAAGGGCAACCCATCCAGTCCATTTCAATAGCCTCTTTCTACTCAATAGACAACAGATAAAGCAATCGATTCACAAATGACGGTCATTTTAATGGAAAGCGATGGTACATTGGCATACGCTATAACTAATTTTAGGGACTGCAGTTTTGTTTTGCTTAATTAGGGTACTTAGCACATGTTTTTGATTTACCAACAGCGGTATTCATATCGGGGAGAACAAATACTACACGACTACATGAATCGCATGCTCCAACACGATAGGGGTAACGGAAATTATGTTAATGAGCTACCTTTTCCTCTACCAAAACTCGAAGTGTCTATAATTGGACAAAACGTCAAGTATTGGAGAATCATTATCAATAGGGATTAAGCCTTCGTTAGTTGTACTAATACATGTAATAGTAGGCAAAGCACAATGCACACACACAGAGCACTTATAAAACTCGCCCATTGCTTGTGTGTTGGATTTCGATCACGACAGGAGCATGCGCAGATGCGATTTTTGTGTAAGTGCTCTGTGATTTTGTCAATATTATATTTTTACTGTGATTTGTCGATCTGCATTAAATGCAAAAAGAAACAACGCCCCCAGCTGGCCTCGAACCACCAACCTTTCGGTTAACAGCCGAACGCGCTAACCAATTGCGCCACGGAGGCGGTTAATTACTAGGCTGTTTTGGTTTGTCATGTTCACCCTTACACTTCCCCGTACACTCCCTTGCAAAGCCAGGCATCGTTTTTTCTCAAATGTTGCCTGCATATTGTAGTTGCTGTCTACTTAAATACATGTGCTGTCTGTTGAACTTGGAACCAACGTTTAATTTGAACTGTCTATTTTCAATAAAAAAATACTCCAATACGGGAAAAAATTCACAAAAGCTCACAGACAACAAATAAGCACGGCATTTTACTCGACCTAGAATTTCAACCCTACAATTTTGGCGTTACGAAAATATCGATGATGTGAGTGACGTCATTTAATGAGCGGCGCCCTTCACGAATTAGCTCATTAGCATAATTTATGTCCGTGAAATGTATAAAGCAGTTTGATAAGTGCAGAGTCTGCCACTGGGAGCGTTACACCAGTGAACAACAATATATGAAGAGCTGTGTTGCAAAAGGGTCTACATCCACTTCTACCTGTTACTCATTTTGCATTATTGAATGAATGGCTATTCATTATGTGGAATGTAGCTTGTATTGTTGGTGCCTCAATTGGCGTGCATGGATGCACTAATCCAAGTCATGAAGACAGCCATACAATAATTTGATTAATTAATAATGCAAAATGAGTATAACATGTAGGAGTGGTCTGTAAGCTCTTGTGCAAAAAAGTTCTTCATATAATGTATGCAGCTACATTTTGAAAAACACCCCTATATAAAATTGATTTTACTCACATTGTCCACTCCCTATATGGCAGTGAGCTTGCCATTATATGGTAGGCATGACCTTACACTATATAACCTTGATTCAAGTATAAATATTTATCATCTGGTTTTTAGGTCGTCGGTAGGAAGAGACCTTAAGTTATGGCAGCATCCTTCGTGTGTGTAGTTGGGGTGTGTTGTCGGTGTGTGTTGTCTGTGTCTGTCAACAATTTGGTATACACTTTTTGTTTTGTCCATTTCTTTGGATGAAGTGGTTATTGGACGAAATAGTTAATTGTACGAAATGGTTATGTACGAAATAGGTATGGACGAAATGGCTATTGGACGAAATGGTAATTGGACGAAGTGGTTATTGGACGAAATGGCTATTGGACGAAATGGATATTGGACAAAATGGCTATTGGACGAAATGGCTATTGGACGAAATGGCATTGGACCAAGTGGCTATGTCCCACAAAAACGTTACACTCCTACTCCTGACACTTTTTGGGGTCATAAACGGCAATGATCTTTTTTCGGTTAAAATTTAATGGCAGAATGAAGAGATAATAGTAGCACACATTTAGAATAATTAGCTATTCTATAAATCACTTTGTATTATTGATAGGAGGTAAAATGTGAATGGTGCCATATTTTTTTGAACCCGCCCATATATGCAAATATCGCATGAAAAGCACCAGTGATGTAGTACTCGAGTCCGATCTCGAGTCCCTATTTTGACGGGACTCGGACTTGGACTCGGACTCGGAGGTGAAGGACTCGGACTCGGGCACTAGGGACTCGGGAACTGTGCCGAGTCCAGCTAATATTGGCTTATTTTGTTTGCAGTATTAGATACAGTTTAGAAATAATGTCATAAATCATCATAAATACATCTGAACAGTTAGAAATATGCTGTTGAAAACACCTATTGATAACTATTACAAGCATATAAATACAATTCGAGGAAACCTATTAATAATTAAAGTGATAATAATCATGTGCAATCGAAGGCTGTTTGTACGATGTAAATGGTCTTTACTTGTAGGTGATTTTGGGTCAGTGTTTATTCTGTTTAAAACAATCATAACATTTCTTACAAAGAGGTTATTTCATTGGCAATGTTCAGCTTCCTAGAGCAGCTCTCTTAAAAAAATTAATGGAATTAGATATGACATTTTCAGGGCAACGAATTAGGTGAAACGGCAGGGGAAGGGTTGCTCTACAGCATATCACACCCTTTAATCAATTTTGTAATTTCTCAATCTATGAACTGCTGGACACTGTTTGAATATCTAAATCAAATCTCATGCCTATAATTCAAAATGGTATTAACATTTTTGGGATGCGAAGGTTAAAAATGCATCATTAGGCGCATGAAAGTCTATATTGAGTTTCCCGTTACCCGCCCGCATCACCTTTTTTCACCTGCGTCAAAATTTCAAGATTTCCCCCAAAAATCATTATTTATTTTTAAACACAATTGGTGCCAGTTTTATCAGTTTGAACACATTTTTCACTTTTTTAAAATATGAATTTTGAGAACTAGGCTCATAAGCAAGGCTTTTTTAATCGTAAACCTACCTGGTTAAAAGTTCATCTGAGTGATGTGCAATGTGCAAATATATTAAATAAAGAGAGAACTTGTGTAAAAATGTGTTTGTTCTGATAATTTTGAGTTGGATCATTTTACTAGAGAACTTTATTGTAAATCATGCACCCATGTGCATATATGCACCTTAAAAACATGTTTTTATATTATTTAAATGAGCACCGTATCAATATGGGTTGATCAAACATGCATTTACATGTCAATAATGAAATCTAATCAAATAATGAATAATGAATAATGAAAAAGTCGCCTCATCACTTTGAAAAAAAAAGTAACGGTAAACTCGCAATTGACTTTCATGAGCCTTATGTTGACATCATGGCTATTGGACCAAGTGGTTATTGGACGAAATGTTTACTGGACGAAATGGCTATTGGACGAAATGGCTATTGGACGAAACAGCATTAGACCAAGTGGCTATTGGACGAAATGGCATTGGACAAACTGGTTAATGGACGAAATGGCATTGGACAAAGTGGCAATAGAGCCTTAAGTTCATGCCTCATAGTAAAAAATAATTAAAGGGGCACTAAGAGATGTGTTGGAGGCTGCGCCCTCAATTTATATGATAATGTTGTGATAGTTGTTTACATTACGAACTATCTTATTACGTGACCGCATCACCGCTAGGTCAGGTCACTTCGCAACATAGGGAGCACGCACTAGCAGACGATCTCATAAGATCGAGAATCAGAAACAGTTAATAAAGAAACAGTTAATAAAGAAACTGGGCAACGGTACGACGAGCGAGGACAAGGATACCTCGGACCGAAGTTAAACGTGTAGGATCGACATTTCGACTGTATTTGCATTGCCATTGACTTGGAGATTGTTTTTAAGTACGGTCATGTGATCCACGTTAACGCTTTTAAAAAGAAAAACTACCAAATGCCATTTTCATGATCATAAAATGATGTGAAATTGAAAGCCAGCCGCTCGAACATTGTCCTTGAATAAACTGCTGGCTTATAAACGACAGGGACAAGGACATATGAATATTGCATCACGTCGCTTGAAAGGAACATTTTCGTGTCTTCGATTGATGTTGTTTGAAACGAGCTGTCAAGAACTGTTAGCTGTTTGTCTGCAACTTTACGACCAACGGGGACAAGGAATATTGAATCACGATATGGTATGTTGGATTCACCATTTCACTTATGATTGTGATCTCGACGGATAAATGCCACGTAAACTGTTTTTAATATAAAACAACGCTTGTATTATAACTGTTGATGAAAAATAAACAGAACTGAGTATCCTGATGCCGGATCTCTGACCGCCAGGATCTACGCCCTATGCAGAACTCATAGTGCGTAACAAGCATTACTACGAAAGAAGCCGGAACTATTTCCAAGAAGGATCTTCGCCATATGCAAAGCCAAACAATTGGGAGCAGTATCAATACGCCTTGTGCCGGAACTTTTTTCCATTCAAGCCGAAAAATTAGTAGCAGTATTGTAGTACTGTGCCTGTTGCCGGAACTTTCCATTTCTGATCAGCTGTTTGTTTTAATCGATCAGCTGTTTGTTTGAATAGATCAGCTGTTTAACAATAACAGTACCGATACGCGGTGCCCAGATTAATGAAATAGACAATTGGCCGCCCAGAGTATGATAAAACTCTGGTATTTTTTGGATTTCCTGATAAATAAAAATTCAAATCAAATTGGGAAAATATTTTCGGATTTTGTTTATAGATTTTGCCCATAGATATGCCAAATAACAATAAAGGTGTTACTTGCTAGTTTTCAATAGACTACATTCAAACAACATAATACATACATTGCACATCATTTGGGGTTACTTAGTTGTTCCAACTAACTTGTACCTTTATACCCTATATTGTATCCTGTGTATGTAACGTAACTACAGTCATCACAATAAGTAACTGACAAGGTAATAAATGTGTTGATAACTCTAAACGTATAACTCCTACATAAGGCCCCGCCAACTTGATCTTTAGTTTCCCGTAACATTTTTTTTCAAAACAGGGGAGGCACCCATTTCATTATTCATTATTCATTATTTTTACGACTTTCATTATTATACAAAATGTGGATGTCAGACGTATTGTTATACACCGCTGCACACCATTATAGAATGAAATGGGTTAATTTAGATATGTAAGTTACAGAAAGGCTATTCTGGTCAAAATGAATAAACATTTCACTTCATTTTAACATCCTCTAACAGTTTAGACAATGGAATGAATTACACAAAGTAAGTGCAGACCATAGCACCACTACGGTACAGACTTAAAGGGACACTAAGAGATGTGTTGGAGGCTGCGCCCTCAATTATGATAAAAACTGGGATTAGTATATTTTTATAATTGTATTACATGTATGAACTTGCACCTATAAGGCTTAAGAAAAATCAGCCCTCTGTGTACAAGAAAACGTCGATTCAAAAATGCTCGTACAGCCGGGACAAGCATTTTACGTCCGACAGTATCCCCCTGCAGTACGCGTGATACATAACGCGAACTATATTTGCATAGAGGGCGTTTTTCAATAAATAGCGATGATATTGTTTTAATCAAGTTTTGCTGTGTTTTTGTTAGTAGAAACAACAATAATGGCAATTTTTAATGTTCATCTTGAATTCTGAAGTAAATTGTTAAACATTTAAAATTTTCAACACCACTTAATGTCCCTTTAATACGATACTTTGATAAAGCCTTACATTTAGTAAAAGCTGCTTGAAAATGTCAAACTACTCCAGATATGAATTGGTTCATATCAGTTGAATATCAAAGCAAAACAGTGGTCGCACCGTCGCATATTTTGACAGTCACCTATGGTGAAACATGAACAAATAAAAAAAAAGTCTCTAAAAAGGCCGCAAAAAAACACAGAAAAAGTATGCACTAAAAACTCAGATCATATAGGCTGTGTGGGCTGACAGCGTAAAGTCTACCGAATTCTGCAACGCGGAATACCGCATGCTTCATGAACACTATGTCACGTTTTTAGCCGGGTTAGGATTATATTATTTATTTGTTTCTTATAGCAAAAATGACGCAGTTCACCCAAAAAAGTATCAAAAATAAATAATATAAATGGTTTAGTGTTCAAAACGAACGAAAATTTGAATTGTATTTTATTTAGATGAATTCGTGCACACCGCTATGTCGTAGATTGTCGTATTTATAACAGCACGTTAGATTGGATATACGCATGTAGATGTAGTCCGTCAATTCTGAAAATATACGCGTGGCTACTTTATCGCTAATTGTCTTGTTGACTAACTGTGGGATACGCGAGGGTTTAGGTTAAAAGACCCCCTAAGGTAGGCAAATAAAATATATTTACTTTGTTCACGACGCGACGTACGTACGATCAGACAATTTCATCACACAAAGTGCATAAATTCGGACGTTTTCATGGGAAAAACGGTATTTTTTTCCCAAAATTTCAATAATGAATTCAAACGCGGGCTTGAAAATGAAGCGCGGGCGGGTTACGGGAAACTAAAAATCAAGTTGGCGGGGCCTAAACATATTAAATTATAAAAAAGTTGAGAAATTTCTCTTCTTGAATTTGAGATATTACACGCTAAGAATGGCTGATTATTAAGGAAGTTACAATCCCAAATGTACTGTCAAGTCTGATTTTCATTTTGACATTTTCATTTTCAACACGGGGACTCAGACCAGCAAATTATTGATTACTGGTAGTGGTAGTGCCAATTCACCCGTCGATGGCCTGGTTGTTGGATAGTCGGCCGGTGGCATTGTTAAGGTTGATCAATACGGCACGCACGCTTTACCTGTCATACTCTCCCCGTGTTGAAAAGAAAATGTTAAAATGAAAATCAGACTTACCCTAATGTTTGGGATCGTAACTTCCTCATTAATCAACCATTCTTATCGTGTAATATCTCAAATTCAAGAAGAGGAATTTTTCAACAACTTTATAATTTAATATGTTTATATAGGAGTTATACTTTTAGAGTTATCAGCATGTTTATTACCTGGTCAGTTACTTGTTGTGATGACTGTATATAACTCTGTTGTATTGTCTGTACTGTCTGTGATTGCTTGTATTTTGTCAAGGTAACACTTTGCTTTTGCAGCAACTATGGCGAAATTACCTGAAATGAAATGGAATGCCCAAGACACTGCAGAAGAGTTTAAGCTTTTCCACCAACGCATGGACTAATTGTACATTTCAGACATTGGGTTGGACACTGACACCAAGAAAGCGAAAATCGCTGTTAAGATAAAGATTGCAGTTGGAAATGACGGATTGCGTCAAATCAATGCATCGGGACTAAGCGATGAGGACAAGAAAGAACCAGATAAACTATGGGAATTGTTCGAGGATCAACTGAAGATTAAGGTAAATTTCAGAATCCATCGCTTGGAGATTATGCGCTTCAAACAGAGAAAAGACGAGACAATCAACGAATTTGTGAACCGATCTATGCAGAGTTAAGGGTGCAGAGTGCGATTTTACAAAGGAAGAGTTAGCTGAAAGAATAATAGAATTAGTAATCAGCTCTGAAGATATTATGAGAGAAGCATTGGAGAGCTTTGACGGTGGTGTGAAATTTGGAGGAATTAAAATTTCCAACTTAAGATATGCTGATGATACCACACTCATATGCAGCAGCCGAAAAGAGCTCATGGACCTTCTACAAAGGGTAAAAGAAGCAAGTGAGAAGAAAAGGTCTTTTGGACAAAGTGGACACAGGGGCTGACTCCTCACTAGATGAACAGAAGATAGACGTTGTACAACAGTTCGAGTATCTGGGATCTCTTATCACCACCAAGAGTGACAGTTCAACGGAGATCAAACGTAGGCTGGCAATAGCTCGCAAGACATTACAAGACATGTCAACTATCTGGAAGAGCAAAGGGCTATCAATGAATCTCAAGGTACGCTTCCTGAAAGCAGCCATCTTCTCCATCGCCACATATGGAAGTGAGTCATGGGCAATGACAAAGAATGACAGGAAACGCGTTGATGCATTTGAGATGTGGTGCTATAGGCGACTTCTACGAGTTTCATGGAGGGAGAAGAGAAGCAATCACTGGGTATTGGAAAAGGTTAGAACAAAGCTCACACTAAGGAGAGACATCAACATCAGAAAGCTGCGCTACTTTGGTCATATTACCAGGAGAGATAACAGTGTCGAGAAATTAATTCTGCAAGGAGCAGTAGAAGGTAGTCGTGGCAGAGGACGCCCTATAACATCATGGACTGATGATATTAAAAGGATCACTGGTTTAAGTACGATAGAAGCAACACGACGTGCATCAAACCGAACCAAATGGCGAGCTCTTGTGAAGGCCACAGCAGCACCGCCTGGTGCCATCTGACATAGAGAGAGAGAGAATCAGCTCTACTACAATTGCAGCATTCCAAAAGGATCTCCTTGAAAAACAGAAGGGATATACCGTCGACGACTTAGTAAAGGACGGTAGAAAATACGAAGCGATAACTGCTGGAGGGCGACGCCTCCAGGAGATGGACAACCCTGTTGGGGTGGGTGCCATCAATAAGGATTACTCAGACAGAAAGCCTTGCATGCGATATGGACTCAACCATCACCCAAAGAAGTGCCCAGCTTTCCGCGACAAGTGTAAGTCATGTGGTCAACTTGGCCACTGGGCAAAAATGTGCCGTTCAAAAGGGCGACAAAACAACAGTCACCGACAGCACAATGGTAACGGTAACCAACGACGCGACCAAGGTAAATGCCGTGGAGAGTCGCGTGATCGTAATCGACGTAGACGATCCCGTAGTAGACGGCGCAACGTCGACCAGATCAAAGGTTGAAGGTTGATTCGGGAGCTGAAGGTAACACCATCCCTCTACGGATAGTGGATAAAATGTATCCTCACTCCTAATGGAAAGACGTCGCGCAATCAACAACCACAAAGCTAACGGCCTACAATGGGACACCAATACCATGTATAGAATACATGGTATTGGTGTCCCATTGATCGCATCCTGCTTCAACGCCCAAGACTGGACAACCCACAAATTCTTTATAGTTGACGTTGAAGGGTCGGCAGTCCTGGGTTGGAAATCCTCAAGTGACCTTGAAGTAATATCGGTGAATCAACTTTCGACAGTTGACGTCACTCGCATAACCAACAAGGAAGACCTAATAGGAAAGTACCCCGATCAGTTTGATAAGATAGGTGATTTTAAGGGACGCGCTAAGATACACCTTAAACCAGGAGCGGAACCGCATATCGACGCTCCGAGAAAGTGTAGTGTACACGTCAAACCAAAGTTGAAAGAGGAACTCAACAAAATGGAGGATATGGGTGTCATCCGCAAAATCACCAAACACACAGACTGGTGTAGTAGCATAACAACGAGCATCAAAAAAGATGGCTCCCTCAGAATATGTTTGGACCCAAAGAAGCTTAACGAAGCAGTGAAGAGGTGTCCACATAAGATTCCAACGCTTGAGGAATTAAACCCTGAATTCTCGCAGGTGAAATACTTCTCCAAGTTAGACGCTAAAGCGGGATACTGGTCCGTACAACGTTCAGGACACCATTTGGCAGATATTGCTACACACGTCTACCATTTGGCTTGGCAATAAGCCAAGATATATTCTAGCAATGTATGGATTCCATGCTGGAACAAGCACCTGGCTGTGTGGGAATAGCGGATGATGTCGCCGTCATCGGAAAAACCGAAGAAGAGCATGACCGAAATCTAACCCACTTGATGGAAACAGGAGAAGGGCTTGTATTCAACAGCACAAAATGCATTATCAAGGCTAAGAAGATCGACTTTCTTGGATCAGTATACTCCGAGAAGGGCATCAGCCCAGACCCTGCAAAAAAGTCCATGACATCCACGAGATGCCAACGCCTCAAGATAAAGACGACCTGCAGCGGTTCCTGGGCATGATAAATTACCTTGCAAGCTATGTGCCTAATTTTTCTGAACGAGCGAAGCCACTACGTGATCTTCTAAAGAAAGACGCCATGTACATATGGGAGGACTTCCACCAGAAGACATTTGATGAGTTAAAACAAACATTAACCACAGAGTCATGCCTGAGATACTACAACCCAAACAAACACACTACGGTAGAAGTAGATGCATCGCAGAAGGGACTCGGTGCATGTTTGATTCAGGATGACAAACCAATAGCTTCGCGTCAAAAAGCCTATCGCAAGCTCAAAGTAACTACTCCAACATCGAACGCGAGACATTGGCGGTAGTGTTCGGTGTGACACATCTTCACACCTATCTCTTCGGGAAGCGCTTTACCTTATCACGGATCATAAGCCCCTCTAAATGATTTGGGTGAAACCCTTGCGTAGTGCGCCGCCCAGGTTACAACGATTACTTGTAAAGCTACAAGGGTACGATATGGAGATAATATACAAGCCAGGAACCAAGATGATTTTAGCTGATGCACTCAGTAGGCTTCCTAACCCAAACAACAGGGAAGAAGTGCCGCTGGACATCGGTGTATATGGCATAGCAACAGATGATGTTGAAACGGACATTCGCATTGACCTTGTAAACTTCGGCAGCACGAAGCAGGAGGAAATTAAGAAGGAAACTACAAGAGATCCTATCCTCCGTACACTAAAAGCCAGATCATCAATGAAGGATGGCCAGAAGAAATAAAAGAATTACCGCGGGACATACGCCCGTACTGGGGTTGTCGAGACGAACTTGGTGTCTCCAACGGCGTAGTCTTCAAGGGACGACAAGTTTTGATCCCTGAGAAACTGCAGGCTGACATACTAGACCAGTTACACGGAGCACATAATGGGGATAGAAAAAACAAGAAGATTGGCAAGAGAGTCCGTATACTGGCCTGGTATAAATTATTATTATTATTATTATTATTTGATCTTTCTTTATTGAGGGTAAACAGCTTCAGTGTCAAGCACTGCTTTCCAAGCAGGCCCTCATTTCACAGAGAAAAATACATAATTATTTACAATATATATACATGGAATATAACAACTATTTACATAAATATATATATACAGAACCATCAGATAAATTCAGCAAGGAAATGCAGAATTGTAATATACTTTAGAACACAAAATTTAAATTCCATGGATCTTTGTTTTAAATTGTTGCACTGACATATTCTCAAGCTCGGTTCTGATTGTTGATGGCAAGTTGTTCCAGGCATATGCTGCCCTAACATGAAACGTTCGCATACCTGAGTTCGACTTAAATTTCGGTACAACCAAAGTATTACTTGTGTGATTTCTTGTTACATGACAATGGTTATTATGAACAAATTCAAACTGCATCGATAAGTATGATGGACTTATATTTCTTAAACATTTATACACAATTAGTAAAAGGTGATTATGCCATCTTTTATAAAAATCGGGAAGGCAAAAAAAGGGAAAGGAGGAGAGGAGAAAAAGGAAGTGAGAAAAAGGAAGATCCATGATGCGTTTACCTGGCTATTTAATTAAAGAAGCATGTAATACCGGGCAGAAATATAAAGCAGTTTCACGGGGCAAAGTGGTGGTCGATTTCTGCCCGTGAAATAGAGCTAGCCCGGGTCAGATCAGATCAAGCCCTCTCCCATAAACAATCGACAATGCTGACTTTTCATGTCAAAATTACATCCAAATTATAAGCTTCAAATTATTGCTATTTTATACATATATAAATTTGGTTTCAATTCCCACTGACAGACGTTTTGAAATTGTATGTTATTAAAATATTTAAATGTCTCTGAATCGGTTACAAAAAACAGCCATATATAATGATATATGGCTGGTTGAGGAATTGAACCCAGGATTCCTCCATGGAAGCGCTAGAGCGTGGCCACTATGCTACACTAGACTATAACTGTTTTGGGATATATTCGTTGATAGTATAATATTTAGTATCGTGATTCAAGCATCACATTTCGTACGCGTTGATGATCCCCATACTTATTTCAAAATTAAAACAATAAAGCGATTAGCATTTTAAACAATGACAAATAAAATCAGGACTCCGTGTACACTTATTTGACCTCGTTTTTGCGCTGATTTCATTAATTAGACTGATGCAAAGTCTTCTATAACTGTATTGTACCGAACTATTAAAAGAGTAAGACTAATTACCTCTTTTGGATTACGCACAGAAATAGTCATACACATTATACACCAAGTTTCAAGTGGGCCACTACAACGAAGTCTAAATTTAACCAGATTGACCACACGGTTCTTGAGGGAGTATCAGCCCGTATCAGTGGGATTTTCAAAAAGAGTGTCCATGGTTATACCTTCCTAGATGTAGAAAAATCCTATGTTGAGTCGTTCGTTTGAAAACGACTTTGTTTAAAATAGCTAGCCTGACTTTTATTACACAATACCTCCAGCCTTCCAAATAATTTCTAAGCAATTCTCAGTAGTTCAATCATTCCATTATATACCGGACCCAATAGTACATTTACTCCATGCAAGCTCACCGGTGACAGTGAAGCCAATCTTTATATTCAAACAATTTTCCTATTTTTTTTTAAATTTTCATGAATATTTTGTTCATGATTGTGTCAAATTTAGTTGTTTTCCCCTAACAACTTTTTAGAGTGAATAGACTGGTAACTCCTTTATGAATTCTAGTACTTAAATCCAGAAGAAATAAAATGCTTTGTATACCACTGAATGTAACTTTGTTTGTTGTTCCAATACACAGCTCAATGTGCACCAACCAGTTTGGAAACCACTCAAGTCTCATCAACACAACTGACTATTTCATGGAGGTGTATTGACCGATATGCTCCTGATGATGAGTTACAGGTGACTTATCGACTAACTAACAGAGGACAATGTGATACAGGAGATGGTGGTCAGGATCCATCATTTCATAGTCAGACTACAGTATGGGATGCTGATTGGAACCGTGAAGTATATAATGGATATACTAATCGACACTCTGCAACATTGTCCAATCTGTTACCATACTCAACATACAGTGTGTCTGTGCGATCAAGACAATCAAATGGCGGGAGTGGTTTTATAACATATAGCTATGGAAGTACTGTGTATATAAATCCAAATCCAACAACAAGTGAAGCAGGTGAGGTACTATTAGTTATTAGGTGAGGTTGGGTCGGATACGGATTATATCTAGTCGAGGATTCTGTATCGGGACGAGGGCGCAGCCCGATCCGATACAGACTCCGAGACTAGATATAATCCGTATCCGACTCAACCTCACCTAATAACGATTTTATCCTACTAAAACACCATTAAAACAAAACAAGAACAAATGTTTCTGTAAAGTAGTAGGCCTAGTCACCTAAAACCCGAGCAAGTTCAGATGCAATCATGACGATCGTCGCGCGCCGGCGTAGCAACCCTACTACAACGCATGCGCAGTTCCTTACTGACCGTATACGGGATTCGGGGGTCGGATACGGAATATATCTAGTCACTAAATACAGGCGCTTATCCAATAGGAACACGAGAATCGTCTCGATGGTAGGATAAATGTACATGTAGTGATAACATTAGGCCACATTGTATAGCTCTGTCACATATGCCGGGAGTCGCCTCAAAGGTACCACTTGTCTACATGTGAAAAATAGAATTTTGACAATATCCTGACAGATTAGAAAAACCTATGTTTACAGAATATTTGTATCAAATTAGACACACCCCTCCATTTCAATAGTGGTACGGTCCAAATAGATCTGAGGGTTGTCATTTCACCGCGCGATGATACAAAACGGCGATTCTCTTGTGCTGGGTAGCGACCGTTTCGGCTAAAATTGTGGCTTTAGGAATGGTCCGTGACATATGGCCCTCGCCAAAAATATTTTCCTCAGGGATATAGCTACATTTTGGTATATAAAGCTGTTTGCTAACTTTAAGGATCGCATGGCGAAATGCATTTATACGCCGAAAAAACGGGCGAAGAATGAACACATTTTGCGAACATTTGTTGTTTGTTTACAATTTTGCAACGATGCATGGTTTCCAAATAAGTTAAATTTGCATATGAAGTGTGGGTTTATCTCAAATCAACAACGCTTTGTTACTGTACTTAAGGTATGGGGGAGTTGTTGAACTCAAAATCATGGTTTTAGAGTGAATTTAGAGTGAAAAATATAAACTGTCGGGATTCCGACAGTTTATTTTCACTCTAAAACCATGATTTTGAAGTAATTAAGAATCGTATCGATCGCCCTGTAACTTGGAATGTATGCATGATTTATGATCAGAAATGTAAATCTGCAAGAAAACCTGCTTTCAATTTTTTTCGATGTTGAGGGCGTTCCCTGGAAAGATCACATAATATACCTTTAAATGTTAAAACTCCATTTATGAAATAACGTGAAGACCGCACGTACACATCAGGCATTAGGTAAAATTACATTGTTTAAATTGATTGATTAGAGGAGCGGAATATGAGTTAAACCTTTCAAAACAGATTCAGAATGTTACCATCAACATTTAAATGTATAAAAAATTGTTATGCCACGTAGTATTTTCTGGGAAATTGCTAACCCTGGACAAAATAATGGTAAAATGCCAAATTTGTTAACATGCTCTTCTTAGGCAGAAAAAATGAAAACATAAGTTGTTTAATTGTCCTCTTCCGACTAACCTTACTTCTGAAAACTGACACAAAAAGTGTTATTTTTTTTGCGACCCTAATATTTGTTTAAATTTTCGGTTGATGACCATGTGAAGTGTGGTGTTTGAGGTGGTGTCCCTCTGTAGACTAGTCCAATGGTATGTAATATGACAAGATAGCTACATGTATCTTCAAGAATATTTCCATTCTATGCCTGAGGCTGATCAATTTGTCAGGGACGGACATTTTTGATAAAAAGGCTGTAAAAAACATTTTTTTAAATCCATCAATAGTTTTGGTTCTATGTTGAGGAGAAACACCATCTCCAACAGTGGCTCAAACAAATAGGTTGCCATGGTTTGTCACTATAAATAGAATCAGGTAACATTTCTGTCATGGACAGACAAGATCAATTTGGGGTTTACCACTTTTTCTATCTAAACTACATTAAAGTTACAAATATTTTTTAGTTTAAATATGAGCTTCATTAGTTGGCATGTTAACCAGGTACACAGATATTTAAAAAAGTTTATGTTCTAAAGAGTCGGGCAAACAAAATGTGTTACTCTCCTACATTAGAGACGAACGTCATGGACGGACACCAAATGTTAACCAGCAGATTGAATATGATTGTCCATGACGCAAAGTGCCATGTGTACACCCTTGTGTATTTAAAACGGTCTGTTCCAAGAAATCCAGACCATGTCGAACCTTTATATTTTTATCTCTTGAAAGTAGACATGTTTATGAAAAAATAATTTTTCACAAGTCGATCAGCCTCGCCTGTATAGTTTCTGACCCTTTCCCTATATATATTTTTTAATTTTCTTTTTTAAACATTTTCTTTTCGTTTCTGTCCTTTTTTACTGTTTTTTTCTCTTCAGAACGCCATTTGACTCCCCTGTCGACCTGCTTGCCGAATGGTTCGATGTTTTGATCTGACTAATTTGCATCTTCCCCGGAGATGCGGGCACTCCAAACTGAAGTATTTCTAATATTTCAAACTAGAAACACGGGTCACCCTGACGTGACGTCACCCCATGTCACGCGCCAGCCCGTCACCTAAATTTCGCTTGGACACCTCGCAAGTTGTGTTTTCGCGGAGCTCCCTGTATTCTGGATTTACGGATCCTTGAGTTGAGAATTTTGACACTGGCGTGCATAATTCGTGTGGGCGGTTTTTCTGGATTTTCTACGCTATTAAATCGGACCGTTTTGGTTCATTTCGGACCTTTTAGAGTACCAAATTCAATTAAAAAACTGAACGTAAAATTCTAAAATTTTCCGAGGAGTCCGCCATTTTACTTGTGACGTATGCAATATGGCGGCTCTTTGTTTTTGTTATAATATTTTTCCGCAAGTCCGGATACGCTTTGGATCTTTATTGAACTCGTATTGGAATCGCTGGGATTATTATTTATGACGGACAATATCCTTTTTGGATCTTGGTGATGTATCTTTATATAAATCGATGTAGTCTGTGTAATGTAGTTATTAACGTGTATACCCTATATTATGTATCCTATGCAGCTTTTGACGTAGAAAGCCCTCAGTGACATATATATAGTCAGATTCACGGATAATCCCCTTCAGTGGTTGATAACCTGTGTTTATTTATACGCGTTTGACTGAGTTTATATCTTTATTCACGTTACAATAGATCGATTACTAAATTCGTCTTACTACATTACTCAATCAGCCAGCAGCCTTGTACTTTTCGCCGCTAGCGCTTGGTTAATCCTACCTATCTGTGTTATAACTTATACTAGCATCTGCGTACCATAGTCATGTCGCACCATTGTACTGAGTGCCCTGTTCTTATTCCCATTTGGGATTTACATAGGTTATGTCTAGCCCACCGATCGTGCTCACGCACCGATCAGTGTGATTCCTTTTGTGTAGGTCTGTCTGCTGTCCATTTCATGCACTGGAGAAAGGCTTTGCAAAGGGATTACGCACTCGCAGTATTAATGTTAATGTTGTAGGTAGAAAGTCCGTCGGTTCGTCCGACGGCCTCCTTCTCACGGGGGAGGGAAGCTCTGTTACCGGAGCTTCCGTGGCTGTTTCGGCTAAAGATCAGGCTCGGCCTGTTCGGCATGTAGAAACGGTCGGCGTGAGTGGTGGAAAGGCGGGACTGGTCCCCGTTGAGTACGCTACTCCGTCAGGCGAGCTAGGCGAAAGCTCGGGGGTTATGTCTACCCCTGAGTTAGTACCTTTCACGCCGGGTGCTAGTAGCAGCGGTCCGAGAGAATCGGTGCCCGCAGCTACGGCGCTTTTGCCTGCCAGTGAAAGTACGGGGTTCGTCCCCGCACTAGTAACTGGCTCGCTGGCGGTGGGAGTTGCCCTAGCTACCTCGGGTAGCCTGGGTACATCCACCAGCCAGTCGGTGGTAACAACGATGGCGGGCGGCCCTGAGCCTGCTATTGTTTGTTCCGCTAGTAGACCTACCACGGCGTTTTTCGCAGGTCGAGATCTACCCCCGCCCCCGGTTTTCCTGTCGGCTTACGATTAGCCACAGGTGATAACCAGGGAGCAATTAGCCATAATCGCCCTATTCAGGCCGGATTGAGTGTTCACTCGTCCACGCCGAATGGTGGTATTATGTCTAGCGGATTTACTGGTCATTATCCTCCCGGTCACGGTGATCGAGGATTAAGACAGGGTAATCCCGCTATGAGTACCATTCCAACCGCTTCGGTGGCTGCGGATAATACTCATGCGTTCTTCTCTAACGCTCCCATGCAGCAACAGGCTTTGTTGCAGCAAGGGGGGGGGGGGGGGGGGGGGGTGAGTTGGTACGCCACAGCGGCAGGCTATATGCCGAGTGCAGGGCCTTGGGCCCAGTACCAAGCATATCAGCCTTGGGCACAAGCGCCAGCGTGGCGAGGGTCGTACAACCCCTTGCTTTCGCAGGCTGCTAGCCCTCCCGCTTACCCGTACGGTGTAGGAGGTTGGCAGTACGGACAGCCGCCGGGTATGGTTTACCCGTGGACAGCCAGCCGGCATGCAGCTCGCCTCTCAGGCGCAGAGCGTGCCGCCTCCTCAAGTTCCGTCGGTAGTTAGTGCTGGGAATCCCACGGTGAACCCCGTTCACCCGGATCTCGGCGGGAGTACCCCCTCTTCATCAGTACTCGTGGACATGGATTTGTGTGCGGATGATGCCCGTCCAGAGAGTGAGGATGAATCCGAGTCGGGTTCGTCTGACTCTTCGGGCGAGGGAAAGGGGTCGGGAGAGGATGACGAGTCGGACTCGTATCCGACGAGTCTGTGCCTCTTCCCCCGCTACCAGCTGAGGAGAGAGTTAAGGGCTTTCCGTTAGACCCGCACTCGATTTTGTCCCGCGTTGCGCAGGACTTAGGCATTGCCTACGAGTCGCGTCGTCCAGCGGTTACACCTAGTGTTTTTAGCGCTACGTGCCCATTACCCTCGGACTCAGTTGAGCCAGCGCTGACACTTCCTGCAGACTTGGCGTCTGTCTGGGAGGCGGCAAAGTCTCCTCCGTCTAAGAAGGCCTACAAGAAGGGCTGTCTAGTGACGGATGATGACTTTAACATGTATCTCAAGGTGCCTACCATGGACCCAGAGATACAAAAACGCCTTCCGGTTGAGGGAAAGGCTGATCATGGAACGTACTCCCCGTACTGGGAGGAGTGTTTGAAGTCCGTTGACAGTCGCCTACGGGCGGCTATCCGGCTTTCTGCATTCAGTTCTACCGTAGCGGAACACCTTACGAGGTTAACTGCTGCGGGATCAGGCTCGGCGTCGGAGATTGCGCGTGAGGCGTATCTGTTGTCAGATCTCTCTCACAAGTCTTTGCAATCTTCGATGTCTGCGGCTCACCGCCTTACATCCCTACGCCAATCGAACGCACTCTCCCTCCTGAGCTCGACTTATGGGCAGCAGTTCGCTGACTCGCTCAATAAGGTCGAGCTCTCTACTCAGGGATTTCTCTTCGGTAACCGCTTCTGCGAGCTGGTGGAACAGCGAGCGGGAGAGGTAGTCGATGAGAAGTCACTGGTAGATACGGAGGCGGCGTTGAAGTCCCAGAAGAGGAAGAAGAAGTCGAAGAAATCCAGTAAACGGAAATCTTCGAAGAAGCCTTCCACTTCAGGGTCTTCAGGTGCGGTTCCTTCGGTAGCCTTACCCGCAGCCGCTTCGGCTCCTTCCTCTGGGAAGTCCAGGATGGTTCCTATCTCAGACCTGATCAAAGAGGAACTCCACTGGTGGTACCAACCTACCAACCTGACAGTGGGGATGGTTTTTCCATCCCCACCGACGAGTCGTGTCATCACGACAGACGCGTCACTGTCGGGATGGGGAGGCCATTGGCTAGACAACCGGGCCTTTGGCCGGTGGTCGAGCATAGAGGCTCAGGTACACATCAATCTGCTCGAACTTTGGGCAGTGGAGAAGACTCTCCTATGGTTCGAATCCGATCTACAGGGACACAGTGTCCTTGTCCAGACGGACAACTCGACAGTGGTAGCTTACCTGAACAGGGAGGGCGGGACAAGATCTCCCACCCTCTGTTACCACACCATGAGACTCATCATATGGTGTCGAGATCACCAGATCATGCTGAGGGCGATTCACATCGCGGGTGTCACGAACATCCTTGCAGACGATCTTTCCAAGGGACGAACGTCCGGCCCTACGGAAATGTTGTTAGCACCTCAGATAGCACAGACAATCTTTGTACGATTTTGTCACCCAGCGATCGACCTGTTTGCTTCGTACCAGAACAAACAGCTACCGGTGTATTGCTCTCGGACTCGCGACCCGAGGGCGTACGCCGCAGACGCTCTGTCAGTGGATTGGAAGGGACTGACGGCTTATGCCTTCCCTCCAATCTCGCTGCTTCCAAAAGTGGTAGAAAAGGTGGCAAGAGACGACTGTTACGTCCTGCTCATAGCCCCTTTCTGGCCGAAACACGTGTGGTTTCGACCGATGGTAGATCTTCTTGTGGGTCGCCCCATGTTGCTACCTCCACTTCAGGACTTGCTCAGGCAGGGAGTTCACGGAGAATTCCTACCGAACGAGCACCTACGATTGACTGTTTGGCCATTATCCGGCAACGATGCCAGGAGAAAGGCTTTTCTCGAAGGTCTGCAGGCTTGGTCGCCTCAATTCGACGCCAATCCACGCTCAAGACTTACTCTAAGCGTTTGGCTCCCTACTATGAGTGGTGTGCTGAGAGAGATATCTCTTCCACTCGAGCAGATGTAAATAGCGTTTTCGCTATTTTTTAACCGAGAAGTTTGATTCAGGACTCCAGGCAGCTACTGTCCGGAATTATAGTCCGCAATCATGTCAGTCCACGTAGGTTTTGAGGACGAATCCTCTGTCAAGGACGACGGAGAGATCAGTCTTCTATTGAAGGAGATGTTCAACGAGAGGCCTCCAACCAGGAAGATCGTACCTGTCTGGGAGCTTAATACTGTTCTCATCTATCTCAAGGGTCCGCCATTCGAGCCTTACGGCGAAGGCGTCGACCCTCAGGAATAAGCTCTGAAAACAGTAATTCTCGTAGCCTTTGCCTCTGCGCAAAGGTGTTCTGAACTCGCATTGTCTTTTTCGCCAATGACTCTTTCTCGCGCGGGCGCTACACTTTGTTTTATACCAGGGCTTCTGGCGTAGAACGAAACAAGTACGCACTCGTTTTTCACCCTTTACCTACCCTCTCTGAGTTCGAATTCGTTCGTACACGATGACAGGTTATGGTGCCCCGTTCGCTGTCTGAGGTATTACTCAGGTAAGACGTCCGGAGTATGTGGTAAAAATACATTGATCAGCTCTTTTTAACACACTCTGAGCCACTCAGCCCAGCGACGTAAAGTACTATTCACGCTGACTAGTTCAGATAGTTAGAGACTCATAGGCAATTACTTATGACGATCGTGCCTCCGCGCACTCGACACGTAGTATTGCAACTTCATGGACATACCACTGGGGGTTGTCCGTGAAGGAGATCTATGAGGCCGTTTCTTGGAAATCCACGACGACAATTTCCGCCGCCTATTACAGGGCTTTTGGCGGGAACTCGTTCAGGGGACAGTTCGCCCGTACGGTCCTAGCCAGACCGTCGGGCAGACAGCCAAGAAATTAGGTGAGTTGGTTTATCAGTTATTTATTTTGAGGTTGAGCTAAGTCTTTTCGGTTTTGATAAACGCGAAATTGAGACTAAGCTTACCTTGATTCGATTTGACCTTGACATCATGGCGATGTGGGTTTAATGATCTGATCTTAAAAATAATAAATACTGTACACGGTGTTTGGCTTTTTTCGCGCCTCCTCCAGTGTTCTGTGCTAAACTGGGTTGATGCAAATTAGTCAGATCAAAACATCGAACCATTCGGCAAGCAGGTCGACAGGGGAGTCTCTCCCAGAACTTATTGTTCTTGGGACTCCCCTGTCGAAGCCTGCTTACCGTGGTTCGATGTTTTGATCGCCCTGCCACCCGACCCCCCTGCGATAAAAAGCAGAAGTAGTTTGGATATTCTTGCGAGGTGTCCTAGCGAAATTTGGGTGACAGGCTGGCGCGTGACATGGGGTGACGTCACGTCAGGGTGACCCGTGTTTCTAGTTTGAAATATTAGAAATACTTCAGTTTGGAGTGCCCGCATCTCCGGGGAAGATGCAAATTAGTCAGATCAAAACATCGAACCACGGTAAGCAGGCTTCGACAGGGGAGTCCCAAGAACAATAAGTTCTGGGAGAATGCCATTTATGTTACATATGCTTAGGGTATATTTTTACTCCCTCTCGCCTGTTATGTTTGCTTTGTACGTATCTTAAAATGGCGAAAATAATGGACAACCACCCCCTATAGTATCAGTTTTAACAGTATCAGTTTTAACAATAAATGTAAACATTTCTGGGGAACAATGGCACAAAAACAATTTAGAATTCAAACCTTTCAATCTAGTGTTCATAGATGTTAGCAGGAAAATCTTGACCAAAGGTATTTTGTTTGGTTTTTTTCAGACACTTAATTTTATTTTTGATTACTGCATAATACTGTAACATGGGATTTAATTTCGCAAATTTCATGAGGGATGTGGATTCCCGAAACTAAATACCTGCAAAATTGACCATTTTGCATTGAAAGTAACAGTAAAATTTCCAGATTCGCAAAATTAAATGCCCGCTAATAGCAGAAATGTTAAATTCACGAAAATAATTAAAGTATCCGTAAAATTATAGTGTTTTACAGTATTTGTTCTTTCACATCTACTGAACCATTTCCTAAACACTATTACATTAGTGCTCTTTCAACAATTGGAAGAAGAAAACAAAAAGTATACATCGAATACAAAAATATGAGATTTCAAGAAGCTGTTCCCATTTTTTGTCCCTCATCAGTCAATTACCATGTCAAATCTAGCTGCTTTATTTTGTCCAGCGACCAAGGCTCAAGATAAGTGGGCGCTGGGCGATTTTTACCCCTCGGTCCTCCTGCCATAGCGCCCGGTAATGCTGAAAAATAAACAACCGAGCGCTGATATTTTGTCCAAACCAGCGCCCGTTGATGATCGGTAAGCTTGCCCAAGACATCGAATTTCGATTTGACAATACGATTTAATAAAAAGTTAGCTCCCTGTAGACTGAAAGTAGCTCCTGGTTCTCAATAAATCCCATGATCCGGGCGCTACTTTTGAAAAAAGTAGCTCCCGGTAAAAAACCGGTTATCTTGAGCCTTGCCAGCGACCGATTTCACAGTGACCTCACACGTTCCTCGGAAATTCACTTTTTGAAATGGTCTTAATTCATGAGTAGTGAAATATTTATTTATTTAATTATTTATTTTTTGTTTGTCTGTTTTTTTTCTCATTTTATACAGTACCAACGACATTCAGTTCAGGCAATATAGCTGCTACACAATATGCAAACCAACTAGATTTTCTGTGGACAATACCATGTAGCAGTAGGAATGGTGTAATTATTGGATATTACTACTATGTGACATCCAACTATAATGATAATCCTATTGGTGGAATAACAACGCAAGCATCATCGGATGTGACCTCCAGTGCCAGTATTACTGATCTCAGCTGTGACACCACCTACAGGTTCTATGTTGCTGGGAGAAACAATGCAGGAGGAGGATTGTTCAGTGAACATCATACAGTAACAACAACATGTTGTGCAATAGGTAAATCATTCATTTCCTTTAAGATATTTTGGGAGTGTAAGGTTTAAATAAAGTTTGTTTAAAAACATGTAAGATCATCAAATTACAAATGGGGCTTCAGTGTAACTCTCTCTCTCTGTCTCTCTCTCTCTCTCTCTCTCTCTCTCTCTCGGGATGTAGATGCTTCTAATCATTCAGCTACTTCAGTATGGCTTATTTGAGGCAAAACGCTCTAACTTGAAATCATGCTTTGAGAAAAAGAGCTTTGAAGAATGAACACTTGGCATTTTCTGTTAGCATCAAATATGAACAATCAGTAACATTTAGTAACTTAGAAACAATCTTTTTTAATTTGTATCAAATAGCAGATTTGGTGTAAGCTATTTGTCAGAAAGAAAAAAATGTACTTTTGTATCTGTTTTTCGACTATTTTTTAGGTAAAATTATCGATCTTAAAGATAGCTGATTTTCCGACTTGTGATTTCTGTCTTTTTTTATTAATAATATCTCAGATAAGTTTATATTCAAGGCATATTATATGATCTTTTCCGGGTGGCGCCCCATATTCATGATTTTTAGAAAGTAGATTTTCTTGCAGATTTACATCTGATCATAAATCATAAATATATTCTGAGTTACATAGCAATAGGATTCCTAATTACTTCAAAATCATGGTTTTAGAGTGAAAAATAAACTCTTAAAACTGATCAGAAATCTAAATCTGCAAGGAAATCTACTTTCTAAAGAAAATCATGAATAGAGGGTGCCCCCTGGAAAAGTTGACATAGTATGCCTTTAAATGAATATATGACCTAAATATTAATAAAAAATAATAATCCAATTGACTGATAGCAGATGATGAATGTGTCGGTTTTGAGGTAAAAGTGGTCTCAAAGTTATAGATTGTTGAACTACAAAGTGTCAGGGAAAATAACCAAAAAGGTGTCAAGATAGCTTTAGCTATCTTGAAAGCGAAGCACAGGGTATAGCACCTACCCTCCCAAAAAAATGTTAACAAATTAATAAGTTAATAAATCTTTCTAACGTTATATTATTTACAAGCAGCACTTATTCTATTGCCATATTTAGTTAACAAAATGTAAATAAAATACTGAAAATGTTGTGTTTAGAAATAAATTGGTGTTTTTACACAGAAACCGATCCTAATACCTTTGATCAGAATAATTTAGATACTTTAACCCTAACTCTACCCCCCACTTTTTTCAGATTTTTAGCTTACTACAAGTAAGCTAAAGAGACTCGAAGCGAAAGGTCACGGTATAGGTCAAGGGGAAAGTGCGACTATGAAATATGGTTTTATCTTGGTCACACAAGTGGTATTTGTCGGGAAATGTACTTGAGATAGTGAAACAATATGATCGCATAAATATGTTATAAAATGGGCTTGATTGCCATTCGACAAAATAGGTAATTTTGCGTTATTGTCTTTATTGTCAAAATTGTATTGAAAATGCATGTGAAAACGCTATGATAGAAAAGTTGATTAACAATGACACGCGTGTTCATGACGTACAAGCGTGATTGTCTTATTGTGATTGGTTTAACTACGAGAGATCATTATTATTCATGATACGAAATCAGCGGCAAAAATGGGTGGGGAGGTCGTTTTTCGTTAATTGATGTTAATCGCTTCTGTATATATTCTTCAAACTATATCTCCGATTTCAGCGGCCAAAATTAATGGAAAATAATGTTTTCAAAGGTTTTTCATCATGAGGTGCTGTTAAAAATTCGCGAAAAAGAGTAAAACTTGCAAATATTGCCTTGCCAAAATGCTGAATTTGCGTGCATTATCGTGCGTAATATTTTTTATTACCCCCACCAGTTTGGTATCGTCTGCCATTGATAAAACTTGTGGACGAATGACATAAACTCAATGGGTAAAACACTTCCGGGTTTGGAGCTCGGGTCTTCGGAGGAAAATTTGCGGGGTTTTGATTGGTCATTTGGCACTGCCGAATGAATCTTCGGAAAAACGATAGATGACCCAAATTCATCTTTTCTCGCTTCAAAATCGATCAAGTGGTTCAAAAGTTACGACGATGTGAAGAGTTCATCTTCAAATTTCCACCTGAAGATTTCGTCCGATAATGTAGCGAGTAGGTATGGTAGTAAATAATATTATATAGATTAATAATAATTAATAATATCGTAGACTTTAATTCATTTTCACCCGCAACTTTCATGATGAAATGTTCTTGTTCTGAGTACCCTATACTTTGTATTGACAGCTTGGACCATTACATGAGTGTGGCAGGCAACTCTGATGTCGTTTATGCACGTACGCCACTGCAGTGAGCATACAACATGCGGTTCATTTTCATTACGACATGATTTTGCCGTGAAATCGTGCACTTGGTAGAGGACTGATATGTATTTCACTTGAAAATGCAGTAGTTGTAATGTTTTGATGTAAATACTTGCTTAAAATCATCACTGAAACCAGACGATCGTCGCAATAATTTTTCTGTCGAACCGCCATCTTGTTTATAGTAACCGCCCACAACCTTCCCGATGCGCCCTATTTGGGCGCTTGTTCAAAGTTCGCCATTCATAAAATCATCAAAACCGTGCAATTAGACATGATGCGCCCAAAACAAATCTTTCTTTGCACATACGTTGGGCGTAAACTGGCTTAGGTTATTTTTAATTGCGATTGAGTTTTGTTATGATTCAATATTTTAGACAGAAATTATAATAAAATGCGTTGAGTTAATGAATTTCTTGGATAAGTTTCTTTAATTTACCATCCATACTGCATAATATAGGCACGTGCCTAATTAATTATTACTAGGCCGAAATTATAGCACTGCACTGGTCGTAAATGTAAACATTTTTTATTGGGAAAAGTAAAAATATTCCAATACAAATTAATTCGAACTTACTACTTCATGACTTACTTGTCCTTTTATTATGCCTTTAGTTTTGGTTCTAAATTTGTATTTATTATAGTGAAAACAAATAGTAATAGTTTTCATAATTTTTTGGGAGGGGGGTAGGGTTCTTTGTAATGACTTAATCCAAATTTCAAAATTGAATTTGCATAAAAATTAAAATCTTAATTGTTTAGGTATGTAGGGGAACTTTATGTTACGGAACTTGCTTTTATTACTTCTTTAAACGTTACATTACTTTACGTTACATTACGTTTAATACTTTACGTTACATTACGTTACTTTACGTTATGTTACTTTACGTTAGTTTACCTTAGGTTAATTTACTTTACGTTACGTTACTTTGCGTTACGTTACTTTACATTAGTTTACCTTAATTTACGTTACTTTACGTTACTTTACGTTACTTTACGTTACGTTACTTTACATTAGTTTACCTTAGGATAATTTACGTTACGTTACGTTACGTTACGTTACATTAGTTAACGTTACGTTACTTTAAGTTACGTTACTTTAGCCTAGGTTACTTTACGTTACGTTAGGTTACTTTGCGTTATGTTACATTACTTTACTTAGGCCTACACACACATCATTTCATTGGTGGGAGGGCACCAGTGGAGGCAAGCCTTCTGGCAGGGGATGCCGCCACCTAAATTACATCCCTGTGCTGGGATTTTTATAGATAAATTGTATTTTTATCTCAATTTTTCTAATTGACTTTTCAAACTAATTATTTTATAATAATTATTAGGTTCCGATGAAGACATCGATGAGTCCATGGTTCCGGTGATTTAGCCTCTTTCTGAAGCAATACCTGGTATTCGTTCCTATATACCGCTCCCAGCCTCCCACCATCAAGAAGAAGAAGTCAATGTTTCCCTTTCTGGCCCATCAACATCAGTCTCACTGGATATGGCTTCAGAGTCATCAAATCAAGCTGGTATGTATTTGGTAGAATTTTATAACACAATCATTCATAATACTAAATAAATTATGTCCCATGAATTATATAAATACTACGGTAATAAGTTGGGGGATTGAATGTTGTTGGATTTTTATTAAATAAATTGTATTTCTATCTCAATTTTTCTAATTGACTTTTCAAACTGATTCTTTTAGGTTCCGATGAGGAGTCCATGGTTCCGGTGACTGAGCCTCTGTCTGAAGCAAGACCTCGTATTCCTTCCTCTTTACCGCTCCCACCATCAAGCTCAAGAAGATTGAAATTACAAAGTAACTAGAAGGACAGAGAATAAAACGAGCGATACAAAACTCCAAGAAGTACTTAGACGGATTCTTAGAGTCAACCCGATTATTGGTTGACAAGCGTGTACGCCACAAGTGCATAAATCCAGCAGGAATACCGCAGTGGTATAATGGGAAAATAATCTCACTTCAAGAGGCAACAATTGATGGTGATAAAACTATATTTACAATCAAATATGATGAAGAAGCCTTATCTTCTGACGAACCTATAACAGAAGAGTTTCCCATACTAAAGGATCTCCGCAAAAAGGATCTAATAATTGTCAATTAAATTTGAGCCCCTCTCAAATATTTCTGATCAATCAATTTGAGCGACTTTCCTGATCAATTTGGTTACAGAAAATTATTCGCATTCTGTACATGCAACACTTATATGCCAAATATGATGCTAATTGATCAATGCGTTTAGTTCTGAAGATGAAAATAATATCAATTTAAGCAATTTTCTTATTAAAATAGCTTAGAATTAATATGCGAATTATACCAATTTATTGAAAGGACTTATGTAGATTTGTGCCAAATTTGATTGATATTGGTAAATGCATTTTAATGAATTGTATTGATGAGTAAACTTTAAATATATTCTTGTTAAAATGGCTAATTAGTATGCAAATTAGATCAACAATTGAATTCATACACTATGTTTATAGAGATTTATTGAAAGGGCTTGTGTTGATAATTATGTGTGACAGATATGAGGCCAATTATTCAAAGCATTTGGATCTGATGATGAAAATAATTATATTAGCCATTTTCTTGTTGAAATAGCCAATTAATATGCAAATTTGATTAATTATTCAAGCCACATTCACATGTTATACCAATTTATTAAGGATGTAGATATTGCTATCCTAATTTTGTGGATATTGGTATATTCTCATTTTTAACGCAATCATTAATGCATCTTAACGTATTGATTAAAATCGTTAAAATGGCTAATTGATATGCAAATTAGATCAATTAATCAATTCATATACAGTTATTTATTTTATAGAGATTTATTGAAAGGGCTTGTTTTGATAATTATGTGTGCCAAATATGGGGCCAATTCATCAAAGCGTTTGGATCTGACGATGAAAATAATGATATTAGCCATTTTCTTGTTAATATAGCTAATTAATTATGCAAATTTGATTAAATATTCAAGTGACATGATTATTTTATAGCAATTTATTGAAAGGACTAATATGTAGATAATTATCTGTGCCAATTTTGATGGACATTGGTATGTATTTTAATCTATTGATGTATAATACTTCGTTTTAGTCATTTTCTCGTTAAAATGGCTAATTAATATGCAAATTAGATCAAATATTCAACTCATACATTATTTTATAGAGATTTATTGAAAGGGCTTGTGTTGATAATCATGTGTGCCAAATATGAGGCCCATTGATCGAAGCGTTTAGATCCGACAACAAAAATTATATCTTAAAACATTGTATCAGTAGGCTAAGTAAAATACAATTATTTAAATATTTCTGGTCAAAATGCTTTTTGCCCCTTTGTTTACACAGTATTTTAAGTAATAATTTTGTACACGAAACACAACTTTTTAAATGGCCATACATTTTTAAAATAATTTTTAATTAATTATGCAAAAACAGGTTCTGATATTGAAATTAATCAACAGGAATTCATGATAAGACATTGTAATTTAAGTAATAATTCTGTACAAGAAACACCATTTTTTTCTTTTATGGCCATACATTTGTTAGTTAATAATTCAAAAACTGAAGCTCTGATATTGAAATTAAATAGGAAGTCATGATAAGACATTGTACCAAATTTTAAGTTGATATCATTTTTCTTTGATGTATTCTCGCTCTAGAATCAATGCAAAACCCTGCCACTATAATTAACACACAGTTTTGTGTGGCTTTTCAAATAATCCAAATAATTGATAGTATATACTGACTCATATCACCTGTACAGCATAAAACAAATATGCCACTATTATAGTATGTTCAGTCAAAGATGACACAATTACCTTTATTTTATGTAATCTCAACTGAAGCATATATAGAAGGGCAAATTTGCTTACACTGTGAATGCATAATATATATATACATGTATGTTTCATGTAAGGTATAATGTGGATTTGAGCTTTACATAATTTGTCATATGCTGGACAGATTAAAGTGGTTTATATATTATAGACATGTTTTATGAATCAGAATTGTAGTGAGCTTCTGCATCATTGATGCTCTCGTTTTCTTCAGTGTGGAAAATTGACCAAAATATCCCCCTCCCCCCCCCCTCCCCCCCCCTCCCCCCCTCCCCCCCTCCCCCTCCCCCCTCCCCCCCTCCCCCCTCCCCCTCCCCCCCCCTCCCCCTCCCCCCCTCCCCCCCCTCCGGATTTGATCCAGGGACCTCCAGCACGTGGAGCGAACAATTCCCCACTACACCACGGCTGTCAACGCTAGTTTGCGCAGTATATTGCGCAAACTATATGGGCTGGGTCCATTTTTTCATCGAAAAACATCCATGCCGGGTGGTACCAACGTGCCCAGTCGTGTTATATTGTCAGGGGCAGCGCCAGGGTATTTGTATAGGGGGGAAAATCAAGGTTAAAAAACCAAAAATTTAGTAACTATAGTCAAGGCTCAAGATAACAGTTTTTCTACCGGGAGCTACTTTTTTCAAAAGTAGCGCCCGGATCATGGGATTTATTGAGAACCAGGAGCTACTTTCAGTCTACTGGGAGCTTATTTTTTATTAAATCGTATTGTCAAATCGATATTCGATGTCTTAGGCAAGCTTACCGATCATCAACGGGCGCTGGTTTGGACAAAATATCAGCGCTCGGTTGTTTATTTTTCAGCATTACCGGGCGCTATGGCTGGAGGACCGATGGGTAAAAATCACCCAGCGCCCGCTTATCTTGAGCCTTGACTATAGTGAGTAACCAAAGAGGTGCGGTAATGCGGACAGGGGGGAGTCTACGTCCCCCCTCAGAGCCCCCCTCATAATTCGCGAACCCATTTGGTGCGATTTGGTGTGTACTTTTGACCAATTTTTTATTGAAAAGCCATCACTTCATTTCCAATCAATATTGGCTTTTTTGTCTCGCCTGATGTAATCAGAAAGAGACTATGGTATCACTATTTCTGTCCGGCATCTTGCGTATGGCGTATGGCGTCTGCCGTGTGCTAAGAAATACCTTTGTGACGCGATATCTGGAGATCCGTAAGGCCTATCTTGATGGGACTTGGTGGAGGGAAGGGGGTGGTGTGTTCTGTTGCTGATTGATTTTTCAAGGTCATTCAAGGTCATTCAAGGTCATCGGGGTCAAATATGCTTAAAACTTTTGTGATGCGTTGTGACGCGATATCTAGAGATCCGTAAGGCCTATCTAGATGGGACTTGATGTCAGGGAAGGGGGTGGGGTGTTCTTTTGCTGAGTAGATTTTCAAGGTCATTGGAGGTCATTCAAGGTCATCGGGGGTCAAATATGGGGTCAAATAGATCAGTAAGGCCTATCTTGATGGGATTTGGTGGAGGGAAGGGGGTGGTGTGTTCTTTTTGCTGATTAAATTTTCCAAGGTCACCAGAGTCATCGGGGTCAAATATGGGGGTCAAATAGATCAGTAAGGCCTATATTGATGAGATTTGGTGGAGGGAAGGGGAGTGGTGTGTTCTTTTTGCTGAATAAATTGTCAAGGTCATCAGAGGTCATTCAAGGTCATCGGGGGTCAAATAAGATCCGTAAGGCCTATCTTGATTGGATTTGGTGGAGGGAAGGGGGTGGTGTATTCTTTTTGCTGATTAAATTTTCAAGGTCATTGGAGGTCATTCAAGGTAATCTGGGGTCAAATAAGATCTGTAAGGCCTATCTTGATGGGATTTGGTGGATGGAAGAGGGATGGTGTGTTCTTTTTGTTGATTCATTTTTCGGGGTCATCGGGGGTCAAATATGGGGTCAAATAGATCAGTAAGGCCTATCTTGATGGGATTTGGTGGAGGGAAGGGGGTGGTGTGTTCTTTTTCCTGATTAAATTTTCAAGGTCATCTTAGGTCTTTCAAGGTCATTGGGGTCAAATATGGGGTCAAATAGATCAGTAAGGCCTATATTGATGAGATTTGGTGGAGGGAAGGGGAGTGGTGTGTTCTATTTGCTGAATAAATTTTCAAGGTCATCAGAGGTCATTCAAGGTCATCGGGGTCAAATAAGATCCGTAAAGCCTATCTTGATTGGATTTGGTGGAGGGAAGGGGGGTGGTGTATTCTTTTTGCTGATTAAATTTTCAAGGTCATCGGAGGTCATTCAAGGTCATCTGGGTCAAATAAGATCCGTAAGGCCGATGGGATTTGGTGGACGGAAGAGGGATGGTGTTTGTTTTTTTTGGAGTAATTTTTCGAGGTCATCGGAGGTCATCTGGGGTCAAATAAGATCTGTAAGGCCTATATTGATGTGATGTGGTGTAGGGAAGGGGTTGGTGTGTTCTTTTTTCTGATTAAATTTTTCAAGGTCATCAGAGGTCATTCAAGGTCAAATAAGATCCGTAAGGCCTCTCTTGACGTGATTTGGTGGAAGGAAGCTGGATGGTGTGTTCTTTTTGCTGATTAATTTTTCGAGGTCATTCAAGGTCATCTGGGGTCAAATAAGATCCGTAAGGCCTATCTTGATTATATTTGGTGGAGAGAAGGGGGTGGTGTGTTCTTTTTGCTGATTCATTTTTCAAGGTCATTCAAGGTCATCTGGGGTCAAATAAGATCCGTAAGGCCTATCTTGATGGGATTTGGTGGAGGGAAGGGGGATGGTGTGTTCTTTTTGCTGATTAAATTTTCAAGGTCATGAGAGGTCATTCAAGGTCAAATATTGGGTCAAATAGATCAGTAGGGCCTATCTTGATGCGACTTGGTGGAGGGAAGGGGGGTGTATTCTTTTTGTTGATTACATTTTCAAGGTCATTGGAGGTCATTCAAAATGTCTTGCCTCCTTTTGCCCCCCCCCCCCCCCCCAAATTATGATGCTGGCGCCGCCACTGCATAGTCCAAAGGGGGTGGGGTACCATCTAAACTTTGAAGGGCCATAAAGCGGAAACGATTCATTTGTGTTCCGCAATTTTTTTTAGTATTGGGTAACATTTGAGCATCCCTTAAGGTATTACATCCCTTGCATTAACTACAATGCATACCTCTGTGACAGTGCTACATTGTATCATATGTTTCATCATCCTTTCTTTCAAGTCACTTTTGATGAACAGGCGAGACGCGCCGTTCGAGAACCGCCTTGTATCAAAGTTAGACAGCTATTTTGTTATGCGAGAAAGAAGTGCATACTGATGATCTTTTCTTGATTTAAGGAAGTATAGATCAGTGGTTCCTAATCTTTTGGCCCCACGACCCCATCAGACATTGTTGGTCAGTACCGAATCATTCCGATTCATTTAAACTGAAACTATTTAGTGATATGATGCGAGCGTAGCGAGCAGAAATTTGTGCATATTTGAAAGTTTCTTTTGGGTTTTTCTAAGCCTTTTTAGAATGAAATATTAAAATGGTTCCCCCAAAAAGCTACATTTATGACCCCTTCATGATCCCCTGGGAAACCCCAAACAACCCCAGGTTAAGAACGGCTGGTACTATAGATGGTTAACAATGTTATGTTGAAAAATTGTTTCGCGGGGGACCGGCGAAAGGAAGCTTTTTTAAAATAAAATTCTTATAATGTATAGCAAAATGAAGCTATTTTATTTCAACTCCTTAGTTTCTTTCTTTATTTATTTTCCGACCATGATTTTTCATACTAATTTTAGACGAATTAGGTTTCGATTCCCTCGATTGACGCGTTGAAATTTGAAAGAATAATTTATATAAAAACCTCTAAATTCCCCCGAATAAAGTGTAATCTCCACCCCACCGAATGAATTTAGTTCTGGGTTACCTGTTTTCTGAAAACATGCGCGCATCGCACGTAAATTTTTTCTATACTCAGTTCTGGCTATAATTAATGTATATTTTGGTTTTAAGTGGGCTTTTAGAATGATATTTCTGGACATTTATGCGTGTAGCATGCGAAAATAAATGTTCATACTTTCATACTCATTCATATTATTTGTCAAGAATTTGGTTTCGATTCCCTCGACTGAAGCCTTGAAATTTGATAGCATAAAATATATAAAACCATTTAATTCCCCCGAATGATAGATAGTCAAGGGGGCGGAGTGCATGGCCCCTCCTATGGACACGCCACTGCTAATGCCATGTCTATCTGTCATTTCTAGGTTTAAGGGGCGCCCCCTCCAAGCTGGATTAGATCAGCCAGCCCCCCCCCCCCCCCACCTCATTTGGACACAACACTGATATCCCGAGTGAGGGTGCAACTAAAGTGCTCAACAAAAGAAAGTCGTACACTTTGTTTAGGTCATTTAAAGTAACTTTCGATTATTTTTGTACCGAACAGGCTAGCTAGACATTTAGATGAATCTTTTAGGCACATTTTGATACCAAACATAACACCTAACAACAAAAATAAACCATGATTAGCCCCATAGAAAATTAGTCACTTTTCAAAAGTCACATTTCCAATACACTACACGGAAGAAAACACCAATTGTTAACAAGCACATAATGCCCATGTTCGGAATCAAATATCCCGCTCACTAAGTGTACGCCCAGCGCAAGGTAGTGTACACGGCTGCACTGTGTGATCGATTGCCCGCCGGTCAATCCTGGTTAATAACAGTGTCACACATGGGGTGAACCTCGCACACACACATTTTCCTCCCGTGTAGTAATTGAAAATGTGACTTTTGAAAAGTGACTAATTTTCTTTAAATGGCGCTAATCATGATTTATCTTTGTTGCTAGGTGTTATGTTTGGTATCAAAATGTGCCTAAAAGATTCATCCAAATGTCTATCTAGCCTGTTTGGTAAGAAAACAACCAAAAGTTACTTTAAAGGTAGATGACCCGATCACATTTCCAATTTTCAACTTGAAGTTTTCTATTCTACATGAAAGGTCATCCTTAAAAATGTCGTGTTCCAAAGTTTGAGTTGCATAGCTCTAATGGTTCTTATTTTAGACGCACAAGATGCTGTGAACTGTACCCATTGAGTTGTACACAAACTATATCGGTGGTATACCACCATTCGCGGTAATTCGACGTTATTTCATCGATTTCTTCGTAATTATACCGATTTAGGCCGTCAAATTTCAGTATGATGATGAGAAAAATACGAGCTTTCATATGATATGAAAATCTCCGTATGTTTGAAATAATTCTGTGTTACGAAAATGTGATCGGGTCATCTACCTTTAATTGACCTAAACAAAGTGTACGACTTTCTTTTGTTGAGCACTTTACATAGGCCTTTCCAAAATACTGATTGACCTCTGTTTTCCTTTCCTTTCCTCTTTTCTTTCCCTTTTCTTTTCTTTCCTTTTTTTCTTTCTTTCTCCCCTTCTTTCTTTCTCTTTACTTATTTCCCTATCCTTCTTTAGGGGGAGAGCTATTGCCCTGCCCCCCTGTGGCGCCGCCGTTGTATATTGTGGTATATGGTAGGGTTAGGGTTATATTAACAAAACTTCGACAATGTTTGAAGAAAAAAGAAAATTCAAAAAATTGCTTCTTTACCCTAACTCTACCCCCACTTTTTTCAGAATTTTTTCTTCAGCGTGGAAAATCGACCAAAATATCCCCCGATCCCCCCGGGATTTGATCCAGGAACCTCCAGCACGTGGAGCGAACAATCCTTCAAAAGTGTTAGGGTTAACTTGATTATGAACAAAATATAAATATTACTACCCGTCGTATATGCCTATTATTTCTATATTGATTATGAACTTCAACTTTTGAAGCCTATAGTTTATAACTTTGTATAGTCATGTGTGCGGCAATCCAAAAGGTGGTGGGGGAGGTCAGGTCCGGACAGGCTCCACTGGTATTTATAATATCCATTTTTGATGATCCTTATAAGCTAATTTATTTCAGTTTGCGTTAACCAGGGAAAAGGTCAAAATAGTTACGTTTTATTACATATTTGTTTCCTATTCCATGGGTTGAATAATAAAAATGTGGGAACATCAATATGCCAATTCAAATTTGTAATAGACTGAACAAATGAAAATACCATTAGGCGACCCGCCCCCCCCCCCCCCCCCCCCCACCCATGTTTTACAGGGCAAACAGATCTGTCAAGTAGGGTAAGTTGGTCGGGGCTTTTAAAAAAAAGAAAATTATAAACATAAAATGTCACCAAAATCTGCAATTTAAAAAAAAAAAAATGGCTGATTTTACATTATTTGGGAATTTGTTTATCTTTTCTCGTCAGCTTACATCTGCTCATTTTGATTGCTAATAAATGGCCTATCATTCATTTTTTTAATCCATACAACTTCTGAATGTTATAGACTGAAAGCACGGGTAAGGGGCGGTGGAGGAATTACGGAGGGGAGGATGCCCCACAACTGACCCCTGCCGGAAAAAAAGTAACATCGGTTTTGTTATCGTGGAGTAATGAGATTTAAATGATAGTGGTTGCGCCCTCCTTGTCAAGTATACATGTAGTTACACCACAGTCTGTCTCTGTGTGCATGGCAAGATATAAAGAACTGAACCAATAAGACCTACTAGAACTAATTGAAAACTGAAAACAATGATCATGTTTTCACCGTTATCATTGCTATCTAAAGTAGATAGCAATTTTTTTTTTAAAGAGATCCAACCAAATCAATAAGGCCTAATACAGCTAATTGTTAACAGCGGCCATCAATATATCATTACTACTATTCAGTATAATTTATAGCAAACAGATTTTAAGAGGGATAAGTCGATTATGATGGAAATTTACTAATCATTAACTCTATGATAGATAGGTGAATAAAGTTTTCCATTACCCTCTATAGTGTGACAGTTTAGGCCTACTCATATTGAACATTTGGAGATATTTTAGGCGTAATAAATTATGTTTTTGTGCTTCATTAAACATGAAGTATCTGTTAGGCCTAGGGCCCTGGCCTATTTAATTAATTCAGTTTTCATTATCAGTGGCGTAAACAAGGGACATTGCACCATACACATTTAAATGATAATATTGATATTAACAACTCGCTTTAGCCTTTACATGTATGAGAAAACTCAAGATGATGAGCTACACATGTTACGCACAGAAATAACACTCAAGCTTTTCAATTACTTCAACTGGTTCAACACGCACACACGTATCTGCATTTTTTGGCGAACTCAAAACATTCCACACACGTTTGCAGTCATTATCTATTAACACACACACTCTATCTCCTGTGTTATGCTTCCCGGAAAGTGCAGGCGCACTTCAAATGAGCTTTTTTGCAATGAGAAAATATTGGTTAGTAATCAAACATAGCATGAAGATGGGAAATGATATGCTTCTTGTGATATAATATAAAGAACAAACTGAAAATGAGTTTATATTCATATCAGGCGTAATTCTGTTATACCCTTCACAGAGGTATTCATAGTGCATGATTTTTAAGAACGACGCATACTACCGATATTGGTGTGTAGGGTATAACAGAATTAAATGCCTCCCATCATGATCAAACGGCAATATTTATCACTATTCACCTTCATCGGAGCATTTCTTGAAGTTATTTATTTGGTAATTTGTGTAATTTTCATACAATAAAAACTACATCAGAAGAAAAGTAAGTACTGTAGGCTTAGTGCAAATAGCATGATTGTCATTCATTTTATTATTTCCATCATAAAAACAATCCATTTAAAAAACATTGAAATACAAAAATGATGGAGGAGGTGTTGCACCACCTTAACTAGGAAAATATGCATAATCAAAACAGAAGAAAACAAAACTCACACACAAACATCAACACCCCCCCCCCCACACACCCAACAAGGAACAAGTATGTCATGAAATCAACACGATAGTTTAAGGAACATGAAAACATTTTAATAATTACGATATAATTCCGATGTCATTTGATCACATTAACTTTTTTTAATGTGATAAAGCTATTTAATAAATGGGATTAAAAATGCAACATGAAGATGTCATGATAGATTACAATTGATTTTTTGGATATAACATGAGGCTCTCTTTAACACTCGATGACGTTTTTTACTACACGAGGTAACAAGTTCCAGATTGTTTGGCCCGTCAGTTAACACAGATTTGGTTTTGTGGATGTCAAAACGGTAGTTTCTTTTATTTCTTGTACTGTAATTTTTGAATGTTGTCTAAATGGGTAAATAAATGATCAAATGATGAAGGAAGGAATCCAGCGTTATACTTATACATGAAGATGCCCAGATTTTTATCATATAATTCAAATATGCATGTTAAGTTTTTCAAACAACGGTTTAGTGTGACACAGATATGAGCTATTTGAAACAATTCTTAAAGCTCTCTTCTGTATTTTAAATAATTTTGTTATGTATTCATCAAATCCCATAAGTCAAATAAGGCATAACATTACAAGAGAGCAGTATAATTTGTACAGAGACGTTTTTGGCAAGAAGTGTTTGACTTTGTTTAGGACGCCAACATTTCTCAAGCAAAATATTTTTTCTTTCTTTTTGTTGATGCCGGCGCACCAACTATTTATTTGCATTTGTCATACAGGAAACAATAATGTATATGAACATTTAGTTTTAATATATAATAAAGTACAGTATTTAATTATTGTCTTTCCACCTTTTATATAAACCCCATTTTTTATTGTGTTTATATAATCTTCCCTTTCCAATGGCAATATGATTTTCAACTTGGAACATAAAATGAACTAAGCCCTTAAACACTTGAAAAATCGGCCGTAAACCTGAACATCGTTTTCTGTATATATACAGTTTCCCCAATAATATAATATAATTTAGTAAAGGGTCCGGATCAAAAATATTGTATCCAAACATTATTGAAAATTTTGTTAAACTGAGATCAATTCCAAAAATGATATTTAAAAAGATCTCAACACTAGTCCAAAAACGTTTAACATGTTCACACTCGTAAAACAGATGAATTAAACTTTCAACATTCCCATTACACAACGTACAATTTGGTGAATCAATTAAACCAATTCTATGAACAAATTTATTCGTTGGCAACCGCCTATGTAACAACAAAAATTGAAATGATCTGGTAGGAATATCCAATGCACATTTTAATGCAATCGTAAAAAGATAAGGCCACATTTCTTCATTAACTTGAATATCATTTTCCCACTTTTTAATTGTTTTTTCGGGACGTTCACACTTTTTCTTAATTATAACATCATAAGCCATTTTAACAATTCTCTTGGCTTGAAATAATCTATCATTTACAGTATTTGTATCATCATTTAACAAGCATACATTATTTGTAAACATAAGTGTTTTCCAATTTTTAGGAATTGCCCTAATTAACCCATGGTAGTGTAACATATTGCAATTAATATCATATTTAGTTTTGAAATTCTCGAAAGATAAAAAGCTATCATTACCTTCAGAAAACAAATCTTTAACATACCTCACATTTTTGTTTAGCCATTGTCTATACATAACAGGTTTATTACCAACTTTTATAAACGAATTATTCCATATTCCTTGATTCGCACAGGCACGAGCAGAATCGGGTTCTGAAAATGAATGAAAGTACCATGCTTCTAGCTTCTCAAGCAAATTTTACAAACATTATTTAATGAGATTTCTATGACAAATTTGCATCAATAGTTATTCCTAAAAACTTTGCCGAGGAAACATAGGTTTTAGTTTACATCCATTAAGGAAAACATGTTTATCGCTTCGAGCACTTCTGATTTTGTAACTTAGTTGCATTTAACGATAATTTATTACATTTAAACCAGTTGCATACTTCTTGCAGTTCTCTGTTTACCGTGTCGTACAATACATAATGTCATCATTGGAATAAAATACAGTTGTATCATCAGCGAACAAGATAAAATTTAATATTTGTGATGTACAACAAATATCATTCATATAAATAATAAAAAGAAGTGGTCCCAAAATAGAGCCCTGGGGAACACCACAAAGGACATTTTCATATGATGATGTAGTATTATTATAAGATACACTAGGCGGTTACCCGGGTTTGGCGGTTCTCAGGTTTGTAGCTGCTTCCCTGGATGGATGGGGATTGTGGATGATTAATTACTGCACTTTTGCTGTTCCACCACACTTACCATCGACAGAACTTAAAAATGCGACCCCTAGATGACCTTTGACCCCAGACGACCCAAGAAAAGCAAAGGCGTTTTATTTTTTCCACGCTCGACTTGCATTCGGGCTTCCCGTCCCCGAGTTTAAGCCCGATCGGACAAACTTTGAAAATTCGACCCTTAGACGACCTTTGACCTGGGACGACCCAAGAAAAGCAAAGCCGTTTTATTTTTTCCACGCTCGACTCGTATTCGGGCTTCCCGTCACCGAGTTTAAGCCCGATCGGACAAACTTTGAAAATCCGACCCCTAGACGACCTTTCACCCCGGAAGACCCGACAAACGCTAACCCGTTTTATTTTTGCCACGCTCGCCTCGCATCGAGCATTGTGATCACCGAGTTTAAGCACGATACGACCAACTTCAAAAAGTTGACCCCTAGATGACCTTTGACCTTGTATGCTCTATTTTTTCCACGCACGACTCGCATTCAGGCTTTAGTTGGGGTCTAATGGATATTTGGTTCAAATTCTTCTAAAAGCACCAAACTTGGCCCATATGTTGCCCATACCATAACTCTTTTGATTTTTGATGGATGCCAACATTTTAGCCTTTTGGGACTGCCATAATGGCCAATTCCAATATAGCCGCCATACTGGGGGATCAAAAAATCAAATTGCTTCAATTAAGCTGAGAAGCATACCAAATTGTTTGTCTGAGCACAAGGATTCAAAAAATGTATAGTTTGCCACACTTCCGATTTGGTATGCTTCTCAGCTTAGTCTGGTATGGTATGGGAAACATAAGGGCCAACTTTGGTGCTTTTAGAAGAAAATGAACCAAACCTCCCCTGTGATGCCCTAACAGCCCCAACTACTTCCCGTCCCCGAGTTTAAGCCGAATCGGACCCGAATCGGACAAACTTTAAAAATTCGACCCTTAGACGACCTTTGACCCCGGACGACCCCAGAAAAGCAAAGCCGTTTTATTTTTGCCACGCTCGCTACGCATCGGGACCACCGAGTTTAAGCACGATCGGACAAACTTTGAAAATTCGACCCCTAGACGACCTTTGACCCGGAAGACCCGACAAACGCCAACCCGTTTTATTTTTGCCACGCTCGCTACGCATCGAGCATCGCGATCACCGAGTTTAAGCATGATCCGACCAACTTCAAAAAGTTGACCCCTAGATGACCTTTGACCTCGTACGCTGTAGCGAATGCGAACTTGCTCTTGCGGGGACCGAGCCGCACCCACCCACCGAGTCTGAACGCCGCCCGACCCCGGGAAGGCGACGAAAAAGCACACACAGACAGACAGACAAACAAACAGACAAACAGACAGAGAGTAGCGTATTATTATATAGATACTGCTTTCTGTTTGATAAATAACTGGTAAACCAATCATGTGAAACACTACGAAACCCATAATGATACAACTTATTAAGTAAAATATTGTGGTCTATAGTATCGAACGCCTTCGACAAGTCCATAAAAAATCCTAGCGTGTACATATCATTGTCAATGGCATGATTTATATTTATAACAAAATCCAATACTGCCATATAAGTAGAGTGTTTTTTCCTAAAACCATATTGTTTGTTGTATAAAATGTATTTTTGGATATAAAGTCATGCACCTGTTATTCATTAAACGTTCCAAAATTTTAGAAAAACATGGTAGCACCGAAACAGGTCGGTAATTACCAAAAGTCTCAGGATTGTCTTTTTTATAAATAGGAACTACTTTAGCTGTTTTAAGATCATTAGGAAAAATACCAGTACTGAGTGACAGGTTCCAAATTGTTTTCAAAGGATAAGAAATTTCATTTGCTATTTGCTTAACGAGATCAGATTTAATGTTATCGTAGCCTGGGCTTTTTTTGCTACCAAGTCTGCCAATAATCTTGACTATTTCATTTTCATCTGTTGGTTTCAAATAACATGTAGAACTTAAGTGTGTACTTTTTAAATAGTGCGTGAAATCTTTACCGTATGGTTGATACTATTGGCTAAAGATGGACCAATATTGGCAAAATATTTGTTGAATTCGTTTGCAATTCTTTTTGGATCATTAATAACATTCCCATCTGTTACAAATTTATTAGAAACTGGTTTCTTTGAAGATCTAAGAATTGAGTTCAGAATTTTCCATGTATTTTTCATATCATACTTTTCCCTAGGCTACTGAAATAGTTTTGCTTTGCAAGTCTTAGTAGAGTGTTTAACTTATTTCTGTAAACTTTGAACTTATTAATGTTACTCTCAGTAGGTTTATTTATAGATCTATACAATAGGATTTTTCTACGAATACTTTTTTACAAGGAAGATGTTGACCAGCTATCTGCTTAGTATGAGAATTGGTAAAAATATTGTCAATGCTGTTTTTGATGTAATTCTACATGTAGTAGGTTTTGTAAGGGTACAAAGAGAATGAATTTAAAACATCTATGAAGTCAGCTGTAGGAGTATGATTGAGTTGGTTGGTTGGTTCGGTCCTATCATGACTGACAGCTCGTGACCTTACAGATACTATGCCATAGATAACGATTTTCAGCAAATGAGTAACAATCACACAGAGGGTGTCCAGTAATCAGTTTTATTTGATCAATCCACCGGGAACGAGGTCTGCCTTTCTTTCTCTTCCCTTCAATCATGCCTTGCATGATCATCTTCTCTAGGTTGTTACCCTTGCTACGTGAGATATGGCCGAAGTAGCTCAGCATTTGGGTGTTGATAGCATGAAGAAGTCGTAAATAATGATGAAGGCACTTCGGTTTGACAGCCCCCTAAGGGATCAGCATAGGACCAAGCAACCCTGTACGGTGCAAAATCTAATTGTGGAGCCACTGGCTCCTAAGTTTAAAAAAATAGGAGCCCAAATTTGGCTCCCAAGTAAAACAGATTTGGCGCCAGCATTTCCTGCTTTTTCTGTCCGACAAATTGTACCTGGGATGCGATGCGTGCGTCTGGTTGAAAGATCAACAATTTAAAATAAAAAATGGATTCATACATAAAAAGATCGCCATCAAAATTTATCATTTGAATCGTAAATCCCGGGCGCAAATCAGTCTTATTTTATTCTGCAATCGTTTCATATCTGTAAACCTTTCACATCGCGATCGCACGTGACATCTCTCACAGAACCATTTTTCGGCAGCCCAGGGAGTTGCGCAATGGCAATGCGCCTTGGGATATAAATTGTTATAATACATAACCGCGTGTTATGGCATGATTCACAGGTCATCGCCTCCACGTATTACACTATGCGTAGTATTAAGTTGACCTTTTGAACCGTGTCTCTAATTACGAGCTTCATTTATTAAATGCCAGCGTGGGAATGAGTGGGAATTTTCGCCAATTTCTAGGTTCATTTAATAGCCTTGTGTGAGAACTTCGCTTGCCTATACAAATACGTATTTGGAACTGTGTTTTTTGAAACGGATACAGATTTATTGACAAGGCTTTTAGCTTGGCAAAGTATTTGGTGCTGGCGACTGAAAGCTTAAATATTTTATCGCCACTCGCGCTTAGGTTTGAAAAAGTGGTCGCATCAGAAAAAAAATGCTCGCCTATGCGAGTGAATTAGTCGCACCGTACAGCGTTGTGACCAAGACAAAATAGTAAACATAACTACTGTATCTGTATGTTGTACCACTTTCTACTTCATCTATTTCAATTCTTCTTTGACTATGCTCTTATTTCCAACATGGACTTTTCTTGTCCATTTAATCTGTTTTTACAAATTGTTAGGTGATCATTGTTCTGAGACAGAGAGTAGCTGGTTAACTACTGACATCGTCAGATTCACGAAAGCTTTACATTCATAACTTGAACTGAAAACTTGTTAGGATTTTCATAGCCAATTTCAACCATATGTAAAGATGATAATTTGATTCCAAATGGTTTTGTCTAATTAATAATTCATGTTTGTCAATTTGTAATAAATTAAGAATAAACCGGAACAAAACTAGGACACCAATTGCACTTTCAGAGACATTGACAATGATAAAATATTAGAGCTCCTGAACTAAAGCTAAGATAAACAGATTGAAAGCTAAACTAAATTTTCAGAGAGACTATTGCAGTTTAAATATTTGAGTAGTAACACATTTTTAACCAGTAAACAAAAACAGTGAATTAACCCAACCCTACTACACCACACGGCAACACCACGGCCAGCCTGTCATTATAACCCGTGCACGTTTTTTGTTTTGGGGCTATAAAAAGGCGAAGTATAGATGGGGTGACAGGTGACGTCACACCGAGCAAAACGTGACTAGTTGCCATTGTTCTTTGCACGTGCATCCTGTTTTGTTTAGGACCTGTGCTTTTAAAACTGGCGGCAAAAAAAGCATTATAAAGGGCAATACTGCATAGTGGACAGTGTTGTGGTCATATGCTGTTCCCTCAAGCGTGTATCGACAGTCCAGTCCCTTCGACCGTTGCGTTTGTTGATAAACACTTGGATGTAAATAACAGTCACCTCATCTATACTGAGCAGAGTGGCCTTGACAGCCATGGTGTAGTGGATTGGGGATGGACTTTGGTGCTGGAGGTCCTCACTCGTCAGAAACTTGATACAGAATGATGGTACACATTAACATATAGGCACGATTAAATGAATAATGAAGAAGTTACAGCAGTTTACGGAGGCTATAACTGAAGGTGCACAGCCCCCTTAAACTACTATTAATAGCTTTGAAAAGCCCTGACTTTTAAGACCATACCAAATTTGCCATAGGGGATACTATTTTAAACCCGTGGAAATGATGATGTAAACAAGGTAATTTCGAGACATTTTTTCTCTTTTTGGTTGGCGGGGCAACCGCCAACCTTATAGCATCAGATTGCATATTCTTGGACATTTAGGTCTTTCTACATATACATGGAGGCTGCCATTTTGTTTTTAGTATATGGAAAATTGTCTAAATTATTTTGCAGTCTTTGTAAATTACATGTACCTATGCAGTTTATTTTAACAGTCCTGCAGTCTGTGATGGAGTCAAAGCTATATTTGTTTAGCCTTGATGATATAATCAGAGAGATGTTATTAGACTCCCAACAGAGAGACATAATAGCTTATCTTGTTTGACTAAAGAGAAATCTCCCAAAACTGTCCAGATGTTATACACATTACAATTGTGGTCTCAGATACTACTGAAAAGCTCAGAGTGTCAACTGTGCAACTGTGTCATAAAACATGGTCAAGGTTTGCATGAAATATCTATGTGTATGAAAAATTTCGCGACTGGCTAGGATTGGTGAAATAGTCATGCTCACAAGCTTTTAGTATTCTTATTAGACATTATTAGAAAGGTGTACATTTGTAAACATTTCATGATGAAAAATGTGGGTTCTTCTGCATCACGAACATTAAATGCCGCGAAAAAATAGTGCTTGCTTTAGAATTGGTTCTGGTGATCACTCCATTTCCATGGGAATTTTTTAGTTGGGGCTTTAGGGACGCACCATTAGATTTTCAGGGGGGGGGGGGGTAGGAAGTTTTCGGAAAGAAAAAAATTCACCCTCTATGCAGGCCAAAAAAAAAAAATTCACCCCCTGATGAGTAAAAAAAAAAAAAAAAAATTCTACCCCCACCCATCTCAATATGAATGGATACATTTATAAAAAAAAATTCGCAAAAAAAGATTCACCCCTTGAAGCGGCCAAAAAAAAAAAAAAAATCACCACCCAACCCAACTTCCTACCCCCCCTGTAAATCAAATGGTGCGTCCCTTAATGAGTTGCGGAAGTCATATATACCTAGATTGTTCTTCAGATGATACCTCCCCCCTCCATGCACAAGCATCAACTTTATTGGTTTCCTGTACTATTTTTAGACTGTTGTGTTTTGATTTGGGGTGGGTTTTTTTGTTTGAAAGATACATACACCATATCCCTGGTATTTTGGTATGCAACAGAATGAACAGATGCTTCAGAAAATGGTTACAAAACATGATTCTTTCTCTTGGATCGCCCCCATTCCATTTCAACGGAATTTTTTCTATAATAAACAAATAAATTCTACTTCAACCATAGTTTTACTAACGAATATTGGCCATATTAAATTGAATATAATTCTAATCAAATTAATTGAATATATATGACATATTTAAAACTTAAATTGAATGTAAAATTTATTCATTTGTATATTTCTATATTTACTTATTTACTTTTTATATTATTAATTATCTACATAATTATTCATTTATTTCTTTATTAATGTTTTCTCATGTTTATTTGTTTTAATTTCTTTATTTTATAAGTAATTTTTAATATTTTAATTTTTAATCCTTTTGACCGCCAACTTTCCATTTCAATGGAATTTTTATTGCGTTCATTTCTTGAGATGTAAGAATAAAATGCCCTCTATAAAATTACATAAAAAACATATTTAGACACAAAATATTTTCTTAATACTTTGGAATGTGATACATTAATAGTTTATCTTTCCGAAAATGGAAATATCTCATTTTCGACCTCCATTTGTCAAATCGACTATTTCAGGCCATAATTCAAAATCAGCCCTAGCCCCTTTACGCTCATTTTGTTGTGCCAGGTCACATTTGTGTTTTGTGTATAATACAAAAATATATGTGTGTAAAAAGAAATGTTGAAACAAATCCCAAGATATGAGATGTCTGTATAAGAAAAAGTGGGAAAGATATAGAATAATGTTAACAAATAGGGTTTGAAAAAACCAAACCAGAGCAAAATTACTGTGTATGAATAAGAGATGTATTTGAGAGTTATTGTCTTTGTATTTTTATTTTCAGCACCTGGGATTGTCACCAATCTCCAACAGGGTACTGTTACAGCAACATCCATTCAAGTGACTTGGATGGAACCCTCGTTCAAAGGATGCCCCGTCATTTATAGTTATGAGGTGACAGGCACAGGTGTAAGTCTTCAGAGTGGATGTCCTACACATAATCTTGCACGACAGACATCTACATCTTTGTCATATATCACAGGATCAGCCAGACCATACTATTCCTATACAATTAGTGTTAAGCCAGTGGGTGGACCCATACTACCACTCATGGTGTCCACTCTGCAATCAGGTGAGTCTTGTGACAAGATTCTCTCATTTTGAAGAACTTATATCTAAACATTTGAACAATTGATATTGAATTTATTTGAGTGTGACAGGAATATCTTACATTATATTGAATCCAATATTTTCATGTAAATCATAAAAATAAGCTAATTCAACATATTATCCTTTTATGGAACATTGAAAAATTGTGTGTTTTAACCCTAACTCCCACGGCTATGTTTTTGCGTGTATCGGGGGAGGGGGGAAAGTACAATTTTTTTAACCCGAAAAATCACCGAGCACCCCCCGGGATTCGATCCCGGGACCGTCCGCACCCCAGTCTGTGCCCCTATCAACTGAGCTAACTCCCTAGCGCATATGCGGGCACAAACTTCGTGCCCACATATGCCTGCGGTAGGTGACGTAATCGAGCCGATGCAGCAGCACGCGTGTGGGGATATTTTATTTTGGATGATTTTGTATGGTGTAGTGGGGTTAGGTGATCAAAATGGTGATTCAAGTATGCTTTACTCGATGGAGTATTTTCAGAAAAAATACAATGTACAAATAATTACTCTTAAATATTGTCCAGGGAAAAAGATATAAAACCAATCATAACATTTTGCCAGTGTTTCTTTTTTAGTGTGGAATGAACTATATGCGGATGACGCGTTACTATGTAACAGGTGTAACTCCCAACTCAGTATCCGTCTGGGACTCAGTCTCCGTCTGGGACTCAGTCGATACGGAGACTCAGTCGATATGTCTGAACAAACAAAAAGTTATCAGTGAATGCTAAAATGCTATCGACCTATTGATGTTCTGTGTGCGAGTCTGAGTAACACCGGTGACATATAGGCATGCAGGGTAGTAACCTGCCATCGTCAGTATGATACAAATTATAAAGCTTTGAAACTCTTTAATTTGTTTCCTGGGCAATATTGAAGGGCAATTATTTTTGTATTTATTTTTTTTACAATATCCTCCATTGAATAAAACATACATGAATCACCATTGTGGCTGACCTTTAACAGACTGCATTGGCAAAAAACGACTAATATGACCACATCCAGTCCAATCATCATTTGCACATTTAGTATTTTTATTGAGAATATAGCACATACACACATGAAGACACATTTAGTTTTATCATGGCAAGTCTAATATTTTCTCAAATCAAATAAACATATAGGATATTATTTAAAATATATATTAAATAAATGATAGTGTGATACAGCATGTTTCTATACTCAAGTATAAAAGCCATGATCCGGTGGGCTATCAACTTGAGAAAAAAACCCTTTTTTTGAGCTGATCTGATGACAGGGTATAGAGTTTCTGACTTACATGCACATGGTTCAATCCACAGCGCATGCGGATACTGAACGACCCCAAATTTGACCCCCTTTTCTCCCCTGATAGTTTCAATGCCAAAACATGTCCTGTTATATAAATAATAATGATAATATTGAATGTCATATTTTTCGGGTGATACAAGAATATACTGTACTCGCTATAAAAATATTGCACATCTCCAACTCGTGCAATATTTTAAAGCTCGTGCAATATATTCTTGTATCACCCTCAAAGCCATTCAATATTATTTAAATACCCAATTTTATTGTACCACTTCCGGGTGAGATATTATGAATGATGCTTGACAAAGCTCACTATGGATTCTATTCATTCAATCAAATAAATTTTGATTTTGCATCATCATTCCAGCACCTACTGTAGCTCCTGCAAACATCCAGTTATCTTCCAGCTCTAGTTCCAGCCTAACTATTTCTTGGGATGAAATTCCTTGTGGTAATACAAATGGTATCATCACGGGTTATCCATATCAACTCATACAGGATGGCGCTGTCATCACTGAGGAGGATGCTACGACCACATCTAGATTAGTGATCATCCAAGATTTGACACCAAATACAAACTATGTCTTCAAAGTGGCAGCTCAAACTATTGTTGGTGCTGGACGCTTGTCATCTGGTGATGTCTTCCAAACAGAGACAGTCAGTACGTATTGTTCCATAATGTTCAAAATATTATCCATTTTAGGATGACAGCATCATACAAATTTCTTTCTTTCATCTACGTTGCAGTCGACAATGTTAGATACCAAGAGAGGGGTACTGTTTTGACTATGAGTGCGCCATGATGGTTTACAGCTCAGGTTCATGTTTAAATGTGTCTTGAGAATTGATCATTAGACCTAGTCCAAATGGTTTGTCTCAAAGCTTGCGCGCGCATTGGTTTTGAAATGCCGAAAATACCGCGTCTGAAGTGCAGGAAATTGTCAAATCCATTTTTTTTTTCAAAACAATTTTTTTAAAATAGTTTTTATTAAGAATATAGGCAGATTATCCTTTTCTCAAATATTTATATGACTCAATCAGTTCTTCGACAAACGCTGCAAAATTGTTCATTGCTATACGTAGCCCGATTACACAGTCTCGATACCATGATTGCATTTACACTTTGGTGCTGTGTAGATAGGGGCAATTTGTATTAACAAAGCGTGTCAGAGACTATTTAATATAGTCTTCTTCACATACGGATAGTACTACAATATTTATTCACAAGGTCCATCAGCATGCAAAAAGACAAGTAGTTGCGCAGATGATTTTTATACTACGGGCTATTAATTTTGACATCTGGGAGCATTAATTGATTAGTTTTTCCACGAGGCCACGGCAGATCAAACTTTGCAGGATGTATTTAATAACATTAAAAATGGGACAAATTCATGCGTTCCTGGGGCTCTTCTTAAAGAAGGTGTCCGGCAAGCAAAACATTGTGCATTATATGTTTGAAAAAGAATTATCGTGCCCAAATCACGTAGTAATATAGAACAAAACATCATACTTATCTTAAAAACCGAATAAACACTGCCATCTCTCAACATGCCATTTTTAAAATTCGCGGCAATCGAAAGTCCCGGCATCAATGAAGTCATAGTTATACAATGCACTTGTGTAAATTTGAGCACCAATAACCATGACGTCATTGATCCCGGGACTTTCGATCACCGCGAATTTTAAAAATGGCATGTTGAGAGATGGCAGTTTTTTATTCATTTTTATGATAAGTATGATGTTTTGTTCTATATAACTTCGTGATTTGGGCTTGATAATTATTTTACTAAAATATAATGCACAATGTTGTGCAAGCCCTTTTTACAGACAACATACACAGGCCATCAAAGCCAGCACTGGCAGTGGCGGATTTGATTCCGCGGCAGCCAAAAACATTTGGGTTTACACGCCCCTGCATCTTAAAACTGCAGATGTTGTAAAATTTGGCCTTTCAAACTTGTCATAAATATTGTTATGGTCTGTGTTCCAATTTTAAATTGTTAACACTGTTTTATTTTTAAAACTTTTTAAAACTTTTTTTTAAATGGAGTATCTGGTATGTTCAGCTTAAATTGAAACACATAACATAAACCTGGGCTCAAAAAGAAAATTATAATTTTTCACATGGTCATTTCTTGAAAATCTGTCCATCAAAATGAACCAAAATGACATGCAGGATTACTGACATGTGATAGAGTAGAGTATTGTAATCCGGTGTCATTTTTGTTCATTTTGATGGACAGATTTTCAAAATGGACAGGATTTTAAGATATGACCATGTGAAAAATGTAAGTATCTTTTTGAGCCTAGTATATCTAAGGGTATGGTATTCCATGAAAAGAAGTAATTTAAATCCGTGCTCAAACGGTTTTAGAGAAAGTATTGTTAACTGGAAAAATAAAACAAGCTACTTAATAAAACCACTTGTATACATTGTTTTACTATAGGTTTTCCCGATCAATTTAAAAATTGAAGCATTCTATTTAGTATTTCCGTAGTTTCAATTCGCGCTAAATTGATTGAACGTTTTAGAATGAATGTCAATTTCCAAATAGAAGCATTCTATTTAGTAATATCCGCATTCAACCAAGACATGCGCTCATGTCAGTTCACAATATAAGCAATCAATGTAATGTTTTTGTCACGCTTTTAAATATTACTGCTATCAAATTCGCAAGCGATCGCGGCACGTGTCATCTCGTGCATTCGAATTCATTTATATGCAAACAATTACTCGATTAAATGCATTCGATTTAGCAATACCAAAGGATCTATTTTATGCCTAATAATTTTTATCATTATTCGTCAAACGAAAACCAAAAAGCGCAAACACAGTGATGAAAATCCCTAAAGACCTTTACCAAACATATCCACAAATTAATGATACGTAATAAATATACAATTATGCTTAAAAAATGTATGTGAGAAAAGAGAAGAGAAAGATGAAAGATACGCATAAATGTTTACATCGGTGTGTAACCAATAATTGCTACACTTTTAAATCAGCATAGCAAAATATGATGGAAATGATTTAAAGAGCATTTTTATAGACATGCTATAATGCAGACAGCGGAACCTGGTGGAGGGGGGATGGGGAGGGGATGTGTCTCCCTACATTTTACGGCCCCTCTGCACCCCTCACCTAAAAAACGCCAAGTACCACATAGAACATTTTGATTAAAATGTTTTCATCCCTCCTAAATGGTCTCCACTCCTCCACAACTAAACGTTGATGATTCCGCCACCAACAATGTTTATAAGCAGGATAGGCCTCAAATTGACTTTCCTTGAATGTCACCCATTGACTGTTAGACAATATGAACTAGTGGAAAATGGATTATATGAAAACCATGTGACCAGGGCCGTCAGAAGGGGGGGGGGGGGGGGGGGGGTGCGTTGGGTGCGGACGCACCCCCCTTGAAAATCTCTTTTTTTTAAATTTTTATTTTTAGGGTAACATGTTGTTTTATGAATGGAAAATGGGGTCAACGATGGCAAGATACATGAAAATTGTGTCCTAACTTCGCTGTAATGCTCAGAGCTTCCGGGGGCGAAGGTGCGTTCATACTCGCGTCGTTGCGTATCGGTCGACGTCGACGGCCAAAAGTTGACATTGCTTCAACTCGCGCATCGATATCCGTCGACGTCGGGCGATGCGCAACGACGGGAGTATGAACGCACCTTAAGGCGGGCCCCTGGACCCCACCCGTTATTGGCTTCGCGCCAGAGGCGCTCGAGGCATCGCGCCAGAGGCGCTCGAGGCATCGCGCCAGAGGCGCTCGAGGCATCGCGCCAAGGCGCTCGCATCGTCAGCGTGCTGCAGCACTAACACTCTGACGTCATACTACTACTTCCGGTAAAAAATCGTGAAAACGCACCCCCCTTTCCGGTACAAAATCGTGAAAACGCACCCCCCTTGGGCAAAAGTTGCTGACGGCCCTGGTGACATGTTCTTAAAATTGTATGTGCCTATTCACTTCTAAAGACATTTTTGTATGCGTACGTCTTATACATCCAGTTGATTCCTCCTGCTGAGAGGAAAACGCTTGGACCTCCCCCCTTCTATCTGGATCCTACCCATGCAAGAGTCAGCCTTATACGTCTCAATAACCATTTTACCCTTTTTACAATAAATCAAAATGTTCCCGAACTCTTCCTCAACTCTTGGCCTTTTCTGTGAAAGCAAAGACAAAATGCGGTTTGATTGAACCAGGGACAGTCGACTGTCCCTGATTGAACGCATCGGTTTTTAATAGAATCTACAAAATATTAAATTGAATGCGTATAAATGAAAATAAAAATGTAATTATGACCATTAAACCTTGTGCACGTACACATAAGCGAATTTGAATGCGTTGTTTATATGTGTGATGATTCAATAAGTAAATAGAATGCGTCAAAATGAAATTAAATACTTGAGAATGAAATTGGTCGATGTTAAAATGAAACAGAATTTACGTACATGTAAATGAAATTAAATGCTGTATAAATAAGGAAATAGACATAATTATACGTTTAAATAATCATTCAATTTAGTGCAAATTTGAATACTGGAAGGCTAATTTGGTTGATAACATTTTCGAATTGGCCGGGAAAATCTATATTGTTTTATTATCTTTAATGTCCTTCCATTGCACAACTACATCACAATATTCATTTCAAATAGAAAAAACAATATCAGAAAGTGTCCACGGTTGCAAATAGTAAGAGTAAAATTTGACACACAAATATATATTTTTTTATTTAAAAAAAAATGGAAGAAAAAAAATACCGAGCGCCGCCCAATTTTGAAGCCTTCGCAAGCTTTGAGACAAACCTTTTTTTGTTTGGCCTAAACTAACTAAAACATGTTTTTATAAAACATATCTTCAGATTTTAGATTCGAGAGGTGGTGCAAATGTTAGTATGAATCTTGTTTCACATTTTTACAATAACGTAGATTCAGGATTCACTTAGAAGGTAATTTTTGTTATTGTGCATGCTACATATACTCTGGGAACAATCCTACACGACCGTAAGCTTTCCTCTATAGGATAACCTGTTTGTGAGACACTTCAGAACTACATAACCATAGACATGTACAAAAATACAAATTTGATACTTTCGATTTCAGACTCATTTTGCTTGATTATATCATATTTGTTACATGCTTGATTTGCAGGTGTCAATCCCCCAACTTTAGTATTGGCAAATAATATTCTTAGCACAAGAATAAGTTTCTCGTGGAATGTGGCCTCATGCCCAGACCCGTGTCCTGAAGGTATCACAGGCTATTCATGGAGACTGCTGCAGTCTGGAGTACAGATTTATAGTGACTCAATAGATGCCAATGAGAGGTCAGTGACTATCGATGAGTTGGTGCCATGCATGGAGTATGAATTCAGTGTAGCAGGGGTATCTACTGCTGGGATAGGGAGTTACAGTGGCGGGAAGATAGCAACTACTGCAGGAGAAGGTAAATGTTTGTTTATTATCTTTTGTTACTACCCCGCTAGTAGGATAACCACTTTAGTCACTGTTTTGACTTACTTTCATGGTCCTAAACATATTCAGGATATTACCAAAAATGATTTTGTATATAATGCTAAGGGGTTATTCAAGATGGCGTCTGAAACTATATTTTCATCATACATTTAGGTTGATCTTATCTATTCCATTTTATGGAATTTGACAATTTTTGCAGCCACTTTGGGACCTATTTTAGGGGCCATTTTTTATTTTTAACTATGATAACCCTACCTTTTTTGACCGGGATCACAATTGTCGAGGAAAAAACACCAACTAAATCTCCGGGAACCTGCCAGGATTCGATCCGGGGACCCTCTGTTCTCAAGCCCCACGTCCCAACCACGGCCCTCAGCTACACATTCGCGCAGTTAGATGGGGTGACAGGTGACGTCACACCAGGCAAAACGTGGCTAGTTGCCATTATTCTTTGCCCGGCAGTTTGCGCATGCATTCTGTTTTGTGCTTTTAAAACTCGCGCCAAAGCATTATAAAGGGCAATACGGCATAGTGGACAGTGTTGTGGTCATATGCTGTTCCCTCGAGCGTGTATCGACAGTCCAGTTCCTTAGACCGTTGCGTTTGTTGATAAACAAACAACGGTCACCTCATCTATACTGCGCTCACTATATAGGCTCGGTTAACTGCGTCATCGAAAACGGACGGCGCATGCGTTTGGAGAGGGACTTTGGATTAGCATTTTTAGCACTCAGGGGGGTTAGGGTTAACAAAGCAAAAATACTGGATATGAGTTACTATAATCAAAACAATAATTTGTCTTTCAGAGCGTATACAATTCCCCACCGTCCCATGCGACTGGTGCATATTGTGCGTAACCAAGTCAATCGCGATGGCAAGGGCGCAGTAAAACCTGAAGATGTGACGTACTTGTAAACAAACCGGTAATTGACCAATCGAGGGCCCTAATCAAAGACACCACTGGGGTTGCGACGGTTATGGAACGCACTGCATGCAAGGACACGCTCAACCTTTGTAATGATCGCGACCGCTCGGATCATGACGCTATGATAGACAAATGTTTGTTTTGATTATAGTGGTCTAATACATTTCGGTTGATATTATGCTATTTTATGGAATTTGTACCATTTTTTGGCCATTAATTTGGTGGCCATTTCAGTTTTAAAGTATGTTAACAAAGACAAATACTAAATATGAGTTTCTAGTGGTCTAAACACATACATCCCATTGTTAAAACTATACTCTGATCATTCATGTTGGTTTATATACCGTATTATCCCTATTAAGCGCCCACCCCTGTTTTTCTCAATGACTACCAACAAACAATCCCTTATAAGCGCCCACCTTTTCAAATGGTCAGCATCCTCAAATTACCACTTGTACATTGTATTTAGTACATCAAATGGTCAGCGTCTTCAAATGACCATCAAATGGTCAGCATCTTCAAATGACCACTTGTACATTTTATTTAGTACCATAAATGAGTTTAAAAAAGGTAACATAATAAGCGTCCACCCAAAATGACTTTGCTTACCGCCCTGGGCGCTTAATAGGGATAATACGGTATATGCCAATTTATGTAATTTTATGTTTTTTGGCGCCATTTTAGCAGCCATCTAGGGGTCTAACCCAAACATCCCACTATTAAAACTATACTTTTACCATACAATTTGATTACTATGGTCACGCGTTATGAACTCGCCTCCCAATAGGGTGGTGCCGTTACATTTTTTAGCTTCATGCTGTCATTTTCCTCAAATATTTTTAAAACCACAAAAGCTATCTCAACAAATTTGGTATCATTTTAAAGCCCTAATGACAAGCTATCTGCCTGCTAAATGGCATTGGTATAGCTAATACAGAAAGGGAGATACAGCTGTTTGATGTTTGGGGACCAGGGGTGGTGCTGGAAGGGGTGTTTCTGGAAGGGGTGCTGCCTGTACAAACTCAATGGGGATAATCCCATGCTTTGTTCTTTTTACAATAACTAGTCATCCCCTAATGTTAAAAACACAATTTTGGTCCCATTTCAAAGGATATTTAGTAGTCATTAAGTATGTGGTTCAATAGACTTGTCAACTATTATTAACAACTAATTAATTATGGATAAGACAATGATCATCAGCTTTCTTCCTATTCGCTACACAGTCAACATGAATAATCAGCCTCAATTTACCGGATTTATAAAAAATGACTATAACAGAAAAAGTTGTCAACCTATGATAGCAAAAGTATACATTTTTGGAAAGCTTGTAACTAGAGGAATTCAGAAATGCAGTTTATATCAGGGAAGGGTTCATCCTTAAACAAATATTTCTGAAAATTCTAAAAACATATCAAATAAAAATTTGAGATATTCACTAGCCGGTATAATTACCATACCGACGTAGTAACTTTGACAAATATTTATCATCTAATGGGTAATTTCATGAGGAATTCAAATATGTAAACAAAATAATGATAGGGATAGGTATACAAAATATATGGATCTCAAATTAAAATTAAAAAAACTCTGATATTTTCCGAACATTTCCGATCATACCATTTTAGTTCTTGGTCGTACTATAATTTTAATGACATATTTGGTTTCCTCATGCAATTTCCCTTCAGAAAATGTATACTTTTACTACCTCAGGGGGGTATACAAGCAAATATAAATGCGTAAAGTTAAATTCATGTCGCGAAAGCCAAAATCCGTGTGTAACGCGAAAGGAGGCGAGCTTAAAACACATGACCCTATATGTCATTTTATGAGATTTGACCAGTTTGGGCGCCATCTTGAATAACCCCTTAGCATTACAAAATTATTTTGGTAACATCCTGAATATGTTTTAGGACCATGAAAGTAAGTAAAAAAAGTTGGTTTGAGGGAGTCCTGGGGGGGGGGGAAGGTGTGCACGGTAACCCTCTGTATACCCGACTATCACTATTTTGTGGACATTTCGGAAACAACCGGTTTAATTTCCTTTCTAAAACATTCCTTTGTGGAATGATGATGATTTGCTGTTTACTTCTCAAATTCATATCTTGTGATAACAAAGTCCGATTACATTCAACATGGTATCATTTCAAAGCTTAAAATGTTCTCTTTCAAATCATACTAATAACTCAGAATTGACTCGGGCCTCCAACATGTCCATTTCAAACGGTTTTTGTCCATAGCATATACTATAGTCAGTGATAGCCGATATGTTGATGGTTGATTGAGAACTCCTTTGAGCTGCTCTAATATGTCAACTGATGTCACTTATCGCTTCTCAATTTTCTAGTAGTCTCTGTGATGTATGGGTTGTCACATTTTTTGCATGGAATGAAGTAAATCACATTGGTTGTATTAAATTAGTTGTGCTTGTACTTTGGTTGGACGATGATGTTCCTAAAAAGGGTGCAGTGTGGTTTTATAGCAGTGGAGACGTTGTCTCTGTCACAAATACATCACAGCAGGCCGCTGCAATCTAACTAATGCCATTTCAATGATCTAGGTCTTAAGGACAGAAAAACCATATATACCCACATAATTATATAAATTAGCAGAGCACCCCCTCTGTTGAGCGAGCCGCCCTACAGTGCCTGTGTATCTGAACCTAGGAGCGAACTGCGCACCCTGGGATCTACGACTCAACAATTTTCTGTTGATGAATTCGGACCCGTCTGATTTATCGTGCTGATTTTTTATATCGTTTTGGTTTGCATCTATTAGCGGTTTTTGCGGTATTAATTAGTGAGTAGAAAACAGTAGTGCTTTATTGGTATGGATTTAGTACAAATTATCACAGATAATTACGGTACTATTAGGTTGTTTTTTTGTGACTGTCTTAACCTCATGTTCACTCATTCTGTGACGTATCATTCGCTAGCTCACGGTACTTAATTTGGCACCCGAATGTTTTGCGTTCCCATCTTGTAATTCCAAAAAATATCTCTTGTTTGTGCCGCTTTGAGAGTGTTTTGCTCACTGGGCCTTCATTAGATTCTCAGTTATTGAATCTTATAAAAGTTATAGGCACCCCGGATGTGATTTTGGGGGTTAACACGTTTTGGAACGTTATTTATTAAGTATTATCACTTCCGGGTTAGAATATTATTATATTCTTTTCTTTGCATTGACTACAGCTTCTGGAATTCCATAATGTCGCAGTTACTGAGAACATGACCTATTACCTTTCTGTTGAGGGAATCAAAGGCTTTCTTGAAATCGATAAATGTTACCGCAAGGGGGGAGCTGATAGTCTTGGAAACCTTCCATGATCCTTCTGAGTATGTGAATTTGTTTGGCACAACTTCTCCCTGGTCGAAATCCTGCCTGGTTGGGGTCAACTTGATCACGGATCCTATTTAGAAGGATCCTGTTGAATACTTTAGCAACAATCGAAAGGAGGGAAATTCCACGGTAATTGGTCATGAGGCTAAGGTCTCCCTTTTTGGGCAAAGGAACAATAACACTGGTGGTCCATTGGCTAGGTGGTATGAGAGTCGTGTAAACTTCTGCACAGAAATTATGGATTACATCTGCCATTACATCGCCACCACTCTGGAGTGCTTCTGAGGTGATCGCACAGTCAAGACCTGCTGCCTTGTTGTTTTTCATCTGGCGTATGGCTATCAGAGTCTCCTCGTGTGTAGGTAGATGATATTGGATTGGCAAGTCATGATCAGCAGGCTTGGGCAGATCAGATGGTGTTTGACCATTGTCATTGTTGAGCAGAGAGCTGAAGTATTCCTTCCATTCTGCAAGCAGATCTTTGTCACTTGTAGGGGACGTACCATCTCTTTTCTTGACCTTGCTCGGCTTTTGATCTTTCCCTGAGAGATCATGGATAATTTTCCATGTGGTGGTGTAGTCACCTTTCAGGTCAGCCCATCGGAGTTCTTCCATTTGCGTGTTTAGCATTGCCAATTTATCAGTTTTATATGACTCGTTTAGACAGGTTTTAAGCCTCCTCCATCAGGATATGGTCCTCCAAAATCTACTGAAATGACATCCTATGGTTTCTCTGGAATTTGCGTAATCTTGACCGGTTCTTGCTTGTGTTCTTTTGTTGTTACTCTGCATTCATAACACTGTCCAATGGTTTCTTCTGTCATTGTGTTCATGGTTGGAAACCAAAATTTCTCTCTTAACCCTTTGAACCCTAGTCATCCCAGTCAATATGTACCGCTCACCCTAGCCTTCCTGTGGGTAACACACAAAATATTGATTTTTGCAGGAAATGGATAAAACAATACTAAGCTTGCTCAGAATCATCCGTAATATGTTATAAAATCACATAAAAACAATAAAAGTTTACTTGATAATGCTTTCATAGGACAAAAATAAATTACCGCTTATATTCCGTAGTCAATACTCATATACTGACCATCAGATTTAGTCTCAAAATCATCTGAAATTCCAGAACTATCATCTAAACAAATCCTCAGCAGTATCAATATCATCCAACATGTTCAAAACTTGACTCAAAGTATGATCTCGGCGCCATATTTCCATGTATATTCGACGCGAATCAAAATATGAAGTACTGCAAATCTTACTGACTGAAATCACTCGGTAGATGTCAACAAACATGAATTTGAACTTTTAACCACTTGTCTAGTTGCACCAGTCGTCTAGCAATGAAAATAAACCCCATTGGGCATAATACTGGACCGGTTCAGCCGGGTATTTGGTACACTTCGGTCCAAGCCGCTAAACCAGGGAGTCTGGTATATACAGACTCAGTCAAGCCTGTAAACCGCGGGTTCAAAGGGTTAACATTTGCTTTGTCTTAGTCATTCCCAAGTGTCCTACATGTACTTGTAGGCTGTGGGTTGATTTTATGACTTTTCTCTGTAGACTTTGTGGTAACAATCTTGCCCATCCTTGACTTCCTCAGCAATGTATAGCTCCTCTCTGATGCTGTAGTACGGTGCTATGTCAGGTAGTGCCGTCGTCGACAAGCCGTTTGTCGACACAATGTCAACACAAGGCAAATCCTGACCAGTCGCCATCATTTCCCCATGTCGTGACATAATAACAAATGAATTTTAAAAAAAACAGGTTAAGAAACTTAAAAAAACTTCATGTGGCGTAAAAAAAGAGTTATAACGGCAGAAATGAATTGAAAATTTGACATTTTTTGTACTTCCTAGTCAAAATATGGCAAAATATGGCAAAATATGCGACAGCTCTTTACAGTTGCGTCGCAAACATGCTCTCTTGTGGAGCATTTTGTGATGCGCTACATGTACTACTAATGTAGTGTCGGACTATGGGATTGACTATTCGTGAGTTGTGCTGCACAACTGAAATAAGGGTGGGTTCTGTCGACACATCTGTCGCCGTCATGAACAATTTATCTTGACATATGTCGCCAAGAAAAAATTGTGCAGACGACGGCACTAATGTCAGGGTGTTTCTTCTTTGCTTCCCAGCCATTCTGTATGATGGTTGTCTTTAGGTTCTGAAGTTGTTCATCCTTCGCTATTTCCTTCTTTATTCTGTCTAGTACGATTGCATGATTCTCCTGCACTATCTGTTTGATCACGTTCTGTGTCTCTGTCTCTTGAAGAGGGTGTCTTGAAAGATAATCCATTGGGTCAGCTTCATCTTTGCCTGGTTCGTAGATCAGCTCGTAGTCTACGTCTTGCATGTCCATTACCCATTTCTCAATTCTAGGTGGAAGCTTTGCGGTTGCCTTATTGAAATAAAGTGGTAGTAGTGGTTTATGTGCTGTTATAATTCTGAATCTTGGTGCTCCAAGAAGGTACATTCTAAACTTGTTTTTGCTCCATTTCACTGCCAATGCATCCTTCTCCGTCTGGCTATATCTCTTCTCTGCTCCGGTCATTGAGCGACTAATGAAGTGTACTGGTTGCAGTCCTCTCTATCTGAAAGTTGAAAAAAGGCTGCCGATATACCTTCATGATAACTCGCCTCTGTTCTCACAACTAAAGGTCTTGACGGATTAAAGTATGCCATTGTGTCTTCATCGGTGATGCTTTGTTTCAGTTTTTCAAATGCTTCTTGCTCTTGTTGTCCCCGTTTGAACTTAATGTCTTTCTTTGTAAGCTCTCGAAGAGTTGCAGTGAGTGTGGAGTATAGTTTGGGATAAACTTGGAAAGGTATCCAATCATTCCGAGGAAGCTTCTGACTCCATCTTTCGACTCTGTTGGATCACCTTCCTTCACTGCTTTTACTTTCTTTTCATCTGGCTTCTAGTGCTTTGTTGTGCTGGTGATATCCGGATCTCATATCTAGCTTTCAGAATATCTTGCAGCAATGAAAATTATGTGTGAAATCTTCCACAACTGTAGCTTGGGTTAGTCTACTTCTGTCCATGGATTTGTTTGGAATCCTCAGATCAATGCTGGCTCTGATCATATTTGGTCCAAGTTCTTTTTTTTTGCTGTGTCTTTAAATCGAGGTTTGGGTTGTACGACTAATGGTGAACACCACGATATCGGTTCTCCAGGTGGAACTTCTTCATATATTCCATCTCTTACACATTGCTCCATGTGTTCTTTCAATGGTTTTTGCAGATAGAAGGGTACTGATCTTGGTTTCTGTGCAGCTGGTACTGCTTCTGGTTTCATGATAAATTTTGCACAGATTTCTTTGTTGTTGTTGTGGTCTTTTATCATTCCCACGCCTTTAAATACTTGCTTGTATTTGTCAGTAATCTTGTTGATCTTAGCTTTTTGATCCGTGCTTGACTTGATGTTTGCTATTTGCTGTGGAATTCTCAGATGATTCACTGTTGCTAAAGATCCATCTGGTCTGATTTGTACCATTCCTAGCTCCAAGAGTGATTTTCTGCATAGCAAATGGCAGTGAGTTGTTTCGTCCTTTCACAACGATGAATTTAGTCTCTATCCCTCTGGTGTAGTTTCTTACTATGGTCTTGAATTCACCTTTCACCTGCAGCTTCTTCTGTATTCCACCAAGTTTGATTTCACTGGGTTTCAGTTCTGGTTTATTGCTCGATCTGTGTACCAATGCTTTAAACTGGTGCTCGTCCATGATGTTACAGTCATCGCCGGTATCTGCTTCAACTAGTAAATTCACATCGTCGAGTTGAACTTGGATGTGTTGTCATTGGTTTGTCATGTTGACCATCGATCTTTTCCCTAACTTAACTTGGTCTAAGTGTTCAGTAGCTTGGTTGAAAAATTCATCATTTGAAATTGTGGATGAGTCTCTATCTTCTTCTGCTGCTTTCTTTACATGGCTTTGATGGTACAGTTTTCCATATCTGTGTTTCTTTTTGTGCTTTGATGCTGAACTGCGGTCTTTTCCTTCCACGCTTCTCCAACTGCAAACAACTGCGAAGTGATATTCCATTTGCTACAGTTTTTACACTTCTTTCCATATGCTGGACATTCCTTGCCTGGAGGGTGAAGATCGACTTTGCCACAGTAGTCACATGGTTTTCCATGTTGCTCTCGTGATGATCCTGATGGTTGCGTATCTCTCTATGTCCATTGTCTATAGGATTTACAGCCGCGTCTGCGTGTAGATATTTTTTGACAGAATGTGCTGCATTCATGTCGTTCATCTGGGCTGTTATAAATGCATTCTGTCTGCACCGCTTCGGTCAAGAATTGTGTCAAGTTCCATGATTTGCTAATGGCATCGCTGATTAGATTTTTGTTGGCTATGCTCTGGACTATGTGCGCAAGAATTCGTTCATCCTCATCAACACCAAATTCACAACCCCAAGCTTTTTCTCTAAGCCTAGCTGCATATGATGTGATAAATTCTCTTTGCTCTGGTCCCATTTTGAGAAAGGCGTATCTGCCGTGTTACTTACTTTTCTTTGGCATGTAATAGTCATTGAGCTTTTGTTTTAGTTTCTTATAGTCGTCTGCTTCTTTCTGCTGGATCAGGAAAGTTTTAGCCAGTCTCGCGATTTCATGATCATTGCATTCTTTCGGTCTGACGGTTCTGTTATTTTGAAGTATCGAACTCGCGCTCCAGCTCTTCAAACCAATCCTCCCATTCACTTCCGACTCTAATTTGGTCTTCATTGTGAGTAAATGGTTGTATTTTCAAGTTTCTGGTTTCAGTCACTAAAGTTTTCTGTGCGACTGCCATTTTTGCTGTCTATTGCTTGTTTTTACTAACTTGACGTTGCTTCTGCCGACGGAAAAATTATTGCTGATTTGATTTATGCCCTAAATTTTAATCCTCGTCGCCAATTTAATATCATAAATAAAGATGACTCTCAAGCTTATGATTTCTGCTTACGGTAGTCATTTTAGCTTGTAATTATTGTTCACAAGTGTTGGGCGATACACATAACATTTACGGTGCATTAGTGATGAGCAGTATACGATACCACAATCGTGGATACTACACATAGTATATTAATTGTATTTTCATTGGATGTATCTCATTTGTGGTAAATAAAACTGAACTGAATTGAAAAAAACCTGATGAACTGAATTGGTAAGTGGTTTATCCTTGGTGAACTAGATATGAAGAATCTCATTAATCAGTTCATATAAATTATAGACCTTGTGAACTTCTTCAAGAATGAATGAGTCCCCTGTTTTGTTTAAGGAAGGCTGTTTTCCACTTGCTCCCAAATGGCTTCTTGTGCTCTCCAACCACAGTCCCGTTTGATCCAAAATGATTGAGTTTTGTTTTTGCTCATTTAAAGTATCTTTTAAATACATGTATGCCAAGGTTCTTATTGGATTTCAGTGGTCGGGGTGCTATTGTGGTCCATTGTGAGGTTTAAAAGATTGTCTGGTTTCACTTAACTCAAGGATCAATGCTTTAAATACTCTATACCATGCACGTTAAGATGTAAGACTTATGTTTTTCTGACAGTTTAAAAACAAAATCGGCAGTTATCATGTGTATATTTTCCCTGCAGTGCCTGGTATGGTTGTGAACTTATATAGAAATACTGCAACTAGAAACTCAATCCTTATATATTGGGATTCTCCATCTAGTTCTTGTGAAGCAACAAGTTACACTATAGAGTACAGATTGATAAATAAAGATCAATGTGAACCAGTCATGGACGGACCAAGGCAGTCTGGAGGAACAGCAGCCCCTGCAGATTCATTCTCATCAAAACAAATCAGTGATTTGCTTTCATATTCAACATATGATGTGTATGTGTATGCTGTTAATAGTTATGGACAAGGACCTGAAGCAACCGTGGAAACAATGACGGATCCATATAGTAAGTATCTAGTTTTGTTGTTATACTCATTAAATGAGGTGGATCCAATGTTGATAGTTATCAACAAGAATCTGAAGTATCAGACTTTCTCTAATATCGCATCATCCACTAATGACACTTTGGTGGATTCAAATTTCATTAACTTATATTGGAAGGGGTCATACAATGTAGATTGTTTTTGTCATTTTAAGTAAAATATAAAAGTGGACATAACAGGGTGGGGGAGGTAAGTATTTGCTTTAAAGATGTACAACTTAAATGGCAATTTTGAAAGAAGCAAACAACAATCTAACGAAACATACAAAATATTTATAAAAAAAATTGCCAGGAAACCAATATTTGAACATTTTGGGCAATGCCACATTTGTGTCAATCACTTCAGCGACTTGTTTGAGGATGTCTCATGGTTTCAATTTCAGTGTGCCAAAGAAGCTGCTGAAAAGAACAAGTGTGTCATCTATCCAAGGAAATGTTTCATTCACAACTACGGTGTAGATAGAATATGTGTAGATAGAATATTTACTTTTACCAAATAGTGGTGACTTTGTCACATTCAGATTAAGGCCTCCCTGTATTCTCAAGCAAGTGACCATAAGTAATGAAAACAGGAGTGGGAGTGTAAAGGACATGTCCCCTCTGAATTCCACATCCCCTTTCTCCCCCCCCACTACATTTCACATCCCCTCATAAAATTTGCCAGATGCCCCATAGAACATGCATTAAATATGTCACTACCCTTACCAAAGTTGAATGTATTCAACATGTATTCCTCTTGTATTCATATTCATATTCCTGACATTTTCGAATACAAGAGACTAATAAAGATGTCTTCATGTATTATATTGGTAGGAATACGTTAAATGTTGTATTCGAATACGATGTTGTATGCAATTCGTATGCCAGGAAGCCGAATTATGCAAATGAGGTCCCAGGAATACGTCCCAGGAATACGTCCCAGGAATATATTCATGGTGCCCACGCATACATATGACATGAATACAACCTAGGAATACGTCCCAGGAATACCACTTACGAATACATCATGCAAGGAATATGTCCTACGAATACATCCTACGAATACATCATGTGAGGAATATATCTTACGAATACATAATGAACCCAGGAATACAACCTCAGGAGTACGTAGGATCGAAGAAATGCACATACCAGGAACTGCACCACCAGCGGCTTGACCCTTGGACCATCCGACTGCTTAAAAAAAACCCATAGAAGCATGAATTCTGAAACATACGTTGCAAAATTTATTTCTATACATTGATACCACTCACAAAACTGAAATCCTTATTATATATAGGCTGGCAAAGGCAGGTTTACTGTCACATCATAAATTTAATTAGCACAAAATGTAAAGGGATGCTGCAACAATTTCCAACATTCCAATGTAGATGGGGCTGTTAGGGCATCAGGGGAGGTTTGGTTCTAAAAAATTATAGTTTGCCCCACTTCCGATGTGAGGTGTACTGCGCAAAACGTGAAAAAGTTGTTGACCTTTGCTTTGGGGGTCAACATTTGAACATGTTCTGATTTTGACAAACGATATCTCAAATAATTGTGCGTCAGATCACAAGGGTTCAATAAATGGAAGTTGTTACCAACTGGAATCGTTTTTGTGCCTTGTACTGGGTCAAAAGGTCAAATTCTGTAGGCATTAGGAACAACGAGCTGACTGTATTCCCGGATCGATTCCCGGCCGGTTCCTGGATAGGCTTGTATGGTACTCAAAAAGCATTTTATTAACCCGGGCAAACCACTCCCTCCCTCAATGCTAAATTAAAACCATAAGCCTATATCTATAAGCGCACAGTGCGGACAGTTTCCGTTGGTAATAAAAACCCAAGCCTATGAAATAGTGAGCATGTGTTACTGCATGAACAGGTACGTATAGCTGATGGACGTCGTTTAGTATATGCATGGACTTATCTGATAAGTCCATATGGTATGTGGGCCGATGCACAACCCTGTTGTTTTTATATCAAGTGTCCTGGTATAGGGCCGGGGTATGTTTATGAAAAGGGATGGCAAAAGGGATGGTAGAACAATGACCTACAACACCGTCATTCATGTGAGCATAAAAGTTACTTCAATGCTGTGAGGGGTTTATTTCTCAGAAGAAAGCAATTTCTATTATTTATTACCAAAGTTGCTATTTTTCTAATATAAACGTGTTTCGCCTGCTCCGTGATCCCCATATATGCCGCCGCCCTGAAAAACTCATTACATGTTTTATACAGAACACTGTGGGTCGTATTTTCGTACTTATAACGACGTCTTTTAGCTTAAAACCGTGATTTGAAAAACTCATGTCTAAAAATTCTGTGATTAAAGTCAAACTTTTAGCTTGAAACCATGTTTATAAATGTACAAAAATATGAACCGGTATGATTATATATGCACTGAAAGATTACAAAATAATAGGCTTAAATGAGGTTGACTTGACATTTTCTATATTAGCATTACTTAATTATAGGCTTTACATCATAATATTTCATCATTTCTATAACTGCCAAACTCTCATTCGATATATCCATAGGCAAAACATATAAGCTTATAAAGTAAATAGGTATACATGTGAAGCTTCTATGAACCATGCAAAATGTTATAAATAGTTTGAAATAAATTTACCTGTGGTACAGTATGCTTACATGTATATAATTCACAAGAATAATCTGCCTTCTTTAATATCATAAACATGGTAAAACACCAGCATTCCTTTGATATTTACCAGTCCAAATTATATTCATGCCACTGGTATAACTGCCATGTTGTATCTTTTGAAATTGTAACCTCTGACCTGGTCAGTTATATGCACCTGTCCCTGACCATGTGATGTCTATAATAGAACTTGTGTAACAACAGCTTACAGTTACATAATACCATGCAACCCTGCATAAAACAAAACACACCCCCAAGGTCCAAGATGTATTCTTCTGAGGAATACATCTTGTATTCCTCTGAATTGTCTGAAAAAATCCAAGTAAAAGATGTATTCGTGTAAGATGCATTAAAATTGCCTAAAAAATTCTAAGTCCAAGATGTATTCCTCAGATATGTCTTGAAAAAATCTAAGTAAAGATGTATTCAATGTAAGATATGCATTACAAGTATAATTGCCTAAAAAAGTATAAGTCCAAGATGTATTCCTCAAAGAATACAAACTGTTTCAGGATTACAAACTTGTATTCCTCAACCATGCTATAGGTATCACGAATACATCCTATGTTGTATTCTTCTCAGGAATACATCTATGTTGTATTCGCCATACTCATTTTTTATATTCCTCAAGATGAATATATTCGACCCACTTATTTGATCAAATTTACCCCAGGAATACAACTTGAATACAAAATGAATACAAAACTTGTATTCATCTTTGGTAAGGGTATTCCCCATAAATTGTTCCCATCCCCCTAACTTCAAATTCTTAACCACCATTGCAAGTTATTGCTATAAATGTTGTTTCATTGAAAAAAGGAACATGTCAGCTTTCTATTGATATGTGCAAGACAATAAAATCGACATTTATCACAAACTATACCAACTACATACGCAATAAATCACCAAACGTTTTTGCAGAGTTTGTAACAAGTCTAGCAGTCTAGAATGTGAATGTTTTATTATACTGAGATGGTAAAGCACATATTCATACTTTTCAAATTGTTGAATGAAATGCTCTTACCTTTATCATCTTTCTTTCAGTTCCTTCTAGAGCACCAGATAATGTGACAGTCACATCTACTAGCCGTAACAGTCTGAGTTTCGCTTGGGATGAGGTGCCATGTGGAAGCAGACATGGTGTCATACAGCAGTACCAGTACCAGCTTCTGTTAGGTGGTGGTGATACTGCAGCATTAGACTACACATCAGACAGAATGATAACCATCATGTTTGGTTTGTCAGCATGTACAACCTATAGATTTAACGTCAGGGCTAGAAACTCCAATACATGGAGTGATGACATTGAAGTAGTAACAGCAGGTGCAGGTAGGTACTGTAAAACTCTAATATTTTGCGGATACTTTATTTCACGAATTTAAAATTACTGCTTTTTAGCGGGCACTTAATTATGCGAATCTGGACATTTTACTGTTACGCAAAATTGTCAGTTTCACAGGTATTTAATTTCTAGAATCTACATACCTTGCAAAATTTGGGAACTTAAAAATTAAGTGGTTTTACAGCATTTGTTATTGCAGGTTAGTACTCAGTCTAGACTAATAAGGAACATTTATTATATAATCTTTATCATATGTTGTGTGCTTCAATGCATCTTTCCCCTTGTGCATATGCATCAAGTGTCATTTGGGATTATTTGAATGACTTATTCCTCTAAGATGGGTTGTTGAAACTCTAATCTCAAAGCCCATGTGTATGATTTATATTCATTTTGACAGTGGACTCCTTGACCGTAGCACCCCAATCTTCTACTGAGCTTGATGTATCCTGGACAGTCCCATCAGAGTCATGTACTACCAATGCAGAATATACGATTGAATATCGCCTTAAAAACCAAGACCAATGCATGGAATTAGGGAACAGTCAGACAGAATATGGAACGGTGTCAGGAGAAAGGTCCCTACTTACAGGCCTGTTGCCATTTTCAACATACGAAGTGTCAGTGAAAGTTGGAGGGAGTGTTGCTACAAAATTGGCTACAACACAGGGCTCTAGTAAGTATACTATAGTTAATAGTCAGTTCTAAATTGGCGAAACCTGTTTACAGCAGCGAATGTATTCAGAAGAGCGTCGTGCGCAGAGAACTCTCGCATGGCGCAATATGGCATGCAATTTGCGTATGCCAACATCGCGCTTATAGGCCTGGATTGCGCGCGGATAGATAAAGACCAAATATTTCTCGCCAATTTGGAACTGATTGAAGGATAGTAATTCATGCACTTGTAAAGGTTACACAAACAGTCAAAAAAGCCAACCAGATAATATGTTATAGACATAAAATGTGCACATTCTGCATGAGTTTGTTGATTTTTGATACATGTATTAGAAGAGATTTGTCTATCTGTCCATTGTTTGACATCAAATTTTAAAAAACTTATATCAAGAAAAAAACAATTGTACAATTTAAAATTGTGTACGGATTGAAATAGCTAGTCCTTTGACCATGATGTGTGCATTGTGCCGTGAAATTGCTGTTGTTTGTATCAAGTGTATTAATCTAGTTTATCTTCCGGAAAGTAATAGTCAACTAGTGCAAAATAAACAAAATGTGACAAATTTTGTAAGCTCCCCTTTTTATGTCCGTCGAGGTGTGTGCATGTGTGTTCCCTTTTGGTTAGCCCTTTTGGTTAGGTTCGGCCTGTTCAGTGCTCTCATGTGAAAAGTCAGGTTTCAATCTCAACCGAATTTGGTGACAATATTCTTATGGATAAAAGGACTTGAGATTTACTTGGAGGGTATAAAGATTGACCTCTAGTGACCCCTACATGACCTTTGACCCCTTCAAGCTGTACTTATTGCTATTTAGTGCTCTCATAAGTGTCAGACTTCAATAATCTTTGGATATAAGGAGAATAGAGATGACTCATGGGGTGTACCAAAATTGATCTCTAATGACCCCTACATGACCTTTGACCCCATTTTGTGAACACTTTGAAATGCACTTATTGCTGTTTAGGGCTCTCATATGAAAAGTCTGACTTCAATATCAACCAAACTTGGTGAAAATAATCGTATGGGTACAGAAACTTGAAATGCTCATGGGGTGTACACAGATTTACCACTAATTAATTACTTCTACATGACCTTCGACCCCATTTTGTATAGGACTAACAGAACTGTTACCCATTTACCGATTAACTTTATAAGCTTCATACAGGGTTTGCAAAAATTTGAGTCACTAAAAAGAAGTTGCCAGATTCTGGAAATTAAATGTTCAAATATGCCCACCAGACTTTGTTACAAATGCTCTTGCATTCACCAATAGAGGTACATGTATTCTGAACTACTCCCATTAGGTTTAGCAAGTCTTTGACTGGCAGTATTTTTTCACCCCATTCCAATGAGAATTACACAGTTTGTAGCATGACGAAATGAAGTGAGATGCACTACATGCATGTTTATCTTAATGTATCGTGATTACTGGCATAGTAAACAAGGCAATTCACACAAAAGTGGTTAAAACGTTAAGGAATGTGCCATAGTATATTAAAATATTGCACAAATAAAAAGTTATGAAGATATTTGTTTCTTGATCAATTGCACTTCAGTATGAAAATCAGTCATATTTGTGAAGGAAAATACTTGACAAGTTCACAAGCTATATGTTCTTAGTCCATAGCTTCTTCTGCTATGGTTTTGTAACATATAAAGTGTAGTTTTAGCTTCCTTGCAATTTAAAAATAGAAATATTAGTTCTTCTCTTTGTTGATATTTAAGTCATGTCTTTTTACTGTGCAAATCCAATTGGAATGGTGAAAAGGGGATCAGCTTACAAAACCTGTCAAATATTTTGTAGTCGATTACTTCGTTTTTCGGAAGATGAATTATTTAATATGCCTTACACAAGCATAAACATTTATACATGGTTCAATCAAGGTCAAAGAGCCGTTTCAATCCGTGAACAATTTTTTAATTCACCCTGAATGTTTCAAAACTATTGTCTATGTAAGAATTGGTCATAATAAAGCATCTATTTCTTTTTTCTTGAGAAATGATTTTAAAATAAATTACTGGCATAATATTGGTTACATTAAAATGAGTGTGCATGCATTGATTTTGTTTTCTAATTGTTTTTGAAACAACACTGGTGGTCAATAAATGTGTATCATACTGTGTCTAATCTTCTTGCCAATATTGTTTCTTAAGGGTGTCTACATGTATTTTGAGGGTCAAGGGAAAAAAGGCAAGATGCCATGTCATTAGGATCCTTTTCTATTTCCAAAACAAAGAAAAATGCTAATATTATACCTACAGCCTCTAAGAATCGAAGATAAGCGACACAAAAGTTTCAGAGACATCCGAATGGTATGCTTGCAAAAACACAATGTGAGAAAAATGAGACCTGGCGGAATAACAGCCCAGGAATAGATCACAAGACTGCTGAACAAAAGCAAAATTTGCGGGTCAGCAAACACTTATCCTTATCCTAGACAATGGGTTGTTACAACATAATAAGGAAACAACCTACAAAAAAAAATCAATGGGGGGAGCCTTATCATGGTAGGAAAATCAGAATAATATGGATTTACAAAGTAATTCTTTAATATATCACTTCTGACCCTCGATAAAAATATCATTTATAAAGTTCAATTTCAGGTCAATTGAATCAGTTTACAAAATGATGCTTGGTAGAGTAAAAAAGGCATGCACAGATTTGCATTTCTTCTATTGATTTTCTTGGGGAGGGGCAAGCATAATGTTTGTATGAAAACAGTGGTTAAAACATTAATTGGGGATGGGATAGTCGATACAAATGTAATTGGTGACTACCATCATAAATTAAGGTTCAGGATTGTATCTATTACTTTGTTTATTGATAATAAAAATAACGATAATAATAATAAAAAAATGTTTTTGCTAAATATGTAGTTTAAAAAATTCATCAATTCCATTTCACAGCACCGCAAAGGTACTATAGCTATACAGCATAAGTATGTTACCACTTTGCACGCAACTCTTAGTTTTACCATATACAAAACAGATTTGTCAGAAACCTTTCCAATTTCAAGGTCTATCTCAGTGATTACTATACCAATACGAAGCATGTTTGTACTTATTGTAATGCATTTCTCATGGTGATTCCAAATATGGTTATGGCTCATTCCATGAAGTTGGGGCATTTGTTAAAATAGCAGAATTTGGTACTTTAGGCAGCTTATAAACTGTTTTACTCTATGTGTATATCAAAAAAAATTAGTGTCCAAAAACAGTACTAGGTTATAGTATTGAGCCATGAAAAAAAAAAAAAAATCGACCCTTCCTTGAAGAAGAAAAAAATAAAAAATTAGGTGGTGTCCAAGACCATTTTTGCTAAAAAACGTGACATGGAAAACACAACAATTAATATGAGTTTTATGTAAGCAAAACTATCATAGAATTGCTTGGAAATCGATTTGATTAATAAAAGATACATGTATTCATAGTTTACTGACCAAAACACCTCGTCACGCTGGACTGATTTTTCACCCAAGCAACATGAAAATTGCCTTTCCGATGCTACGCACGGTGTCCACAAAATATACATGTGTAGCATCGGGAGTTTTCATTGCTGAATGGGGGTAGTTCTCTATCATACATTTTAAAATTATTTTCCAAAATTAAGAGCATTTATCAATTGAAAACTATTGCAAATGAGAATAAATTTCATGAAGACCATTCCATATATTCATGAAAAAGTATACCGTGCCGTGCGCATGGTGTCCTTACCATAAAATGTAGCATCGTGATAAACATCCTATGCAATTTGTGGGAATCCCCCCTGGAGATAAATAAAACATTCCATATTTCTTTTGTAAGGATAGAGGTCAATAGCTATCAGGTTTGTTTGGAATTTGCCACATGTGGGCTAGTTTTATCAAGGTTTTAGTCGCTGGTGTCCAATGGTAGCATCGGGACTTTTATGTAGCATCAAAATGTAAACATTGGATAGTTTTGTGAATGGTAAGTGCGATTGTAATTATTTCTTAATGTTGCTTGTATGTCTGTATTTATTAATGCATTTTTATTGAAAGGGAAACACTGAATCAGAATTTCTTTTCATGTTATGATATTAATTTTGAGTCACGGACGCCATAATAATTAAGCGTCCATGTAGCATCGGGCATAGCATGGGCAATATTTTGCATTGGGTATCGTTATAGTTCGTTGAAATTGTATTTTTTTTGTAGAATCACATCATTAATAAACTTTGAAGTTAATAATGAATTAGTTTTTGCTCTTTTAATGCTAATAATATAGCTTACCAATACGATGCTACATGGACACCATGTCCATGTAGCATTTCATAAAATGTGCCTAATTAGACTAAAACAATTACCCCATTCGAAATTATCCATCACCCAAAACATTCAAAACATTGCCTACATTTTACTACACTTTACAGAAAAAAGGCATATTATGAGAGATGTATATCTAATGAAATATATTAATACACAATGCTACATGGACACCATTTCCATTAGCATTTCACTGAATTCACAATAAACATTCCCTTATTTTAGTTTTATTTACTATAAATAAAACAAATAATTGTAAATCATTTAAGTTCTCTATCCTTTGCTATTCTTTTTCATGTTAAATGAATAATAAATAAAATACTCCAGCATGATTTTAATATAAATATTTTCCTGCAACACAAAAAGTGCAACATGAATAAATAATCTACTCCAATATCAATACACAATGTTCCATGAAGATACTAAGCCATATTTATTTTGTTTTGCTTTGCAGGTTCTTGACATTAATTCAGAAGACAGTTCTATCGTCCTGGAATTTATGGAGATGAAGACAAGGAACCCATCATTTTCAAAAACTAGTACCTTCCAAAGAAATCCATCATGGCAATTAAATTATTTTGACTTTTTAAGTGATCAAACTTTTCAATCATCTTATCATTAATAGAGGATGATTCAATCAGAAACAAGCAAAGAGACTAAGATCACAAAGGGTACTTTAAGAACAACACTGCATGAAGTTTGTTTCAGTGGACATCTTAAGTTTCTTTGATCAATGGTGTATTGTTATTGTGTAATTGTAAGAAATGGTGTATGTGTATCATAGGTAATTATGTTTTATGCTTCATGGCAGGTTATCTTTTTGTGTAATTTGTAGTTTTACAATCCATGTTATTAATTTTATCGTGTGCTTATAACATAAAAAGTTAACATCATAGTACATCCTCTCTATTGATCTGAAAAAGATGCACCTGTTCAAGCTGTTCCAAATATTTTAGGGCACGGTGTCCATGTAGCATTGTAATACTTGAGTACACAGAAAAGGTAAATTTTACATGAACAGTGTTTAGATAAATTCCAAGCAATTCACTCTGTGTATCTACTTGATATGATGAACAATTAGACAAACCATTCACACTCAAATAATTGTAACAGTATGAATAGTCTTATTATTAACAATGTTACAAGACGCGGTGTCCATGTAGCATCGGTAGTGCATTTTATAACATTATACAGGTAAATAATACTTCATATACTTACTTTATGACTATAATGTAATCAATGTGCATGGTTTATAGAGTACTTTACATCAAACAAATATTGATATGTACTTTATTTAAATTCATTATACAAATTGCAAAATAAAGAGTCACTTTTCAATGAGTTTTTACATAAAACAGTTAATCTACGATGTCTTGTTCGTTAAGTTATGTTCAACCTAGACAAATCTGGTTTCTTTTCATGTATTTGTGGTTCCAAGTAGTTAATTGAGGTATAGAAACTTGGCCCACATCTTAAGCTATTTTATTAGAAAATGATATGGAAATGAGAAATGGTGTCCATGTAGCATCAGGATTTTTGGAAATGTCATCCAACTGTTGAACATGTGCGGTTATTTTACACCAAATGTTACATTAAAATAAAAAGTTCTACATTGGACTTTGGTAAATGTAGAACCTAAAAAAGAAGAAAGAGTTGGAAAATATCCATTTTGAAAATTTCACTTGGATGTCACATAATATGCCCCAACTTCATGGAATGAGCCTTATAACTTTTAATAATGATGACATTTTTGAAACATTTTGTGAAATTTTGGAATGCCGTCTGCAGCCGCCTGCTGCTATGAAAATGCATTATTTATCAAAACAAGTTGATCACAGTTTACAGTCTATACATTTTATTTTACAGCTCCAACTGGTGGCCCATATAACCTGACTGCTGAAGCTACTAACAGCAGTATAACATTCACCTGGAGTGAGCCTCCCTGTGGACAAAGAAATGGCATCATTACTGGTTACACATACTCATTTATAGAGGGCGGCAGCAGAGCCAAACGTGCTATGGATGTACATGATGAGACTACAACTGAAATGACGGTGGAATTTCCAGACCTAAAAATCTACACCCAGTATACATTCACTATAGCAGCTAAAACAGCTGCAGGGAATGGAGTGGAAACTACTATGACGTATATAACACTTGCTGGAGGTATGTGCAAAGTAGATTGTAAGGATAAAGATAGCAGTTGTGACCCGATTAATAATAATTGAATTCAGACATTTATTTGTGTCAATAGATAGCATGATCACACCAGTTCCTTCCACCCAAATAGTAAGGGGAAAATGCATGCTTCATAAAGGGCATTACATTTTGCCAGTATGAAGTTTGACCTATATTTGGGATTTCAGGTGCTTATTCTATAATTCTATTATAGTTTCAACAATTAGCTCATAGAAAATGTAGTAACTCAATCAGTTATTGTGATTTAGTGGTGTCTATTGTCAAGATCATTTGAAATTGTTTAGAAACACATTAACAAGACATGCTTGTCTTGATACCTTCTCCCCCAACAGTCGAGCTGAATGACCCCAGTATACTCAAACATTATACTTGTAGCCAATGGATTAAAGTAATCATATTTATCTGAACGAGAAAATGCATACAGTATGAAAACGACCTTTGAGTTTATTAATACATAAGGCACTGCACTTTGCACACTTGTGACACCAATGACAAAATCCTCTTGGACCATCAACCCCAGTGGTTATAGACTCAACAGAAGGCACATTCACACAAATGGTACAGGATCATCGGACTAGCTTCTGTCATTGTCTGACCTCAAGAGGGAGTGATCACTGTTCATGGTCAATCACTATACATTTTAAATTAAACTTCCTCAAAAAATGTGCAGATTTTTTCAATCACCTATATTTCATTTTTATAGGGTATCATCATATTTTGTTGCATATCAATATAAAGCTGATATGATGTGTTACATCTGTCCAGTGCTACCAATGTATAGTAATCACTTAGTTTCAGTGCCCAGCAACGTGCTTGAGAATATGGTGGAGGTCTCAATCACCACTATTTTGTTTTCCTCAATAGTCAATAGAACATGTCTTTAGAGTGGTTCTTTTTAGCAAAATGTAAATAGAGACCACTCCATATGTGACCCATCACATTGATACAGACTTTGCTGGCAAACCTTATTTGCAGAAAAGAACTAAAGAAGATGAGGAAAGTAAAGAAAATATCACCTCTCAAGCTGCACAAAATATGTGTTTCATGTTCGATTTCAATAGGTTATGTGTCATTGTAAAGCTAAAAATTAGGTTTGTAGCATGAAATTAAAATATCAATTGAGGATCCTAGATCTAAAAGAGGGTTAAGTCACAATCTTGTGAAATTGTAGTTAGTATCAGTTTTCTGCTACAAGGAGGATCTCTGCACCCTCTGTTCAAATGTTAAAGTTAAGCCATGCGTTAAAGCTGTGTAAGAATCCATGGGAGGTAAAACCCGAGTGGGTCAAGTCCACACATGGACACAATGAAACCCAGTTTTTGCCATTTTTCTCAATGTGACTTAACCCTCTTTTAGCACTAGGGTCCTCAATTTTTGTTGTTGGAGACAACTGATCTGTTTTAATGTGATGGGTCACATATATTCTCATGCAAGTAGCCGAGGCGGATGCACTAGAGTTTATGATTTCTCATTTCACTCTACGGAATAAACCCTAATCCTAACCCTAACCCTAACTGTAATCCTAACTCTGGCCTAACCCTAACTCTAACCCTAAAGGGGCAGTCATGTGGTGTGACATGTTTATGAAGCCGAAAATCGGCGAACTTGATAAAATTGGGGTAGCTGGAGCACTGAAACAAGTGATAGCTACAAAAGCTGGTATCGCTGGAAAGATGAACACATATCAGCCTTCCTTCCATTGATATGCATCACAAAATATGAACAAATCAGGAGACATCCAAACAATTAGCAATTCGTCGTAGTGCACATTAGTAAATCATGGTTACTGGTTCAAGCCTGGGTCCATACGTCTGTTCCAAATTATGATACTGCCATAGGGATTGTGTTATGATGGATGTGATCAGTGGTTCGTAACAAAGTTAGCGTGAGCCAGTTGACGAAGTTAGGATCATTGAGTCATTGTATAACTTCTTTTATTCTCTTCCCAATAATTCCAGTTCCCTCAGCTCCTACAAAACCTAAAGAAACCACCTCAACAGACTCCAAGCCTGCAATTCAGTGGTCCGCACCAGATATACCTAATGGCGAGATAACCGAGTACATTATTCGTTACTGGAGCACTGATGACATGAGTGACATTATTAAAGCTACTGTGAAAGGAGAGACACTGTACACTCTTCCTGATGATCTGAAAACAAACACTACATACAATTTCCAGGTAAACAAATGTCAATCTTTAAAGGTTAACCAAAATGGGGATTCAAGTATATTTTATTTGATGGCATATATTTAGAAGAATATAATGCAAAAAGAATTTCTTTAAATATTGTCCAGGGAAAAAGCTATACATAAAATAAATCATAATTGCCAGCGTTTCTATAAGTGACGCGAACTGATTCTGATGTATCCTATAATGACAACTGATTAAATGTAAACTGCTCACAAAAAGTATCGTAACACTTAGAAATGATCCAATATATAACGGCTAGAAAGGGTATGCATTAATCGAAGCAAATAACCAAGTGCATAATTTTGTTCTGCGTATTTTGACACCTCGATCGATGAGATACGATGTTGCGGAGCGGAGTTATTGTCATTTCAATGGTCGTGGGTCCAGTTTCAAAAGTGACAATCACCCTATAGAAAGAGGTTTGCATTACTGTTTAGAATGATCAGATTCGTGATTTTCAATAGGGATGAGTGTCACCTTGGAAACTGGACCCACGATCATTGAAATGACAATAACTCCGCTCCGCAACATCGTATCTCAACGATTGAGGTGTCAAAATACGCAGAACAAAATTATGCACTTGGTTATTAGCTTCGATTAATGCATACCTTTTCGAGCCGTTATATATTGGATCATTTCTAAGTGTTACGATACTTTTTGTGAGCATGTTTTGAGCATAATTGGAAAAGCGCTATGTAAAAACTGACATTGTTTCCTGGTTTTATATCTGTTTTTACTCTTCTGGGAAAGAAAAAAATGAAACCTGTTTTTTTAAATTTTTTATTTTGTATCAAACTGACTTGTTGACCCTACAGGTTAGAGCAAAGACTAGTGCGGGTGCAGGACCATGGTCTGATGAAATAACGGTTTTGATAGCTCCAATTAGTAAGTATAATGCTGGATTTCTCTTGCTAAATACCATGTGACATTGCGCCATGAAATGAGTGGAAAGTTGCATTTTCTAGTGTTCAGACATAATCAAGTTTGTTGTTGTATTCGCAAATTGTAACCCTGTCATGTTTGGTATCATTATATAGCTAGTTTTTTGCCAGGAATAGGGTGACATTTGAATTAACTTTTCTTGAGACTGCTTCTTTCCACCCATTTCGTGGTGCCATGTCACATATATTCTGTAATACATGCCCCCTTAAATAAATGAATAAAAGAAAGACTGTTCATAGCTACTGTAGAATCAGTCCTCCTCTATGGATGTGAGTCATGGACAGTCACCCCAAAGCTTAGTAAACAGCTGGACGGATGTTACACTAGAATGCTTAGAACTGTGTTCAACATCAATTGGAGACAGCATGTGACAAATAAAGACCTGTACGCGGATATGCCCAAAGTCTCGGATAAGGTCAGAGAACGTAGATCAAGATTTGCAGGACACTGCTTCAGAGGGTCCAATGAGCTGGTCTCCAAACTCATACATTGGATGCCAAAACATGGAGTAAGAAAGCATGGTAGACCAGCCCTAACCTACATTGACATACTAAAGCGTGATACAGGATTGCAGGTAGAAGAAATCAAGACAGCTATGTTGGAAAGGAAGATTTGGAGAAGCATCGTAGTTCGGGAATATCACCCGCCCTAAGTCAAGTCAAGTCAAGTCAAGTCAAGTTAAATAAATGTCCCCACTAGTTGCTGTGATGGAAATAACCCTGTGGTCACTTGTTCTTTTGTCTCTATTTTTCTCACAAATGTTTTGTTTTATCAGTTAAACATTGGAATTTTGATGTATACTATACAAATGCCATTTTTATTCTCTGAAATATGACAATTGAAATATAATTGCAATATAGAAGAGAATATTCAGCTTTTCAAGAAACACAGCGCATCCCAGGACACATTTTGTATTGTGTTGCCGGGGGTCTTGCCACTATGATTTTTGTGGCCGCCATCGTCTGTGAAAAATTGACCCCAATAATGAAAATGTCTTCCTTTCAAAAATGTAACGCCCCTGGCATGTTTATTACAGAATATACGGTATGCCAACAGTCATTCGATATGGTTCTATTAACTTCAAGGTTACACATTTTCTGAGGGAAAAATCATTTTACGCAGATCTGTATAATAGGATTAATACATATCAATTTATATGTGAATTAAAATTCACAAACAAATTTTACCAAAATAAAATCTGTGAATGCTCTGTTTGGAAAAACTGATTCAGTAATAAAAGTGATCTTTTGAAGGATTAAAATTGCTACCTCAGCTTTGACAGCCGATAGTTTAATCAGTTCCAAATTGATGAGAATTGTAAGCTATAATTTGTCATAACTTGCCACTTGGTCATAGGTTACACCATGATACTACCCATAACAAATCCTTAATGCGTCCACAGGTTATAATAATAATTTACTGGGGGCAAATGTTGAATACTGCCAGGGTTTTAGCCAGAGTTCAGCAACTGCCCGTCCAATTTATCAGAATAGCCTGTCCAGAACTTTACCCTAAAATATAAATCAACCTGTTTGCCACCTCTATGGGGTCACAATGTTCAAATATGTGCTGTGTTAGCCTTGATTTGTCAGTCAGAACTAGTTTCAAGTTCACTAAACTCTTACAACAACTATTTTTAGAATATCACATCTGTTAAATTCCTTAATTCTGCCCGTCCTGGGAATAATCTGCCCGTCCAGATGACGGGTGGACGGGTCTCTGGCTAAGACCTTGAATACTGCCCTTGCTTTGATATCATTAAATTATAATGTATTTCTTTGATCAATAATTCATTTGTTCAATCAAACATATTTTCATGCAAATATACTTTTTTGTAACAACTACTGCTGATTTGTTTTTGACTTGTTTTTATGTTGAAAATGATTTATATATAGTTCTTTAGAAATGTTAATATTCTGTTTAATAAGGAAGTGACCTTTTGTTAAATCAATAAATAATACCTTGATTAGGTATTTAATCAACCACATCAGTTTTAAAGCGCTTAAAAAGATTGAAATATGTGCTCGAAAAAGATTTACCATTGGTGTAAGACAGCAGGGAATTAACCTAGCACAAAATCCTCTATTGATGGATTAAAGGATTATATACAACTTTGTCTGTAAATGGGTCTTTTCACTAGTCTAACCTATGGATGTCTTACACGAAGGATTCAAAGAGTCACATCTTTGCCATATTGTTGAGATGGGTTCTTTCTAATAAGCCAGTGATTATTTCATACTTGAACTATTTTCAACACTACATTTCTAAAACCACCACATCAATGGAATGCAGGAGGTGATACCTACTTACAAATGTTATAGAAGAGAAGTTGAAATGAATATTCACCATAGATAAAGGTGAATATTCACCATAGATTCACCTTTCCAAAATATAAATAAGTTCAAGATTCAGTACTTCAAAAATATAACTAGGCAATGATTAGGCATCTAATCTATGACTAACGTTGAGGAGGGTAGGTTCAAGATGCACATTGATGCCTGCATTAAACCACAGTGCCATTAATGTTTTTACTTCTGAAATTCACAAAACAATGACTAAAACTATTTTCTTGTTTATTTTTAAAGCTAAAACTCGTAGTGGAAGTCCGGTTGGTATAGGACCAATCATAGGTGGTATAGTACCTGTCATCATAATCATCATCCTGATTGTGATATTGGTCATCTTTGTGATGAGAAGGTAAGGAAAACTGAATTTATCTTTTGACTAATAGACGTTATTCGTAATTGATGATTTTAGGCTGTGACGTAATTTACTACAATTGGTCTCGCCTTCGTTATGATTAGTGACGTCATATCGAGTATGTCTCCCTCTTTAGCCTTACATCGCCAATTACGGATAACGTCTATATGTGACGTGATCAAGCGAAATGAGTCCCATGTCGGCAGTTTCAAATTTTGATATGTGTCCATCATTTAAAAGCAGGTGAAAAATGCTACAGTATGGTCCAAACCTCACTAAAATCAAACTTATAGTTTTTAAGTTACAAACAGTTTACCAACTGAGAAAACATAAAACATAAGAATGTGTTACTTCTTTATACCTGTAACTCAAAATCAATATTCCTGACATTGCGACATACGACTCATTCCCATTGATCGTGTCACATATAGAGATGGCATGTTTTTGATAAGCAGCCATTTTGGAGGGAACATTAAACTGTGATCGAGCATCCGGTATAACTATCCGGTAGTCACCGGGTACCTTTAATTTTGCAATGGGTATGTAAATATCATTCCGTAAAACAGTATGTATTTTTCAGGTAAACGTCACAATTCAAATAAAGGTTACCAGCCAAATGCAATTAACATCTTAAAAAGGAAAAGTCACATCTGTTTTTGTTACAATATGCTAAAACAAATCATTAAATACCAAGGGAACCTAGGCAGTGATTTTCATTAGCCTTATCACTGTAATTCCAGCCATCCTGTTTTCCTACCATCACGCTGGAATAAGGTTAATTAATCTATGAACGTCCAGTCACGCATTGGTAGTTTCAATCTCACGCATTGGTAGTTTCAATCTAACAGAATAAACTTTATGTCAATGCTAAGGCTATATTAACAAAATCTTTTGTCTCAAAGCTCTTCAATTTTTCAAAACCTAATGCGAAATGCGTGTTTTTGTTTTGTTTTTTTTAAATATAAAATATTGAAATCCTTGTAAAAGTGACCTTTTATATTTAAAATGATGTGATCAATGAAAATCTGAAAAAATTGTGAAATTTAGGGATTTTTTTTTTGAATAAAAAATTCAAACTTTCTAACACGCTTTGAGACAAACGATTTTTTGAATATAGCCTAATAAATCAAATTTGTTTATGGATTAATTGTGACATAATATCCCTTCTATTTCTTAATTTGATTCAGGAAAAGAAAACAATCCGAAAATCCACCTGAAGCGCCACCGTTTGAAATGAAGGATGAACCAATCAGCAAGGCAGAAGAGGGTCATTATGCTAATCATGGAGCATTCTCTCTCAATGGAATAAATCCAGGTATGTGTATAGTTAAACATGTTCAAGCTATTAGCTTTAGAGATCAGCAAACCAGAAGAGGGTCATTATGCTAATCAGGGAGTATTCTCTCCCAATGGAATACATCCAGGTATGTGTAAAGTTAAACATGTTCAAGCTAAGCTTTAGATATCAGCAAGCCAGAAGAGGGTTATTATGCTATCAGGGCGCATTCTCTCTCCAAATGGAATAAATCCAGGTATTGGGTATAATAGTTAAACAGGTTTAAGCTAAGCTTTAGAGATCAGCAAGCCAGAAGAGGGTCATTATATGCTAATCAGGGAGCATTCTCTCCAAATGGAATAAATCTAGGTATTGGGTATAGTTAAACAGGTTTAAGCTAAGCTTTGGAGATCAGAAAGCCAGAAGAGGGTCATTATGCTAATCAGGGAGCATTCCCTCCCAATGGAATAAATCCAGGTATGTGTATAGTTAAACAGGTTTAAGCTAAGCTTTGGAGATCAGAAAGCCAGAAGAGGGTCATTATGCTAATCAGGGAGCATTCCCTCCCAATGGAATAAATCCAGGTATGTGTATAGTTAAACAGGTTTAAGCAATTAGCTTTAGAGATCAGCAAGCCAGAAGAGGGTCATTATGCTAATCAGGGAGCGTTCTCTCCTAATGGAATAAATCCAGGTATGTGTATAGTTAAACAGGTTTAAGCTATTAGCTTTAGAGATCAGCAAGCCAGAAGAGGGTCATTATGCTAATCAGGGAGCATTCTCTCCTAATGGAATAAATCCAGGTATGTGTATAGTTAAACAGGTTTAAGCTATTAGCTTTAGAGATCAGCAAGCCAGAAGAGGGTCATTATGCTAATCAGGGAGCATTCTCTCCCAATGGAATAAATCCAGGTATGTGTAAAGTTAAACAGGTTTAAGGTAAGCTTATTTAAAGAGATCAGCAAGCCAAAAGATGGTCATTATACTAATCAAGGAGCATTCTCTCCCAATGGAATACATCCAGGTATAGGTTATACATAGTTTAACAGGTTTAAGCTAAGCTTTATGCAGGCATCAATGTGCAGCTTGAACCTACCCTCATCAAGCCTTCACCTGTATTCACCTTCCTTCAGGATAAACTAGGTCAAGATAAACTAGGTCAAGATCTTTCATGCAATTTCGGGTGAAGATTCACCTCAGTGCACTATGTTTGATCTACAGTAATATATTCGAGAAGTTTAATGTACGTGAAGATTCACCATGGATTCACCTGTCCAAAACCTATTAAATTAGTTCAAGAGTCACCATTTCAAAAATATAACTAGGCAAAGATTAGGCGTTTAATCTTTGCCTAACCTTGAGGAGTGTAGGTTCAAGACGCCTGCATAGAGATCAACAAGCCAAAAGATGGTCATTATGCTAATCAGGGAGCATTCTTTCCTAATGGAATAAATCCAGGTATGTGTATAGTTAAACAGGTTTAAGCTAAGCTTTAGAGATCAGCAAGCCAGAAGAGGGTCATTATGCTAATCAGGGAGCATTCTTTCCTAATGGAATAAATCCAGGTATGTGTATAGTTAAACAGGTTTAAGCTAAGCTTTAGAGATCAGCAAGCCAGAAGAGGGTCATTATGCTAATCAGGGAGCATTCTTTCCTAATGGAATAAATCCAGGTATGGGTATAGTTAAACAGGTTTAAGCTAAGCTTTAGAGATCAGCAAGCCAGAAGAGGGTCATTATGCTAATCAGGGAGCATTCTTTCCTAATGGAATAAATCCAGGTATGGGTATAGTTAAACAGGTTTAAGCTAAGCTTTAGAGATCAGCAAGCCAGAAGAGGGTCATTATGCTAATCAGGGAGCATTCTCTCTCCCAATGGAATAAATCCAGGTATGGGTATAGTTAAACAGGTTTAAGCTAAGCTTTAGAGATCAGCAAGCCAGAAGAGGGTCATTATGCTAATCAGGGAGCATTCTTTCCTAATGGAATAAATCCAGGTATGGGTATAGTTAAACAGGTTTAAGGTGGCTAAATCGGCTATGGTGATCGGCATTGATTTACTTCAAAATAGCAGAGGATGTTTACATTGATAAGAAAAGAAGATATGCCAAGTTTGATTTTTTTCTCCAAAAAGCCGTTTTTGATTTACAGAGTTTTTCATTATTTGAAAACCCATTGAATTCCCAAATACTACCAAATTTCAGAAAACACATAGTTTATAAATTGAAATATGACTCAAATGTATATAAAAGTACACATTTTTGGAAAGAGAATCAGAGAATCCAAATTTAGCGTCAATTTTGACGGAAAATGTTGATTTTTTGAGATAATCACAACAACAAAAAATCACTTTTTTAAAAATGCCCAAATCGCTTGATGATGATGTAAAGACACAGGGACATTTTTTTTATTTACATAATCTTATATTTTTTGAAACTGTGACTAAAAAGTGCCAAAAAACAAAGTTTCCATTTTTTTCCACTTTGGAACAGATAAACCAGTTTTATCTACGCATGAGTGACGGAAAATAGTTTTTTTGATTTTGCATACAAAAATATAAAGAACAGGTATAGCAATAAGAGAAGATAAAAAAAATTAGTCTATGCATGAGTGAAGGCAATATTTAGTTTATAGTATGCATGAGAAAAGATGAAGGTTTAAGCTATCTTATTGATTGTAAATTTATAGATACTTTTTGAACGGAATTGGAACTGAAACAGCACATAGGTTTGATAGTCTTTGAAAAAGTATTTTTTTCATCTGCCAGATTCAATCACCTATTCGGTGGAGAAGATCAAACTGGTATAAGATATGTACAGGAAAAGATAAACAGGTGTATGGTTTGCATGCAAGAAAATAAAATATATTAAGATATCCCCGGGCAAGGTGCAGCCCAAATGATGATAATATATAGAGAAGTGGCAGTCTCTATGTTTTGTTAATAATTTGGCCCTGAAAAAAATCGGAGCTAATCCTGACAAAAACTTGACAGTTCTAAACTCTTAACCTTTATTATGAACACCCGTCGTAAAAGCCTATCTCACATTTTTAAATATAAGATATGTGAAGCTTGTTGATGACTAGCAGTAGGTAAACAGATGTTGCTAAGTATAGGTAAATATAAATGAAGCAAACATTGTTATTTCTTAAAACAGATTCGTCTCAAGAAGAACCAGATTCTTCCCCACCCAAGAAGCCTGAACCAGCAGCAAAGCGACAAACTCTTAAATCGGAAGCCATGATACCTGTTGCAGCAGCAGCAGCAAGGCCTGACCTGACTGACAGCCCTAAACCTGTTGTAAAGAGAGGTAAGGCAGCAAACATCACACCTATTCTTCGGGCCCAACCGAACCATTTTTTAATTTTTTAAATTGGAACTGTTTGAATAAAACATTAATTATAGATAGATGTTCCGATTGCTGCCCTGATTTTCAACTTGGTGTATTCTATTTTACATGAAACATCATCCTTAAAATTGTCGCATTCCAAAATTTGAGTTGCAAAACTCCAATGGTTCTTTTTTTAGAAGCCCATGGTCACAAGACATTTGCCCATTGAGTAGTACACAAACTGGTTGGTGGTTTTAACCACCTTTGGCAGTAATTCACCACATTTTAGCCTATAATATATAAATGGAACATTTCTGGCCCCTAAGATTTTACAGACATAATGAGAAAAATACAGGGTTTCTTCTGATATCAAGTGGAAAAAAAATCATAGCCTCAAAAAGATTGTCGGAACATTTAAACAATTAAAGACAAAATTTAAAATTTGTCGAAATAATTCACCAAAATGTTAACGGCAAATTGACCCTACCTGAGAGATCCGTTGGCCCATAGAACAGGGTTTTTTGCGCTTACAAAACTTGTCATATAACATTTGAACAACTGGTTGTACTATCTAATGGGACAACACTTGCATTGTATGACTTCACTCAAGATGTATGAGAGTGTCGTCAGTGTCACGATGCAGTGAAATTTCCTTGGGCATGCCTGGGGATTTCATATGTCATGCGGCATGTTGACGCCGCAAGATGACCTGTCTCAAGCTCCTATACATCTCAGTGATCAGCAAACTTAGCTAGACCAAATCCATGCTCATAATGCAATAGCACAGTGGTCAATTGATGGCCATTTCTTAGGCTGGTCAGGAGGATTGAATACGTATATTACATGGTTCAATGCTCACATCAAGGGAAGTTACAACATTTTTTTATTCACACAGGTTAATCTGCACCATAAAAACACCTTGCTCTACAGGCAAATGGACCTCAGATAGGGGCGGGCGGTTTTTTTGTTAGGTTTTTTTTTCCAAAACTTTTTCAAAAATATTTTCAAAAATTTAAATAAAACCCTAAAAACTTGTGACAAATGCAAACAATTGGCACAATTAAAATTAAAATAAAACACTTTTTTTCACTGTCGCCTAAGGGGGAAATATAAATTGTTATTCATTAAAAGATGTGTGTGATATATTTATATCATCAGGTACTGCTATGTTCAGAATGTCATAGTGCACGAGCAATTAAAGTTTTTGCTTGGACATTTTGTTGCCCGAGTAGGGTGACTTCGTTAACAGTGGATGAAATTTGTTGGTTGTTAGGCTGCTTATAGTTAAACCAGCAGTGTCTGGCTCATACAAAATGGATAGAAAGTATGCCCCTCGTTCACAACTCATGATTGAAAAACCAAACAAGTCTCATCATTGTTGATGAAGACACCAAATTTGCCGACAAGTGGTCAAAAGCGTAAATTAATTAGTTGGCATTGCACTATGAAATTCTGAACATTTGCAGGGTTTATCTTGCTAGACGTCCCGTACGGAATAAAGCGTGTACTACAACAACACATTTTAATGGTTATGAGCATGAGCACATCAGTTATGTGACATCTAGCAAGATATTGCCCATTTGCATTATTGAACAGACCTGCTGAACCAAAAGAAGATTTTAAGGATATCCCACAATGCATTGCGGGAGCACCAGCCAACTCAGAATTTTTCACATGATGCATATGTGGAGTTCTTAAGTTTTAGAAATAAAGAAAAAGGAACACTGAAAACCAGGGCACAAACTAATCGAAGGCATTGAAGGCAATTGCCTTCGATGCCCCACCTAGTTGCCTTGATGCCCTCAATTTCTGGATGTTTTCACTCCATTCAAAAGTACATAATGGCTTTGGATAAAGTTGGTGCCCCTTTCAAATTGCCTTAAATTGCCTGCCCTTTTCATTTCTTATTTTGAGGCCTGCTGAAAACTGATTTATTAATTGATGTGCCTGCCCTTTTCATTTCTTATTTTGAGGCCTGCTGAAAACTGATTTATTAATTGATGTAAACTAGAATCTAAGAGCTCCAACGATGAATGAGCTATGATGCCATGATTTTGTGCATGTATCTATGGGAACCAAGACGAATTGGAGACCAGATTAAGAGCATTTCGCAAAATGGCAATGCATTGTGGTGCCTTTAAAATCTTCTTTATGCTGAACCTATTCTCTTGTCATCAGGTACAGTTTATAACCAAGACATGGACGATGAGGTAGTGTCAGTGGTTCCTAAACCAGCCCCGGCAGCTAAACCAGCCCCGGCAGCTAAACCAGCCCCGGCAGCTAAACCAGCCCCGGCAGCTAAACCAAAGAAACTGAAGCCAGTTAAGATCGATAGTTTGGCGGCGTACATCGCCAAGCAGCAGGCTAATAATTCGGAAGGATTTAGAGCAGAATTTGAAGTGAGTTTAGTGTATAAATGCCTCAAAAAAAGTTAGGAAATGTTTTTCTTGATATATTCATATTGTGTTACATATCGATGGAAAGCTGATGTGTTTCTTTCCCAATAATTCCCACATTTTGTAGCAATTACTTGTTTCAGTGCTCAGCCACTTACTTTAGTATGTGGGGAGGTCTCAATAAAAATGTGCCAAGTTCACCACTGAAGTGTACATTGACAGTTACAGTGCAGAGTGATGCTCTACAGGGTGGTTCAAAAAAATGTCGCGAAATAAGTACCTGTGGACAGAGTGAAAAGGGACAGACTTTGTTCAAATACCTGTTATTTTGCAACCGTAAGGTTATTTGTAATGATATTTTCAGCATAGATGGTCAAGATCATATAGTTGATGAATATTGAAAAAGATTTTTTTTTAAATCTACAGAATTTAAAAAAAATGGCTTCAAAAAACTCTCAACGTTTTATTGAACCACCCTGTATTGATTTTTGAGGACAAAATAGTAGTGATTGTGGCACATTGATTGAGATCTCTCCATATTCTTAAGCAAGTGGCTAATAAGCACTGAAACAAGTGATTGCTACTAATTTAATATCATAGGAAATATAAACATGTCAACTTTCATTTCTATGAATATATAAAGAAATAAACAAAAGATTGAAAACACATCCAAACTTTTTGGAGGGGCTTATAAAAAATTATTCTGTCCACATTTACTGTACATGTTTTAATGGCCTACCCTAAAACCTATCAATTACCATGTTTAGTGGCGTAGCTAGGTTTATCATATTGGGTGGGGCAAGATATAAATGTGATATAAATCTTTGAACTTAGAGAAATATTCAGGTTTTATCTCTACGTGCGCAAAAGTTATCCAAGCGTACGCGAGTAATTATGGCCACACACATATGGTTTTGGCTGCACGCACATTTTACGCTTATGATGCTCAGTGCGCTTGTTGCCTTCAGTGCGCCCGCGTCCTTCTGTATTCATTCGCTGCTGTAAAAAGGCTTTGCCAATTTGGAACTGGTCAAACTATTTAGTGATTATACAGGGTTTATCAAAATAAAGGAAACCCTAAGAGAATCACTAATTAAAGGAAAACTGCAGAGTTTTAGATCAAATGTGATGTGTCCTAAGAAGGAACATGATGTTTTTTTTCTAATGACTCCCTGACCATGAAAGCATTGTCACGGTTGAATGATTAACAATGCATTGTTGATTTTGTTTAACTGTATAGGGTATTCCTATCGGTCAAGAGCATCCATGGGAAGTATCTCAGAAGAAAGCTAATGAGAAAAAGAATCGCTACATGAACATAGCTGCATGTAAGTATATGGGCAATAGTTGACCAGCTGTTGTTGTTATTTCCTTTTTTCCTCTCATTTTTAGAAACATCTTTTGAACGTTTCCAAAAAAATCTGAAGAAAACCATTTTTTCCCTGTAAAATTTGTTATTTTAAATATTAAAATAAAACTCCTGACTACTCGGCCAACCAACCTTACTCGAAAGGTTCATCCCGTAGGATGGATTTTGTTCTTTGACTTTGCTTTACGCAAAGTTTGGATATGTCTTCAGCAGAAAAATCTAGGCATAGGTGTTGGTATTTCATGTCACGCGGCACACCAACATGAGGCGAGATGGAGTATTACCTTGAAAAGAAGGCTTCAAATGCTGGTTGAGGCCTAAAATTCAAAAATATTTAATGCCCTTGTGAAAAAAGAAAAAGCAGCCTTTACTTTTGTAGTGAACATGCATCTTTACCAGTCGGTGTCCATTTAGGACATTTCATCTCTGCCAAAACTGTAGGGCAGAAAATAAAATGGTTTGTATTCATGGTGGTTATTATTTGATGTTGTAAAATACATCTAGATTGAGAATGAAATCAGTTCTCCCCCTCTTTGATTTCTGCCATAGACATATCCCTCAGCAACTGTGTTCCATGTAATCCAGTCATTTTTTTTTGCTAATCCAAGCTTACAGAGAAATTGTTTAACCTTTTTTTTTAAAAATCCAAACAAAAACAAAAATCAAAAAAACAAAAAATCAAAAAAAAGAAAAGAAAAAAAAGTGTTTAGCTCTCAGCGCATAGACCTACGTGCCGTAGCTCATTTCATATACCAATGCTGCCAGGCTTCTGAGACACACCTTCTTCTTTGTTTGGCCTTAGAACAACATAAGTTATACTGATAGTATTATGTGTGGTAGACTGTGTTAAAAATCAGTTATTTAATTCTATGATCAGTTTGAACAATTCCCTCACTTACTAGGCGATTTGGTGCATAACCGCAACAGCCACAAAGTACAAGGGCGTCTGATGACGCTATTAAAACACTGCAAATTGTGATGAATGTGAGTGAAACATGCACACTATGGTCTAGAAATTGTTGAAGTCATTATTTATATCATGACGAGCTAAAGCGGGCAATGTTTGTATTTCTTATTTAAGTTTGACTTTGGTAAGGAAATAGCTGTCTCAGCTTTCCTAATAATAATTTGATTACAGAACATAATGTTTTCGGAAAAAAGTGTCCCTTTATTCTTTTTAATTTCTATATCCTTGCCTAAGTTACTAACTAATCCTTGGCTTGTTTTTGTTACAGATGACCATTCTCGTGTGATTTTGGAGAAATTGGAAGGTATGCCCCACTCTGACTACATCAACTCTAATTATGTCAAGGTATGTTAATCACTTATTGTTAAAAAGTTTCATCAGGATTGCTAGTATACATGACCGAAAGGTTCATAGTATCAAATCCAAATTCCACTTACTGCGATTGTGGATGTTTCGGCAAACACTGTTGCCTTTATCAACATATGATTGGTATAGTGAGTGATCTACTACTGCTACGCTAGGTGGTTGCTTACTTAGCACCAACTCTATAGAGTTTCTAGATGTTTTTTCTCCAGATAGCAAGTTCATCAAAACATAAGAAAGGTGATACTGCCCCTCGCCATGATTCATGGTGGTAGCCCCATTGTTTCTTATTTCCACTGCCTCTTGTATCCATCTTTTGTATCTATCCCGCTCTGTGCCTATGGTATTTGACTCTCCCCATCCGATGATATGATTCTCCTCAGCTACATGGTCTGTATGTTGGTCAATTTCTGGATTACCAATTGTGATGTCTTTCTGGTCGCTCTCTTGGACACTGACTTGCTTATTTTTTCCACTTCTGATTTATTTTTGTTAATCACATTTAGAATAAATAGGAATTCAGGTCTTTCAGGATTCTTCTTGAATGGAAATTGGCCTCAGGGAAGTGTACAGGGTTAGTCAAAAAAAAATGCAAAAGTGAAAAGAAGCCATCTATTTTTCAAAACCAGGTTGAAATTTAGAAGTTTCTAACATGGTAAGAAAACATGCATATTAGTATAACCATATGTGAAAATAATGAAGTCAATCATATTTACTGTGTGTCCTGGGTGAACATTTTTACTTAGGTGCCTAATGTACATGTATGTCCAGGAAGCATCTCAGACATGCATAAGAGCACAAAATAATGTCCATCATTCAATTTTGAAATCCCGAGATTAATTTATGGTGTAATTGAAATTTGTACATAAAATGTATTTAGGTGGGAGAAACATTCTAAATGTTCTCTTTCCCATGTTACAAATTTTATATTGTGTTCCAAATTTGAATAACAATGTGAATTTATTGCAAAATATCTTGGCAGGATATCAATAGGAAAATTAAATTTGTGTAATGAGTGTCAATTGAAATTCACTTTCTTATGGACAAAATGTAAATTGGGTACCAAAGTAACAAGGTTCACCATAACAACAAACTGTAAATGCAATTGACTTTTTGAAAAACAATAAAAACAAGATGGCTTCTTTTCACTATTGCAGTTTTTTTTACACCCTGTATTTCTGAAAATAAATACATTCATGACCATTTGAAGCGAAACATGACCATTTCACATTCTTGCAGGGAAATTTGCTTCCTATCAGTCTAATCTTTAATCCCTATATGCAATGTTGCGTGTACAGAGGTTGTTTTGATGCAAATAAGTTATTTTGAGGGTACTGTGGATATTTGTATCAAACACAATGTGATAAATCAATTGATCACAGCTGTTTTTCTCATTCATAATTTAATGTATCCAGAGCTGCCAACCTTTCGTGATTTCGCAGAGGTCTTTCTGAAAATAGATTGGTATTGCCGTGATACAATGAATTATCAACCTTCCCGATTTCTGTAATTTGTTGCTCATTGAATTCTTTGTAATGTTTAATATCTTCCTGATTCCAAATGGTTCTGATTATAAAAGTTAGTCATTTTGGTACAGTATAGCTCTAACAATTATCTTTTACTTCATACCTTCAAAACAAACCTTGCAGATTCGTTATCATTTGTTTTTCACTGTAACAAATCAAACAGCGTGCTAGAGAAACTGTGCCTGGTAATTACTTATCAGCTGTGGTTATCTGCAAGATCGTTTAAACTAGGTCGTTGATCTATCTAGCACAGTGGTTCCCAACCTTTTTCTGGTGGTGACCCCATTTCAGAAACCAGCATCAGAGCGCGACCCCTCACAGAACAAAGTCACCAGTGGCGGCACCAGCATAATGAATTGGGTGGGGTGGGGGGAGGGAGCGCAAGAAACCATTTAGGTGGGGGCAAGAATTGAAAAATGCGTGCTATTTGTTTTGCCATTTTACGCTAAAACTGTCAAATTTGGTCTAATTTTAACTAATTTGGTAAGCAAATTGCAACATTTTATCTAATATGGTGATAAAAATGTGCGCGCAGCGCGCCCAAATTTGATATTTTATGCTAAAATGGTCAAATTTGGTTTAATCTTTTGAAATGTGCCACCATGATATTTGCTATATAACTATACAGTACAGTACACTAAAGTACAGTACAAAAACATAACATTTTATTTTGTTAAATTAGGCTAGTCCGCGACCCCACAAAAAGTGCGTCGCGACCCCAACTGGGGTCGCGCCCCATAGGTTGGGAACCACTGATCTAGCACAACAAACACCACATGATTTACAGCTAGTAAATGCTACCTGTTTTGTTCTAATTAAAATGCAAATGCATGATATCATATAGCTAATAAATGTCTTCTGTTATTTTATATACGTTTCAGGGTTACAAAGACAAACTGTACATCGCCAGTCAAGGTAAGCCATTGGCTTTTATATGCATCAGCCCCAGCTCAGCCCTACCCCACCCCACTTCACCCCCAGTTCCAACTCACCTCCAGCCCCCCCCTCACCCACCCTACCCTAAATGTGCAGCTCTTAACATTTTGTTTTCCCCCTTAATTAAGTTGGATGCAATTACTTTTTACAAGTTGCAATTTGTATTTAGCATAAACTCAAATCAGGAATATTTCTCTCACAGAAAAAACTTGGTGGAAATTGCGAGGCAAAACAGAAACTGTTGAGAACTGCGCGTGTTTGTGGTTGATGAGGGGTGCAAAAGGAAGCTGTAGTGTAGGCGTATATGTTTGTTATTAACATCAGTCTTTTTTTTCCTGTTAGCCTATCTCTAATATAAGAACACAAGCCAGAATCAAAATGCACAGACTTTTTTAAAATTTCATTTATAATTATCATATTTTACCTCACGCAAAAAGTCGTGACTCGAAGCAACTCTACTCTCAAACATTGTATAATATTGCAATCAGGTTAACTATAAGATACAAATATAAAGAAATACTGATTTTTATGTTGTTCTTCCACATTGTGGAGTACATTTTTCTTAATGAAGAAATATAACAAAAAGTGTTTTTGGTTTGGATTTCTACACACTTCAATTTGAAGTGACTCAGTGGTAGAAAGTGTTAATTGTGTTAACACTTTCCACGCGGCAGGCGTCTGCAGACGACATTCCAAAATTGCACAAAATGTTTCAAAAATGTCGCAATTATTGAATTCCATTACCATATTTGGAATCACCATGAGAAATGCATTGAAATAAGTACAAACATGCCTATGTAGTATTGAGTCAGTAATCCTTGAGATAGACTTTGGAAATTGGGAAAGGTTTCTGAAAAATCTGTTTTGTATAATGGTAAAATTAATTGCAGCGTTGAAAGTGTTAAGAAAGCTGTTCATCTATGTACTTAATTGCCCATACAAATGAAAATGTTGGAAATATATAAATCTGAATCAGGGGACATTTTTTCCCTGATGAGAGGAGGTGTCATCCACCTACACATAATCATATTGTTTTTCGCATAATATTGCAGTGAATGACCATCTAGTGTCCTTAATATATCTCCATTATAATCAAAACAAAAATTTGTTGATCACAGCGTATATGATTCCCCAGCGTCCCATGCGACTGGTGCGTATTGTGCGTAACCGAGTTATTCGCGATAGCAAGGGCGCAGTAAAACAGGAAGATGTAACGTACTTGTCAACAAATAGGTAATTGACCAATCGCGGCCCTAAATCAACAAGACCCCACGCAGCGTTGCGACTGTTTTGGAACGCACTGCATGCAAGGACACGCTGAACCTTTGTAATGACGCTGTGATTGACAATTTTTTGTTTTGATTATAGCTCTTTATGCAAATTAAACACTATTGAAATGAAGTGTTTTAGTGACGCAGTGTACTATATTTTGTCTTCATTGTCCAGGTCCCAACAAAGGAGCAATGGGAGATATCTGGCGTATGGCATGGGAACAGAACACCACTAAGATTGTCATGCTTACTAATATGGTAGAAGGAGGGAAGGTAAGAGAATAGAGCATCAGCAATGGGGACCAACGACACTCCCTGTCTCTAAAACATGTCACCCTTTTTATATCAGCATGGTGTTGAGACTTCGCTTCGCATGTCTCGCTTTAATACCTCAATCTTCTTATACATACTTCAGGAATACACCTGTTGATTTCTTATTAAACTTTCTCCATTAATTCACTATATTTTACAGTTACTGTCAGTTTAACTCCAGTTCTTCGGCGGAGCCTTTTCAAAACAACCACATTTTCTTGTGATTTGTCTTTGACTAATAGTCCAAGAGCATTAGGGTTTTACCTAGAAATAAATCACACACAGCTGTATCTTTCAGAATAGTACCCCAATTATATGAGGAACAACATACTAAAAGTCCCCAAGTTTCCTGCGTGTGCTAATTCCAGAAATTGTAGTTGTCACCACCTGTGGTAGTTGTTGTGTCGTATACAGGGGGAAGAAAGGTCAGGAGGATAAAACATGATAATAGCATGATGTTGTTGGAGATCAAACCTGGGTCGTTCCGATGGGAAACCAAGTCCAAGAATACTCAGCCATGGCTCCTGAGAACAACTTTTTGTGACCATGTACAGCCTTTCAGAATCATGCATATAGGGTTTGCCCTGTTATTTTGTAGTGCTGAGGAGCATTATTGTACATTGACTTATGCATCAGTAATGATTCATAATTTATATGTGATGTAGCACATAGGGGGGATTTTATAGGTGACATCAATTTTGAGTTTATTATGAGTGCTCTCAGAGCATTTCTATACCAAATTGTGATGTGATCAAGCAAAATTAGTCGCATGTTGGCAGTTTTGAATTTTGATATTTGTCCATCAGGTGAAAATGCTACAGTATGGTCCAAACCCCACTAAAATCAAACTACTAGTTTTACTAGTTTTTAAGTTACAAACAATTTAGCAACTGAGAAAACCAAAGTAAAACATAAGAATTTGTCACTTCTTTTTACCTGTAACTCAAAATCAATATTCCCGACATACGATTCATTCCGCTTGATCGCGTCACAACTTATTAGAATTGATCAAAGGTTATTACGATTTTACAAGTAAAAATGACTCCTAAATTCATATTATTTTCTTTATTTGTGTCTGTCTATTTTCATCTATCATCTTGAAAAACACACAGCTGCAGACCTTCATTTTGTTTGGCCTTACTTAACCCCCTGGGGTCTACCTGTCTATCTAACAGCGCTTCTGATTGGTTAATTACAAGATATACTCATTTGAATAACCAATTACGATACAGCTTTTAAACTATTTCACCTCGATCTTTATCAGGGATACAATTATTTAAACAATGTCTCTGATTGGAGCAATAAATGATGTATCCATCTTTCTGACCAATCGGCCGGTAGTTCTCAGGGGTTAAAATCAGATTTTTATTGTTTTAACATTTCACAGAGAAAGTGTGAGAAGTACTGGCCGGATACCGCAAAGGAACCGTTCATCTCCGCACCAATCACAGTCCGATACAAGAAAACCCACGAGTATGCAGACTACGCTGTCAGAGATTTCGTCCTTCAAAAGGTATATAAGACAAATTATTTCATCTGTATTTACATTTAAAAGTGGTGCACAAGTTCAAACGTCATTACTTTCATCAAACATTCAGTATTGGGTATTAATGGTGACCAGTCGCGTCAAAAGGACATTTTGTCGGCAAACACTGTTCTGAGATAGAGGCCAATATATTTGGTGAAATATAAAGAAAATAATAGAAATAAATATGCTTCTTCAACTCATATCTTGTGATTAAAAAGTCCGATCACCTTCAACATGGTATCATTTTCAAGCTTAAAATGTGTTCTTTCAAGGGATGACAATAACTCAGAATTGACTCATGTCACCAACATGTCCATTTTAATGTGACGGGTCACCTGGTTATACAAGTTAGTAGATGATTTAGTTGGCTTTCACATGTTGTTAATTTGATTTTAAAATGCCCTTCCCAATCCAACAATATGCTTGATCGATCACAGGTACTAAAAAACCTGGTTTGTGCCACTTTTTAGGGAAAATGATGCTCATGGAAAGAATGATTTTTGCTAATTTAATAATGAGTATTTACTAATTAGTGTTGATATGGGCTTGAAGATGACTCTTTTAACCTTTCAAATACCGTTTGTTTGGTCTCATTTGCTATATCAAAAAATATGCTTGAATATATTTGACCAAAAAATGTACAATTTGTGCTATTTTTATGCAGAAATGCTTCAAAGTGTTAAACATAACAGCAATTTTACACATGGATGATTTCTTTTAAAAAAAGGGAAATCAACTTTGATCTTGTTTTTCTCGTGGACAAACAAGCATATATTTTGATAGACGCAAGCAAATTCGACAAAACAAACAGCATATGAAAGGTTATTTAGTTATCTTGAAGCTAGTACAAACGTCAACTCCAAATACGAAATGTTTAATAATGATTATGACACATACGACAAAAAACATGTTTCTCTATAAGCGGCACAAGCCCGATTTTTAGTGCTCGTTGTTGATCCAACATATCTGTAGATTGAGAAAATGAAACGCAATCAAATAAACGGCATTTGAAAGCCAACTTAATTGTCTTTCAGGTCACATAAAGAATACAGCCAAATACCGAGTCACCAATGAGAGCAATGTCGCAGAACGCATGCACCCTTTTTTATGGACACCCTGTAGAGAATAAATAAAAGATAGAATTTGTAGCTTGGTTGCCAAACTATTGTGAGAGTATTTGAGAAGTGGATGTTGGCAATTACGATGAAAATATGCAACTGCCCATCCATTATAGCACCATAGTCCAGCAACTAAACTTTATTTTTTCTTATCGATGTACAGGGTGTCCCAGAATGATTTATAACGGGAAAGATGCATTTATTTAGCCATGAATACCATTGTTATCGGTCAAATTGATTAAGATTTGAACATCTACATTATGCTTTCTGAGGAATTTGGATTTTTAGAATAATGGACTTGTTTGAAAAAAATGGTAAATTCCAAGTTTGACCAAAATCACCTTTTTTGAAACTCATAACATAATGGACCATGTTTGGCACAAAGCTTAATTTAAATGATATACAGGTAATTTTCTTTGTCCTCTTTTGATTTCCACTTCAGAGTGCACTTGAATCACTTTTGCACTTCATAATAAGTTGCCCTCATTTGAATACACTCTGACCTCATTGTACAGCTCCAGGTTAATACACACTGTATGAGTTATATTTTCATATTTATAATTCTTCATCATGTAAATATGTTTTAAATCTTGAGGATCAACGTTGGCGCATGTGTGCATATCTAATCGTATTTAAATCATGTGCATAAATGAGTTGTGAGCATTGGAATGTGTGCTGCCCTCACTCACAGAAACAAGATTTGAGAAGTACACAGCCATTTTCTTAGGCCAAAAAAAAAATGTTTGTTTGTCCACGTCCGACCGACCGTGTACCTTGGTGCCGACCGTATTATTTTTTTATTTTCTATTATTTTTTTAAAACAACTTTTTGAGCAATTTAAATGGCCAAACGAACCGTTTTATTCCTGATTTCGTACGCTATAATGAATCCCCACATCCCCAATGCGCAGAACCTGCTTAATTGGAGTATAATGATCCAGATCCAGATCCAGAAGTATCAAAATAATTCATACTGAATAACAACGCCATCGGGAATGCTAGTTGTATATTGGTATTTGTAAAAAACAACCATGGATTTTCGGAATTTGTTCAATTTAGTCTTCATTTAACGTTTTTAAATGACTTTTTCGGCCAATTTTCCAAGTTATTTATTGGTGGGGTACATCATTGATATGAATATTTCCCCCGTTCCCGATCTGATCAGGTTTTATCTGACGTTTTTGATTGGCGACGTTAGTTTCAGAATTCGGAAACCAATTATATTTTATTGATAATAATCGACATGTCGAAGTTTTCTTTTACGATCGATACAACATTTTGTATCTATAACAGCACTACTTCCACGTATATATTTCTAACATAACTTCAACACTACGTTGTTTCACTTTCTGCCAATTTTCAATCATAATAAATGACATGACAACATAAGGTTTATCGCAAATAGAAAAAAACCCATTGATTATCCTTTTCTGATGCATTGTGGGTTCGCAAATGGAGCAGATTTGCACCCACACTCCACCCACAATGCATCAGAAAAGGATAATCAATGGCTTTTTTTCTATTTGCGATAAACCTTATGTTCATTTGGTTAGTTGAACAGTTGTAGGCCTAAGTATTAAAGTACAATTCTAACAAACTCATGACAAAGAGTTCAATACTATCAAAGTGGTGTGTTTTGTGTTTGGACGACTTCAATTCACAGTTTTCATGCCGAATTTATATTCCCAAACACAATTTGAAAAAGAAGAAGAAAAAAAGTTTAAAAAAAAAAAATCCGACCTACCGACCCTACCTTTTTCGGACCCTCTATGGACAAACAAACATTTTTTTTTTTTGGCCTTACACGCAGGATCATGGTTATTCTACTGCCTGTGTGCTGGTTGGTACTGTATGCCATGTACCTGTTAAATACCACCACAAATAGCTGCACAGTACCAGTAACTATACTTCTGCTTTGGTTGTAACTGCACTGGAAGTGTACAGTTCCCATTATTCCATGCAAGAACTAACCTAGTCTTTGTCAAAGACACCTCGCAAAATTACCTGTAGAGCGCCGAGAGAAGCGAGGAGCGAGGCGTATGGCGACCGCCGAAGGCAGGATGCCGTGCGAAGCGAGGCGTCTTTGCGCAAATAGCTATTCTACCGTGTAAGCAGTATGTGTTGATCAAACACCGTCATCATCGTAACACACGATTAGCTCCGCGTAATTCTAGTAACGACAACGTTTAAAGATAGCACTTGATATCGATGCGACTCCCGATATATCATGACATCATTATCAACCAATCAGCAAGCACAATTTGTCCGGGATAAATCTTCCGTAAAACAATACAAAACATAACACAAAGATTATTCTAGTAAAGGCGTTGTATTAAACAATTTTTATATAGGGCGCTCACACTGTGGTCACACACACCACCACAATGCCTTGATGAAGGGCTAGTCACTAACCATACTGGCAGTCAAGTAACCATCATGATACCAGGCATAACAAAATAGCTATGATAACATTTTTCATATGTCCCAAATCATTTATCCATTAATTATGTTGTAATTAACAGGACGGTGAAGATGCCCCGCGTGAGATCCGACAGTTTCATTTCATCTCCTGGCCTGACATGGGATTGCCTGAGTACCCTACGCCACTCATAAACTTCCTTAGGATTGTGAATACTTACCAACCTGAGGGATCTGGTATACCCATCATACACTGCAGGTAAGCATGAGTATCACAGGGTAGCCTGAGTACCATAGAAACACTCATAAGCTTCCTTAGGACTGTGAATACTTACCAACCTGAGGGGTCTGGTATACCCATCATACACTGCAGGTAAGCATGAGTATCACAGGGTAGCCTGAGTACCATAGAAACACTCATAAGCTTCCTTAGGATTGTAAATACTTACCAACCTGAGGGGTCTGGTATACCCATCATACACTGCAGGTAAGCATGAGTAATAGCTAGGGTATCCTGAGTACCCTACGCCACTCATAAACTTCCTTAGGATTGTAAATACTTACCAACCTGAGGGGTCTGGTATACCCATCATACACTGCAGGTAAGCATGAGTAATAGCTAGGGTATCCTGAGTACCCTACGCCACTCATAAACTTCCTTAGGATTGTAAATACTTACCAACCTGAGGGGTCTGGTATACCCATCATACACTGCAGGTAAGCATGAGCATCACAGGGTAGCCTGAACGTGGGATAGGCTGAGTACCCTATGTCCCTCATATTGTGAATACTTACCAACCTGAGGGATCCGGGATACCCATCATACACTGCAGGTAAGCATGAGCATCACAGGGTAGCCTGAACGTGGGATAGGCTGAGTACCCTATGTCCCTCATATTGTGAATACTTACCAACCTGAGGGATCCGGGATACCCATCATACACTGCAGGTAAGCATGAGCATCACAGGGTAGCCTGAACGTGGGATAGGCTGAGTACCCTATGTCCCTCATATTGTGAATACTTACCAACCTGAGGGATCCGGGATACCCATCATACACTGCAGGTAAGCATGAGCATCACAGGGTAGCCTGAACGTGGGATAGGCTGAGTACCCTATGTCCCTCATATTGTGAATACTTACCAACCTGAGGGATCCGGGATACCCATCATACACTGCAGGTAAGCATGAGCATCACAGGGTAGCCTGAACGTGGGATAGCCTGAGTACCCTATGTCCCTCATATTGTGAATACTTACCATTCTGAGGGATCCGGTCTACCCATCATACACTGCAGGTAAGCATGAGCATCACAGGGTAGCCTGAACGTGGGATAGGCTGAGTACCCTATGCCCCTCATATTGTGAATACTTATCAACCTGAGGGATGCTTAAAAGGTGATAGAGTTACGCAACCCGCCGTTTAGTTATCTCTTGGACTTTATAAAGAAACATGATAAAAGGTAGCTTATTATTATACCATATTGAATCTGCACAGTTACTACGGTAAGAGTAATAGCTGACGAGTTAGGCATTTTCAGTAGGCTTATTGTTATTTTGTCGATGGATTATTTTCAGGGTAGGACTCAATTTCCTGGGACTCGCTCCCATCCCTACTGTCCTATGTAAACATGGTATTCATATCTAACTATGGTAAAAAATAAATATTATTTATTGTTTGTTATTATTTTTATTGACATGCATATCATGTTGCTATAAATATTGCAACCATCAGGAGATACAGACATCTTGGTTGAGATCCTGAACCATTAAGAGTCAACTAGCACCTAAAGGTGAAATGCATGCTGGGTTTTACATCAAATGAATGTCTTCCTTGTATATTTAGTTGAATGTAGCATGAACCCAAGGCTCAAGATAACAGGGTTTTTTTCGGGAGCTACTTTTTTCAAAAGTAGCGCCCGGATCATGGGACTTATTAAGTACAAGGAGCTACTTTCAGTCTATCGAAAGTTTATAACTTTTTATTAAATCGTATTGTCAAATCGAAATTTGGTGTCTTAGGCAAGCTTACCGATCATCATCAGGCGCTGGTTTGGACAAAATATCAGCGCTCGGTTGTTTATTTGTCAGCATTACCGAGCGCTATGGCAGGAGAACCGAGGGTAAAAATTGCCCAGCGCCCGCTTATCTTGAGCCTTGCATGAACCTCTGCACACATACCTTAATGTTGTATACCTGTCTAGTGGCCCTAATCTCAGCTTTCCATTCCACTCTAAATTGGACACAAAGAAGATTTTAATGTTGCAACCACAATGCATTGCGCCAACTCAAGATTACCTTATCGATACTCGTATCAATACGATCGATATATCAGTGACCTTTGTACCTCGAGATATCAATATCATGGCTTTCTGTCACTCATTACATGTATGGGAAAATCGATGTTTTCCCTGTCATTTGGTTTCCAATAACTGTGAGTAAGTTTTTTACCAGTCGAGCTCTTAGGTTTTAGAAATAAGAAAAAGGAACACTGAGAACTAATTTATCTATTGATGTAAACAAGTATCTATGAGCTCGTACGATGATGGCGCTATGAATCCATGATTTTGTGCATATGTCTATGGGAACCGAGATGAATTGGGGACCAGATTTACGACATTTTGCAAAAAATGCAATGCATTGTGGTGCTGTCTTTAAAATCTTCTTTGAATTGAACCTAACCATTATATTGAGAAAAAACAAACCAAAAAAGTCTTAATCTACATACTGCTATGCGCCATTGTTAGTCAGTTCAAAAGTCTTAATCTACATACTACTCATACCTATGCGCCATAGTTAGTCAGTTCAAAAGTTATACTGCTCTGTACACTAGTGTCATACCTATGCGCCATAGTTAGTCAGTTCAAAAGTCTTAATCTACATATACTGCTCTGTATACTAGTGTCACACCGATGCACCATAGTTAGTCAGTTCCAAAACTGTGAGAAATATGCGAGTTTTTTATATAGCTCTGCGTGCAAACATAATTTTGGTGTACGCACATACCACACATGTGATGAAAAGTGTACTGGGATGTGTTATGAAGAGTTATGCAAGCCCACGCTCTTCTGTATTCATTCGCTTTTGTTAGGAGACTCACCAATTTGGAACTAACTTAAAAAAATTGATGTGGATAAATTCAATACAAAAAGCACAAAATTTGATGTAACTTCATTAGCAAAACTCTATTTGAATCTTTTTACGCCCATTTTGTGTCTCATGTTTATGAACCTGATAGGGACTAATTCTGGTGTATCTTTATGGTGTCCTGTTTGTTTGTTAGTTATGTAACATGTGCACATAAAGCTTAATGCATTTAAAATAACCCTGGTTATATATAAGCATGTTTGCATCTAGTGAAAATGATGCGTGACCAGTTGAATAAAGCAGACACATATGTTTTAAAACTTTGGATAATTAAGTTTGTGAAATATAAAAGTAATAGAATGTATGATATGAAAATCCCACTGCGACCCATCAACACCTGTAGCCAGTCTTGCTACCTTTTACTCGCACATCTTTGTTTATTACACCCTGCACATTGGCACGGTATATAATGAATGATGTCTATCCTAATTGGACAAGCTCAGTGAAGCTTACTTAGGATGTAAACATTGAACATTGAAGATTGAACTGTCTTAAACACTTTACAGTGCCAGGTATAAATGATTTGTTTGTCGCGTGTTGGATAAATCGATTGCGATGAACATCAGCATTAATTGTCAATAACAAAACAAAAGGGTCAGAGATGGGAGTCATAAATCAATAATTAATCAATCATTAATTGTCATGGTTAAGTAAACAGAACAATTGGTGTATTTTGTCTTGATTTTGTCTGTGTGTGATGCTTGTGTGAGTTCCCTTCTGGAATTGGGATGAATAGGAGCTTTTGCAACTTTTGAATTCGACCTTAAGCCACTCAAGTGCCCATAAATCCGCCAAACAACATCGTAGCGCAACAAAAGAGGTGTTAAAATGCGCAGAAGATAACTGTGAATTGAATTTATTAATTATTTGTTTGCATACTATTTCAGGTTTCGATAAATCTGACCATTTGTAAGTGTTTAGATACTTTATTGGTGTAGTTTACTTACTGCATACATTTCAGCAAATGCTGTTGCCTTTCTCAACACATGTTTGATTTGATTTGGTTGTTGTGAGCTAACTGTAGGTCACCAACGCTAGAGGGAGTTTTCCCAGCGGCAGTTGGAGTTGCCGGTTCATTTCTTGACTCCAGACAGTAAAAGTTTCTCAAAAATGTGTGAAAGGTGATACTGCCCCTCATTTCCGTTCATGGTGGTGCCCCCTTTCTCCTTATCTCCACTGCTTCTTTTATCCATCTCTTATACCGATCTTGTTCCATGCCTATAACCTTAGCCTCTTTCAATCTAATAGTGTCCACTACGTGATGGTTGACTCACATATTGTAGATTGCGAAAACTTGTGGCTGGTCGGCAATAGCAATAGTCTTACTGATTTCTCTGCTTCAGTCTTGCCACAATCAAGCATGTGTTGAGAAAGACAATAGTTCAACCATGTTATTTCACATCACTTTTAAGCATCAACATATCAATTCTCAATAGTATATCTGTTCACTATATTTATTTTAATAGTTAGATGGCATATTTTGTTCATAAAATTGGAATAGAAAAGCGTATGTTAACCCATCACATCGAAACAGACCAGTTGTCTGCAAACCTTAATTGCAGAAAAGATCAAAAGAAAATGAGAAAAATAAAGAAAATAAAAGGAATTTATCAGCTCTCAAGCTTCAATAGGTTTGGTGTCATTTTAAAGCTAAAAATTAGGTTTGTAACATGAAATTAAAATATCAATTTTCCTTTTTTGGAGACACCTGGTCTGTTTTGATGTCACATTATATCCTTTATGCTTGTGTTTGTGTTTCCTGAGCATAACAATATTATAGCATGCAACAATCGATCTGCATGAGAGGGAAAACTTTAGGCCAAGTGTATCATTCTGTATGTAATAAAAGTGTTTAGGAAATCCAAGTGTGTGAACATGTTTTTTGCAGGACTTAAAATTAAAACGTAAATGCCACAATGTCATGGATATGATTGATTGTGACTGATAAAGTATACATATTAAGCATGCTGTTTTCTGTTTGTCCTCTATAGCGCCGGTGTTGGTCGTACTGGCACATACATTACTGTTGATGCCATGTTAGAGATGGCTGCCGAAACAGGCAAGATTGATGTGCATAGTCAAGTGAAGAAACTGAGAGATGACAGAATCACGATGGTCCAAACACGTGTAAGTTGCAATTTATACTTAGCCCAAAAGTTCCTGATCAGGGGCTTATGTGACCCATCATAACTAAGGCTTAAAAAAAACAAAGTTTGATTGGCCTAACCCGACCGACCCTAAATACATCGCTGACCCTAAATATTTTTTTTATTATTTTGAGGGAGGAAAAAATACAAAATTTGACAAAAATAAAAATAAAAATTGAATAAAGTATTAAAGTTTCTACTGTTTGCTTTCATTTTCGGCTATTTTAAGTCCCAAAGAAGGTGATTTCTACAACAACAATTTTTTTAATTTTTTTAAAAAAACCGACCAACCTACCCTATTTGTTTTTGTCATGTTAGGCCAATCAAACCATTTTTTAGGCCTAAATGAGGCACAATGCGGCATAAGCTAATTGGATTAGGAGCACAAATGTGGCACACGGTATAATATGTCAAATTCATAAAAGTCGTACTTCTGATCTTTAGTACATCTTGTATCCGACCAAAGACTGACATTCATGAAAATAAAGAGTTAAACTATACTTTGAGGTATTTAATTTTCTTATACTACATTGACTTGGAAACAAAACCAACACTTTAAATGTCCATAACTTGACAATTTGTATTTGCTGTCTTGAGATAAAGTGATTTTTAATAATCCATAACTGTGGTTAGAATGAGATATAACATTGACTTTGGTACCAAATTGTCCCTTAACTTCAAATATTATCTGTTAATTATCATGATATAAATAACTCAATCTATATTCATCTGTCCCTCATTGTGCTTCATTTACTCGTGTTGGGTCACATATGTTAGGCTATATTAAAAAATCATTTGTCTCAAAGCTCCCGCGCGCGTTAGTTAATTGATGCGCGTTAGAAGAAGAAAAAATTATGAACAAAAATATATAACTTTAAAAATATAAATTAAAAAAACCCCAAAGTTTCACAGATTTTTCAAAAAAATCCAAAAGTTTCACAGATTTCTCAGATTTTCATGTGAAACAAACAAATTCAAGTCAATGGGTGTATGGGGGGGGGGGGGGGGGGGGGGTGGGGGTGATAATATTGGGATTTACAATGGTGCCAAATATCAATCTCAATTTTAATGCCAAAATGGTAGGTTAACCTCAATTAATTTACTCATGCCCAGGCAGTGCACTTGATGGGCAATAGCATACTTGCTTAAGGCGTCCCGAAGGGACAAACTTCTGTGATGGCCTTCCACACTGGTCTTTCAAGCATGCAGTTTTTCATGTCCTGCCTAGTTAGTCCTGTATCCTCTGATAAAAGCTTGATGTACACTCCTCTGTTCTTTTAATAAAAACAATTAGAGGGTGTAAGAGTTCCTTTTTTAAATTTGTCTTATGCCAAAATGTCAGCTGTTATTTTATTTTAAGCCCATATTTGGCATTTTTACCCTAATTTACGCTGTTTTTCCTCGTTTTAGGGTGTATGACCCGATCAAACAGTATTTCCACTTTCCAGGAAATTACCCAAAATTCAGGAAATTATGGTCGTTTTCGGTTAATGTTCAGGAAATGAAATAATTCCTGGTAATTTCGGGCAATCTGGAAAATGTCAACATTGTGATGATTTATATCTTCTTAAAAGAAGTGGGAAACAATTCTTTCCCCTTGTATGCTGTTCTCATTCATGTTTGGTGCCCCGTAATAATATTCAACAGTGGCCAACCTGTGTAGTCGACAATCACCCCTGGTCCTGTTTTTCCCCCTTCAAAACACATAGGCCTTTTTACACAGCTCCCTCTATACACCCCTACCACATGATTCCCACATAGATGGCATTTTAATTACCCCTACATTTCAAATTTTTCGATGCCGATTCTGGAGTTTCTCGCATGCATTATATCATTGCCATCCTTAGGACCTCCATAAGGCAACAAAAAAAAAGTTGACTTGCCCTTTCAGACTGACCCAATTTTTTGGAAATCTAGGGTCGCTATTTTCTTCTTCTTTTTTCAAAGTAAAGAAAAAAAAAGAAAAAAAAAGAAAAAAAAAAGTTTAAAAAAAAAGCACATAACAATAAAGAAAGATGAAAACATGTTTTTGAGTAGAATCTGCTTGTTTAAAAATCAATAAAAAAATCAACCAAAATTTTTTTAAAAACATGTTTTTGTATAATGTGTCTCCCTGTTTGAATTTAAAAAAATAAAAAAATAAAAAATCCTCTGTCTGACCCAGACTCTGGCCCTGAAAGGGCAAGTCAACTTTTGTTGTTGTTGGCCTAAGCTTTGTTCAACAACCGCAATTAGCACGGGTAGCAATTTTGAAGATTTCAGGAAATCCAATCAAATTCCAGGAAATTTGGGATTCTCTATATCAGGACTTTTCTTTTTGAGGTGTGGAATTAAAAGCACTGCGATTAAATCCGCTTTTCCCCATTGAAATTGAGAATTGAGTTTGAAGGAAGCCCATATTCTTTTACTACCTGCAAAGTTGGAAGATGTTTCATTTGAAGCTATGAGCGAGGGAAAAGTAGTGAACCTCCAAAAGGGGTTAAATACCCAAGCAAGAATGTGTATACTGCACTGCTCTATAGGGAAATTTCAAATGAATTTGTGCTTCTATCGTAAAAACCACTGAATCAATGTTACTCAAATTTTGGAATAGGATTTTTATGATGAACCTTCATATAGAAGAATAAACACTGAGAAAAAAATTTGGCTGACATTGGGTCAACTGTCTTTAATGTTTCTATGTATATGGTTTTGTTTTATTTACAGGGTCAATATGAGTTTATCTACAACACAGTGGAAGAAGCCGTCATGTGTGGTGATACAGCCATACTTATCACCAATCTAAGACAAGAACACAGTGATTTACTGAGCACGGTTAACAAGAAAACTGGCAACACTAAGATTGTGGATCAGTGGAAGGTGATTATAAGAGGTTTTATAAATATGATAGGACTACTACAGTCATCAAAAAAGTAACTATATAGGTAATAAATGGGCTTCTAACTCTAAAATGTATATCCTACCTAAAAATATTAAATTATATTGGTTGTTGCAAAATTCATCTTCTTTATGAGATATTGCATGCTGGGATCGTGTGATTATGGAGGAAATGACATTCCTAAATGTAAGGTGAGGTTCGATTTTTATTTTCTACACGCGGACCCATCTACGGGTACCTTATGGATTACCTGTAGTGCAATTGGGGGATGCATGCGCAGGTTTGACAGTTCCGACGGATCAATATGCCACACACACGCTACCTGTCATATTCTCCCCCGTGTTGAAATGTAAAATGTGAAAATGAAATTGTGACTTTACCTTACATTTTGGATTGTCACTTCTTTAATAATCACCCGATCCTAGCGTTCAATATTTCGTATTAAAGAAGAGGAATTTCTCAACAACTTTATAATTTAATATTTTTAGGATATATATTTTTAGAGTTAGAAGCCCATTTATTACCTTTATAGTTCCATTTTTTGATGACTGTATAGTTTGATCAGTTCCAAATTGGTGAAGCCTCCTTACAATAGAGAATGAATACAGAAGGATGTGAGCATGCATGAAGGCAACAAGCGCACTGTACATCATATGTGACCAATCACGTCTAAAAGGACATGTTGTCGGCAATCACAGTTTTGAGATAGAGGCCAATATATTTGGTGAAATATAAAGAAAATAATAGAACAAATTTGGCTTCTTCGAATCACAGCTTGTGATTACAAAGTCTGATTACCTTATGGTATCATTTCAAAGCTTAAAATGTGCTCTTTTCAAGTCATACCAATAACTCAGATTTGACTTGGGCCACCAACATGTCCAGGGTGACGTATGTGTGACACGAGCGTGTGACCAAAACCAATGAAAACCTGAATATTTCTCGCCAATCTTGAACTGATTGAACTACAGAATAAGGTGACGAAAAAAAAGGAACCCTGTTTTCAATTATTTGGGTGTTTTTTTTCCATATTTGTTTCCATATTTTTCCTAATTTTTTTTTTTTTTTGGGGGGGGGGTATTTTTTGAAAATGTTACAAAACCGTGTCGGTCGGACCCATGCAACAAGGTGTATTTTTTCGTCACCTAATAAATGTCTAGAATTTATTATTTGTTTGTTAGCAGTAAGAAGAGTTCTACCAATAACTGCTAAGAGACAAATAGCTAGTGTGATACTCATGTTACATTTTTGTGTAAATCCACATATCAACTAAATTATTTTTACGTTCCATTTTCTCTTCTAGAATCTGGAGGCTCTGACCGTTATGCCAAAGCAGGAGTTGTGTTACAGCGCATATGACCCCCAGAATGTCAGCAAGAACAGATTCCCTGATCGAGTGCCGAGTGAGTATAACACTTTAACGCTAAGCCAAAAATATAAATTGTTGCGTTGCCTTCAAGTGCAAACAATCTTGAGGTTAGGTCTGTCGGTTAATTAGTTTCTTTCCTGAAATATTTTACTGTCTGGCGGGGTTTATGTCAAGACAATTGGTAAATTTTACTATAATGTTTCTAGTTTCTAGTGTGATGATAGTTTAAAAACTATTTATTCAAGCAAACTTATTAATTTCAAGCAGAAAATAGTAATAGTTTGATAATTCGGTAACATTTAATTTTAAAAAAAGAAGTAGAAAAAAAAGGTGCTACCCTGATTTTTGAGATTTTAGGGTCGGTAGCTGAGGGCAACACAAGAATTTGTTTTGCATAACCTTCCTCATCACTAATAATCAATGCACTTCTATACTCCCTGTTATAGTTCCTTGGATATAAATTTGTGTTATTTCACGCGAGCTTATTTTGTGTTGTTTGCGGTGCGCGGCGTCAAAATGCTTGACAGGCGCAAACAACTATTCATCTCGACATACATATTCATAAATAGCGTGACTAAAGTAACCCGCCGTCAATCACGACAGGTGATGATTTCATGATTGACCAATTAGGATGCACGATTATTTTTTAAAGGGACCGATACGCACTTCGGTTCCGGGTTTACGCACATTCGCACGTACACATTGCAATGCGCATATAGGTACGCAACTCGCACGTATGATTTGATGGAATTATGTTCAAGGCATTATGACAGGGAGTATAGGTGCTGTAGCGTCTTGTGGTGCAATCATATGGCAAAGAAGTTTTTTTAGCTGACCCGGTGACGCGATCAGGTAGGAGTCAATGAGATATGATATAATGTGATGGAAACAAATCCTGTTCTATTGGCAAATGGACCTCTCAGGTAGGGTCGGTCGGTCTGGTGTGGGTTTTTTTTTTGGGGGGTGGGTTTTATTTATTTTTCTTCAGAAGTATTGTGAACATTTTGGTGAATTTTCAATGATTTTTCGAAATTTTTAAAACACTTAAAAAAGAATTGTGAGATAGGCTTTTACGACAGGTATTCATAATATAGGTTACGAGTTTAACAGGTTGGCCGTCGGACAAGTTTAAAACGGTCAAAAATTCCAAACATTTTTATTTAGTTTTTAATTCTATGTTTTTTGAGTTTAAAAATAAAATAAAAAACATTTTCATACATTTCACTATGGAGCAGTCACCATAAGCCTCATCGTGAATAGGTAAAAATTCAATTGCTTATCCTTTTCTGATGCATTGTGGGATATAAAAGGGGCACATTTTGCCCCTTGTTGCCTCTTTTCAATCCCACAATGCAACAGAAAAGGATAATCAATTGATTTTTGGCATTGGCTTATGGAACAGGGTGTTTTTTGTTGTTGCCTAATCATAATGTGTTTCCATTGTTTTATACAGCTGAGCGTGTCAGGACGTTTCTGATGTCTAACGGTGGGGAAGGAAGCACAAACTACATCAATGCATCATTCCTTGATGTAAGTCTAACCATTATATCTTGCTGTAGTCTTGCTCAAGTCTCCATCAAACAAATACTGTAAATATGGGGTTTTCCATAGATTTTAAACATGTTTAAAATGAGTGTAAGAAGTAGCTCACTCCACTCTGTGCCAAATTTAGGTGTAAGTGGTTTTGAATTCAGGGAAATGAGAAATCCCAATAATTTGTCCTTTTTGTCTCGCCTGATGTAATCAGAAAGAGACTATGTTATCACTATTTCTGTCCGGCGTCCGCCGTCCGCCGTATGCCGTCCGCCGTATGCCGTCCGCCGTATGCCGTGTGCTAAGAAATACCTTTGTGACGCGATATCTGGAGATCCGTAAGGCCTATCGTGATGGGACTCGGTGGAGGGAAGGGGGGTGGTGCGTTCTGTTGCTGATTGAATTTTCAAGGTCATCGGGGGTCATGCAAGGTCATCGGGGTCAAATATGCGTAAAACTTTTGAGACGCGTTGTGACACGATATCTAGAGATCCGTAAGGCCTATCTTGATGGGACTTGATGTCAGGGAAGGGGGTGGGGTGTTTCATTGCTGATTAGATTTTCAAGGTCATTGGAGGTCATTCAAGGTCATCGGGGTCAAATATGGGGTCAAATAAGATCCGTAAGGCCGATTTTGATGGGATTTTGTGGAGGGAAGGGGGTGGTGTATTCTTTTTGCTGATTAAATTTTCAAGGTCATCGGAGGTCATTCAAGGTCATCGGGGGTCAAATATGGGGTCAAATAGATCAGTAAGGCCTATCTTGATGGGATTTGGTGGAGGGAAGGGGGGTGGTGTGTTCTTTTTGCTGATTAAATTTTCAAGGTCACCAGAGGTCATCGGGGTCAAATATGGGGTCAAATAGATCAGTAAGGCCTATATTGATGAGATTTGGTCGAGGGAAGGGGGGTGGTGTGTTCTTTTTGTTGATTAATTTTTTGGGGTCATCGGGGTCAAATATGGGGTCAAATAGATCAGTAAGGTCTATCTTGATGGGATTTGGTGGACGGAAGAGGGATGGTGTATTTTTTTTGTTGATTAATTTTTCGGGGTCATCGGGGGTCAAATATGGGGTCAAATAGATCAGTAAGGCCTATCTTGATGGGATTTGGTGGACGGAAGAGGGATGGGGTGTTCTTTTTGTTGATTTTTTTTTCGGGGTCATCGGGGGTCAAATAGATCAGTAAGGCCTATCTTGATGGGATTTGGTGGACGGAAGAGGGATGGTGTGTTCTTTTCGTTGATTAATTTTTCGGGGTCATCGGGGGTCAAATATGGGGTCAAATAGATCAGTAAGGCCTATCTTGATGGGATTTGGTGGAAGGAAGAGGGATGGTGTGTTCTTTTTGTTGATTAATTTTTCGGGGTCATCGGGTCAAATATGGGGTCAAATAGATCAGTAAGGCCTATCTTGATGGGATTTGGTGGAGGGAAGGGGGGTGGTGTGTTCTTTTTGTTGATTAATTTTTCGGGGTCATCGGGGGTCAAATATGGGGTCAAATAGATCAGTAAGGCCTATCTTGATGGGATTTGGTGGACGGAAGAGGGATGGTGTGTTATTTTTGTTGATTAATTTTTCGGGATCATCGGGGTCAAATATGGGGTCAAATAAATCAGTAAGGCCTATCTTGATTGGATTTGGTGGAGGGAAGGGGGGTGGTGTATTCTTTTTGCTGATTAAATTTTCAAGGTCATCGGAGGTCATTCAAGGTCATCTGGGGTCAAATAAGATCCGTAAGGCCTATCTTGATGGGATTTGGTGGACGGAAGAGGGATGGTGTGTTCTTTTTGTTGATTAATTTTTTGAGGTCATCAGAGGTCATCTGGGGTCAAATAAGATCCGTAAGGCCTATCTTGATGTGATTTGGTGGAGGGAAGGGGGTTGGTGTGTTCTTTTTGCTGATTAAATTTTCAAGGTCATCAGAGGTCATCTGGGGTCAAATAAGATCTGTAAGGCCTATCTTGATGTGATTTGGTGTAGGGAAGGGGGTTGGTTTGTTCTTTTTATTGATTAATTTTTTCAAGGTATTACATCCCTTGCATTAACTACAATGCATACCTCTGTGACAGTGCTACATTGTATCATATGTTTCATCATCATTTCTTTCAAGTCACTTTTGATGAACAGGCGAGACGCGCCGTTCGAGAACCGCCTTGTGTAATTTAATGAGAGTCATAAGCTCTGGTTGGTAGGTTGGTTCCTGTCATGACTGACAGCTCGTGACCTTACAGATACTACGCCACAAATAACAATTTTCAGCAAAGGATCGAGTAACAATCACGGAGAGGGTGTCCAGTAATCAATTTTAATTGGTCAATCCACCGCTAATGAGGTCTGCCTTTCTTACGCGAATTCCCTTCAATCAGGCCTTGCAGGATCATCTTCTCTAGCTGTTGTTACCCTTGCGACGTGAGATATGGCCATATGGTAGCTCAGCATTTGGGTGTTGATGGCATGAAGAATTCGTTTTGACACCCCCTATTTCTTCAATAATACTGGCATTGTTTTTGAATAAGTTCATCTGGATTGTTTGTAGACATAATATTGAGATTTCTTTGTGTACAAATCCAAGGAAAGTGAAAGATGTTACTCACTGTTTAATGACGTTTCACTACCACGCTGGTAGCGTCATCAGACTGGCAACTCTGAATCCTGCTCACTGGGGTTTTATAGCTACTGGAACCCGTCGTAGAGAAAGCTTAATACCGCCAAAGACAAAAAAGCCAAAAGTGACACGGACAAAACAAAAGGGCTAGTGGTTGTACCATACATAGAAGGTATTTCGGAGAAGGTGGCTAGGGTCTTCAAGAAACATGGCTTCTCCACAGCTATGAGACCCCACCAAACCTTATGCAACATGCTAGTGCACCCTAAGGATAAAATAGACATGCACAAAAAAGCGGAAATAATCTACGAAATACCCTGTTCGGACTGCTCAAAAACCTACATTGGTGAGACGGGGCGCTCCTTCGGTGTTAGACTTCAGGAGCATCAAAAAGAAGTCACCAAGTATGAAGCCAAACCATACACCAGAGCCGCGAGAAAAGCGTCAACCACCGAACCACAATTCAAATCTGCTATCACCGAACATGTAGCGGCCACAAATCATAACATAGACTGGGAGGAGGGACACATAATAGACAGGGAATCGCACAAGACCACTAGATGGCTAAAGGAAGCTATTTGGATCAGGAGGAGAAACACAAAGACACTTAACAAGGACGAGGGGGCCTACAAACTGCACAACATCTATGATCAACTCATTCTGCCCACGCCCTCTACGACGGGTTCCAGTAGCTATAAAACCCCAGTGAGCAGGATTCAGAGTTGCCAGTCTGATGAAGCTACCAGCGTGGTAGTGAAACGTCATTAAACAGTGAGTAACATCTTTCACTTTCCTTGGATTTGTACACAAAGAAATCTCAATATTATAATACTGGCATTGGTCGTAATTCTCATTGTCCATGAGATATGAAGCATACGCCTCCAACACCACATCTCGAAAGCAGCTATTCTGTTTTTGTCAACTTTTGTTAGGGTCCAATAACGATTTTCAGTAAAGGATCGAGAAACAATTACGGAGAGGGTGTCCAGTAATCAATTTTATTTGGTCAATCCACCGCTAATGAGGTCTGCCTTTCTCACGCTTCCCTTCAATCAGGCCTTGCAAGATCATCTTCTCTAGGTTGTTACCCTTGCGACGTGAGATATGGCCGAAGTAGCTCAGCATTTGGGTGTTGATGGCTTGAAGAAGTCGTTTTGACACCCCTAATTCTTCAATAATACTGGCATTGGTCCTTCTCATTGTCCATGAGATATGAAGCATACGCCTCCAACACCACATCTCAAAAGCAGCTATTCTGTTTTTGTATTTTTATCTTTTTCCTGTCCACTCCACTTTCATTGGCTTTTTTACCAGCCTAATAGTGTTTACTTGTATTTTGATTATTATTGAGTTGCAGTGAACCAATTGATTGGCCCATCAGAGCTCTCTGTAGAGAGTACCAGTTTGATTTGGGCTATTGTTTACATTTGCTCTTTATACAAAAAAAAAAGTAAACAAAAAAGTATGTGGGTTTAAAATCGACGCAGTACTTAAGGGTTGGGGTAGCATTAAAGCTCCAATGGCGGGGATCTTTTTTCACACCTGAGCATGCAAAGAATCTAAAAATGGGGAGTGAAAATATATTTTTAGGGGTGAAAAATAGTTTTGCCACTGAGCGACCATAGGCTACAGGTCCACAAGTTGAGGGTTTGATTTCACCCCAGAGCTTTCAAAAAGGTTCCTATATATTAAGGGGTGAAAATGGGTGAACATTTCATTTGGAGGGGTCATTCACCCCGATGCTACCCTGCTTAAAGGCATATTATGTGATCTATTCCAGAGAGCGCCCTCTATTCATTATTTTTTTTAGAAAGTAGATTTTCTTGCAGATTTACATTCCTGATCATAAATCATACATACATTCCAAGTTACAGAGCGATACGATTCCTAATTACCTCAAAATCATGGTTTTAGAGTGAATTTTAGAGTGAAAATATAAACTGTCGGATAATCCGACAGTTTATTTTCACTCTAAAATCATGATTTTGAAGTAATTAAGAATCGTATCGCCCTGTAACTTGGAATGTATGTACGATTTATGATCAGAAATGTAAATCTGCAAGAAAATCTTCTTTCAATTTTTTTTTTGATGTTGAGGGCGTTCCCTGGAAAGATCACATAATATACCTTTAAGGGCATGACCACTGGCCTGCCTAATTTGGGAATTGGAGAATTTATGACCGTGCAGTAGTCAAATCGCTGGTATTAACAAATCCAATGAAATTTCCATGACTGTAGCTTGGAATTTCAGTTACAAATTCATTATAGTACCATTTGTACGTTCTGGTACAGGTGAAAATCAAATACCTAATACACATTTATATACCTACAAAGTCATGGACGCACATCGCAGTAGGTTGTGGTCAACCTATCCTCCAAAATAGCCAAATGGACATGATAAAAAGATTTCATAGATATTATTCCAAACTGTACTGTCTTTCTTAATGGTGTGTAACCATTGCTCCAGGGTTGCCAGAAGATGTTGACTTTCTGGTGACGTCACAGGATGTATTTGATGACGTATTCTGGATCAATTGATTGTACAAGTGAATAAGTTGGTAGGCCCCCTTGTCACCATTTATAAGGTGCTGTTTCATGTCTTTGCTTGCTTTGTGACGAATCCAAATGGATTCTCTAATCCATCTGGTGTTTCTAGTGTCATAACTCACAAGTATGTTGGTTTTGTCGCAATTGATTAGATGGTTTTCAGTAGCAGTGTGATCGGCGATGGAAGACTTCATCTCGGTGTTTTGAGAGTCTTTCCTTGCCGTGCGCGTGAATACGATGCGCAGTGACCTGATCAGAATATGCCGAAGCTGAAGCTACCTTTTAAGTTTAACTTTGGCTATGCGCATAAGTTAAACTTTGGGTTTGCTTTTGAATTCATTATCTCACTTTACACCATAACCGTCATTGTTTGTGTCTGACAGTCTTGATGCAAGTCTATAGATTTCTTGCATTTCGATGACGTGATTTTAATTTTTTTGGTGTCATCTTAAAGTTGAGCTGTTGCATTAAAAACGCGACCTGATATCTATGTATGCGCAGTATAGGGTTTTCCTATCCCCAAATTACTAGTATCCCTGACATAAGTTTAACCCTAGCTCCCACGATCTTGCATTGGCAATGGACCAACGGGGCAATGGGATCAACAGGGAGGACTAACATTTTTCGGTCTGCGGCCCCTGGGAATTGAGCCCTGGGTCACCAGACTGGCAGGCGAGTGACTCAACCATCACACCACAAGCGCTGGGCTTCCCAGGTTAAATGTTCGGTGACTCTCTATACACCGGGAGTTATTGTGGCATGGGATAGACCTTGTGTGCTGGCCGTATGATTTTGTATGATGTAAAGGTTAACTTTATTTTTCCCTTCTTCTTATTCTATTGTTCAGGGCTTTCTGAAGAAGGGTGAATACATAGTCACTCAGATGCCATTACCACACACCGTTGAAGACTTCTGGAGAATGATTTATGATTATAAATCACCTACCATTGTTATGCTGAATGGCATGAGTCACAGTGACCCGGTAAGCAGCAATTATTCAACAAAAAGAAGTAATGTTGTCCTCCACAGCTTTCAGAGAGGAGGGGCGGGCAGATTTTGTTTTGATTTTGTTTTTTTAAATTAGAAGTTGTAATCACTCCAAGATATATGTTATAAACACCTAATTTTATATGCAATGCCATTTTTAAAAACTGTTTTAAAAAAATCTGAAGAAAAAAAATCTGAAGAAAAAAAATCTGAAAAAAAGAATCTGAAAAAAAAATCTGGAAAAAATCTGGGGGAAAAAATCTGGGAAAAAGAATCTGGGGAAAAAAATTGGAGCGGCCCTAAATCTGACGAGCGGGCGGTTGAGGACAACAACACAATTTATTTTTGGCCTTATTGTCAAAGAAGACTTCTTGTTCCACTCTAGCATGCTTGACTTTCATTACATGACCAGTGGGTTCTTATGCAGATTTATGAAAGGCTTGTAACATTCTAAACAAGGATCTTAACAAAAATCCGGCTGCCAATATACAATTGATGTTACTTCAATCTGGTCCTGTTTCATATTGGTTCAAAACAGTGATCATTAGTGAAAATAAAATCTTGAAAGAAGAAAAACACAGTCCTCCCCAGTGATATTGATGAATCCACTAATGATCAGCATTTACCTGTGTCAAACTGAAGGCTCAAAACGGCATGTTTGTAAGGGAACCTGTACAATTGGATATACATGTTATTTTGATTTTGTTACCATATTTTTAAATTGTGGTGTATTGTTTGCCGACTACGATTTCTCTTGTATGATTGTGTATGGCGTAGGAGGGTTATAAGGTTATTAAAATAACAAAACAAAAATCTTAACTTACCATAAGTCCCGCGGGGTGTTGGTTTTTCAATAGCGATGGAACGAAGAACAGGAGGAGGGGGCAAAAATGTGACGTGATCAAGCGAAAATGTATCACTTGTCGGCAGTTTTCAATTTCTATATGTGTCTATCATTTAAAAGCAGGTGAAAAATGCTACAGTATGGTCCAAAACCCATTAAAATTGAACTTCTAGTAAGTTTCAAACAATTTACCAACTGAGAAAACAATGTAAAACATAAGAATTTGTCACTTCTTTTTACCTATAACTCAAAATCAATATTCCCGACATACGACTCATTCTGCTTGATGGCTTCACAAATGTTATTGTTCCACAGCCCATCCTTCATCCTCATATGATACGAACCCAAACTATTACCATCCCTATTAAGCGCCCAGGGCGGTTAGCAAAGTCATTTTGGGTGGGCGCTTATTATGTTACCTTTTTTAAACTCATTTATTGTACTAAATAAAATGTACAAGTGGTCATTTGAAGAAGCTGACCATTTGATGATCATTTGAAGATGCTGACCATTTTATGTACTAAATACAACGTATAAGTGGTAATTTGAGAAGGCTGACCACTTGACGTACTAACGAAAATGTACAATTGGTCATTTGAGGAGGCTGACCATTTCATGTACTAAATGAAATATATGTACAAGTGGTCATTTGAGGATGCTGACCATTTGAAAAGGTGGGTGCTTATAAGAGATTGTTTGTTGTTTTACAGTCGTTGAGAAAAACAGGGGTGGGCGCTTATAAGGTCCTGGGCGCTTAATAGGATAATACGGTAATTTGTTCTCATTGCTTGAAACAAGGTGTTATTAATAGTGTGCCCATTTCCCCTACAGAGCCTTGGTACATACTGGATAGACTCAGGTATTCTTTCCCTGACACATCTGACTGTGGAGTTTCTGTCTACCAAGAAGTATATGACAGAAGTAGTGGGCAGAATATTCAAGATTTATCCCACAGATAAGCCAAAGGTGAGACATGTTGTTGGTTATGTAAGTTAAAGACTTACCCCGGGTAGCTTTTTTGAATTTAAATGCATTGATCTGACAGTGGAGTTTCAGTCCACCATGTAGTATATGATGGAAGTAGTGGGGAGAATATTCAAGATTTATCCCACAGATAAGCCAAAGGTGAGACATTTCTTTGGTTATGTATTAAGTTATATACTCACCCCAGGTAGCTTCTAAAATACAAATGCATTGATCTGACAGTGGAGTGTCAGTCCACCATGTAGTATATATGATGGAAGTCGTGGGGAGAATATTCAAGATTTATCCCACAGATAAGCCAAGGTGAGAAATGTTGTTGGTTATGAATTAAGTTATAGACTTACCCCGGATAGCTTTTTGAATTTATATGCATTTATCTGACTGGAGTTTCAGTCCATCATGTAGTATATATGTTGGAAGTAGTGGGGAGAATATTTAAGATTTATCCCACAGATAAGCCAACGGTAAGACATGTTGTTGGTTATGTATTAATTAAGTTATATACTCACTCTAGGTAGCTTCTTAAATTTATATGCATTTATCTGACAGTGAAGTTTCAGTCCATCATGTAGTATATGATGGAAGTAGTGGGGAGAATATTCAAGATTTATCCCACAGATAAGCCAAAGGCGAGACATGTTGTTGGTTATGTATTAAGTTATATACTCACCCCAGGTAGCTTCTAAAATACAAATGCATTGATCTGACAGTGGAGTTTCAGTCCACCACGAAGTATATGATGGAAGCAGTGGGCAGACTATTTAAGATTTCTCCCACAGATAAGCCAAAGTCCAGACATTTTGTTGGTTATTTATACAGGTATAGAATAGGTAGCTTTTTGAATAAAATATGTGGAGTGCTTTGGAAGTGTCTAATGCACTCCGCATGGGCGCCTTTCAATGCGCGTACCACACGCTTTGTATTGATTCGCAGGTTCGCCAATTTTCACTGCGGTTGTTAGCAAAATTGTTAACATGATTTTATTCATTTTTACATAGATCAAAAGTAATTGCGAATTTTGAGATGTATAGTGTTGTGTATGAATTAGGTCAATACAAAAATCAATGCACTTGTGCAAATGTTGATATGCTCACAATAGCACTCCCCCTGCAGGGTCGTGCCATTATTCACACATCAACATCTGCGTGCGTGCATTGATTTGTCTAATTTCTCTCTAAAGAACACATACATATTCATTGACCTATAATTTAAACATTTTTTCCAGGATTTCATCACGGTACAACAGTTTCACACTTTCACACATACGTACAATGTATTCATTGACCTATAAATTTAACATTTTCCCAGGATTTCATCACGGTGCAACAGTTTCAGTTCCTAGACTGGCCATTAGGACAGAACTCCCCCGATTCTATCACGCCACTGATATCCATGGTAACGCTGATGGAAAAATGGCATGATGAGCAAAAGGATAAACCAGGCAAAAAACCTATCACCGTGCACTGCATGTAAGTCCAACAAAAGCTTGTTTATACTATAGTTCAGTCCCGGGGGGTACTCTGATTTGGTTTGGTCGGGGGTGTGCCGCTGGAGATTCAAAACCCCTACCCATTTTTAGGGTGATTTTGGGAAAATCGGTACCCATCTTTAGGGGTTTTGCTTCATTTTAGACCAAATTTTCGCTAATCATCGGGAAAATAGACCTAATTTTTGCACATTTTTGCAAAAATAGACCCATTTTTAAAAAGTTACCCCATTATTAGGTATTTCCAGCACAATATCATACCCCATGTTTAAGGATTTTGTGCCAAAAAGGCTACCCATTAAAGCGGCACAACCCCGTGTACCGTCTTAGGCGAGTACCCCCCCCGCCCCCCCCCCCCCCCCCCCCCCCCCCGCCCCCGGAGTTCAAACAGTTCCAAATTGGTGAAACCTGTTTACAGCAGCGAATGAATGTCACAGTGGCAATGCATGCGTGACACTTGTGCCATGCCAAAACCGCGCTTAAACGCTTGGATTACTTTTGCACGCGGATAGCTAAAAACCGAATATTTCTCGCCAATTTGGGAGTAATTCTGTTATACCCTTCACAGAAGTATTCATAGTGCATGATTTTTAAGAACGACGCATACTACCGATGTTGGTGTGTAGGGTATAACAGAATTGTCCCCTAATTTGGAACTGATTGAACTATAGGAGTTATTTACCTTTTTGGCCATCAGCTCCTTGTCTCTGGAATGAACTACCTATACAGTACTGCTCGAAATAGAATGTACAATATCAACGCACATCAGTGCAATGTCATTGCAATGTCAGTGCAATGTCAGTGCACTAATCGGATTACATTGCAAGAATTTGTGTAATGTCATTGCAAAGTCTATTTCGAGCTGTACTGTATCAATATAAGAATTGCTAAAACTGTAATTAATGTCAGAGACATTTTATAACAATAGTTAAGGTGCTTTGTTCTTGTGCCATATGTACTGTAAAACACTATTATTTTCATGGATTCTTTATTTCGCATATTTAAAGTTACTGCTATTTTAGCGGGTATTAAATTTTGTGAATCTGAAACTGTAATTAATGTCAGAGACATTTTATAACAATAGTTAAGGTGCTTTGTTCTTGTGCCATATGTACTGTAAAACACTATTATTTTCATGGATTCTTTATTTCGCATATTTAAAGTTACTGCTATTTTAGCGGGTATTAAATTTTGTGAATCTGAAACTGTAATTAATGTCAGAGACATTTCATAACAATAGTTAAGGTGCTTTGTTCTTGTGCCATATGTACTGTAAAACACTATTATTTTCATGGATTCTTTATTTCGCATATTTAAAGTTACTGCTATTTTAGCGGGTATTAAATTTTGTGAATCTGAAACTGTAATTAATGTCAGAGACATTTCATAACAATAGTTAAGGTGCTTTGTTCTTGTGCCATATGTACTGTAAAACACTATTATTTTCATGGATTCTTTATTTCGCATATTTAAAGTTACTGCTATTTTAGCGGGTATTAAATTTTGTGAATCTGAAACTGTAATTAATGTCAGAGACATTTTATAACAATAGTTAAGGTGCTTTGTTCTTGTGCCATATGTACTGTAAAACTCTATTATTTTCATGGATTCTTTATTTCGCATATTTAAAGTTACTGCTATTTTAGCGGGAATTAAATTTTGTGAATCTGAAACTGTAATTAATGTCAGAGACATTTTATAACAATAGTTAAGGTGCTTTGTTCTTGTGCCATATGTACTGTAAAACTCTATTATTTTCATGGATTCTTTATTTCGCATATTTAAAGTTACTGCTATTTTAGCGGGTATTAAATTTTGTGAATCTGAAACTGTAATTAATGTCAGAGACATTTTATAACAATAGTTAAGGTGCTTTGTTCTTGTGCCATATGTACTGTAAAACACTATTATTTTCATGGATTCTTTATTTCGCATCTTTAAAGTTACTGCTATTTTAGCGGGTATTAAATTTTGTGAATCTGAAACTGTAATTAATGTCAGAGACATTTCATAACAATAGTTAAGGTGCTTTGTTCTTGTGCCATATGTACTGTAAAACACTATTATTTTCATGGATTCTTTATTTCGCATATTTAAAGTTACTGCTATTTTAGCGGGTATTAAATTTTGTGAATCTGAAACTGTAATTAATGTCAGAGACATTTCATAACAATAGTTAAGGTGTTTTGTTATTGTGCCATATGTACTGTAAAACACTATTATTTCGCAGACTCTTTATTTCGCATATATAAAGTTACTGCTATTTTAGCGGCCATTTAATTTAGCGAATCTGAACATTTCACTGTTATTTTCAATGCAAAATTGTCAGTTTCTCTGGTATTTAATTTTGCAAATCCACATCCCTCTCGAAATTCACGAAATTAAATCCCTCACGAAATTGAGTGGTTTAACAGTGTCATTTTAAAGGTCCGTTATTTTTTACTTAGAAGTGAAGGGTATGCTTTTTTGTGTGTACAGTTTATTATTTCTATTTATGTCATTGAAATGTTCAATAGGCAATATCTCAGAATATGCTTTGCCCACTTTACGGCCCCTTTGTCACATATTATCGGTCAATTAATGTATAGTGTGTATCGGCTAATAATCAGCCAAAAACCAATCAAATTGCCTGTTGACATCCAAAACCACACCCACTATATAAGAATGAGGCATACCTGTACTGTAAGAGTTAACATCAACTTTGAATTATCCACTAAAAATTCCACATATTTCTTTTATTTTGCGTTTAGATCCAAAGTTTAAATACTCATCATTCCTATCCTCAATATGTATTTTATCTCTATACTCTATTTTGGCTTCCTCTGGACAGTGACGTTACTTAACAGGCGCAGGTTTTACGCACACGTATGTAATTTCCGTCTTTCAATGCTCGTGTGTGTATGCCAGCGCCTCACGTAGGCGCGCACGTTATGCACTGCTGTTTGACTGTCCGCTTTATAACTAACATTATGGGATAAAAAAGATTATAGTGGCCCTTTTATGGTTTGACCTGATGTAGGTAGTGCTAATGAATAAGAGTATACGGTGAAAATGTCAAGAAAATTGTTCAAGCCTTTTATAAATTATCGGCATTTTCTACTTGACACACATTTTACATGTAACGCTATGGGAAATGTGGCTGATGAGGGCGCTATTATAGTAAATAATAATATTCAAAGCTCTATTTCTCAGAACTGGCACCAACAAATGTTCTGAAATTTCTAAAAAAGATGGCCAGTATATTCAGGTATTTGAATCAGTTAAAAACAGAACTGGGATAGCAAGTTACGGTGTTCTCAGAATAAAACGGACACATTATGTGGGATCAAACAGCCGTGTATGGGCTGCAATTAGTAGAATACACAGTTACGTCACTGTCTCGTGATGGCCAAATAGACTATAGTAATGGTCTTTGGATGAGTGGTGGTTTCTGTGCACTCATCATTAATATCCTCAATATGTATCTTATCTCTAGTGATGGTCTTGGGGTGAGTGGTATTTTCTGTGCCATGGTTGGTATGCTGAACAAGATGAAGGCAGAGAAAGCTGTGGATGTCTTTCAATCTGTCAAGACCTTGAGAATGAACAGGCCAGGCCTTGTGGCAAATATAGTAAGTGTTATGCATATGCAGGGGTAAGCTAGGACTAGGGTGGCCAAGAGGTGATAGTCTTATGAAAGAAGGAGTTAAGGGGTGTTAGCCCTTTTGACATGAAGTTTATCAAGCGCTGTAACTTTTAAACTTTTAACTCGATAGAAAAGATTACATTTTTGGAAAGGAAATGAATCAGAAAATCCATTTTTGCTATCAAATTTCACTAAAAATTCAGATTAAAAAAAAAATTACAATAAAATCACTGTTTTGGATTAACGGAACAAAATCAGTGTTTGGTAAAAATTCCCGAAATTGCACTAAAATCATCTTAACCCTAACTCTCTTGAGTACACCAAATTACTACGATGCGGTGTGCTCGTTCCACCCGACGCGGCAGTTTTTCAATGAAATAATGGCCCCATCAGGCTATGTACTTGGCGAATTATACTGAGCCAAGTGTGGTTGACATGTGGCACAGTGGTAAGTCATTCGCCTCTGAACCCAGATGTCCGGGGTTCGAGCCATGGGGGCCTTTTTCCCCATGCTTTCTTTAGAGAAGGTGCCTCGGGTTAGGGTTAAGACACTTCTCATTTTTAATTTTTTCATAAAAATGTTTAGTTGTTTAGTTTTTTTGACCAAAAAAAGTAAAAAGTATGCAATTTTAAGGTAAAAAATCTATATTTTTGACACTTTTTGGTCAAAATTTTAAAAATTAAAACATTTTTTTATGAAAAAATAAATAATGCATTCCTAGAGAAGTGTCTTTAGATGATTTTGGTGGACACTTGTTTTAACCCTAACCTTCCCAGAGGCTAAAAATCAGCACAACAAACAGCTGCTGGTACCTCGTGCTTGACAGGTCTTCACTCTTGCTAAAAACTGTTGCCTTATTCTTGTTTTGATTTCCAGGAGCAGTACAAGTTCTTATACAAGGCAGCCCAGGTGAGCTTAGAAGAGTTTGAAATCTACGAGAACTTCCGCCAATAAACACTAGACTAAATCCTTCAGTCGTACACGCACGCATCATTGATGGGGTTGTTGCGGAGACAGTCTGAAGAATAATCATCAGGGGCCATAATGCATAACAAAATGGCCGCCTGGTTGCTATGCAGCTGTATAGTGAAACAAATGTGGAGTGTAAATTATCCTGCTTGTAAATGAGTATAAGATGTACAGCATAGCTGGCCTATGCAATTACACAGTGTATTGTAACAAATGTGGCATTATGTTCTGCTGCCGAAACACTACAAGCCAAAGACCCTGAGGCCCAGGCTGTTAGTCTGCTGTCATTGTTGACAATAGCAGGGCCAATACATCAAAACAGGGCATAACCACTGGCCTGCCTAATCTGGGAATTGGAGAATTTATGACCGGCTAATAGCTAAATTGCTGGTATGAAAGTGATAAAGCAGTGGAACATGGTTACAAAACAAGTATTTTTTTTTATATATATATATTTTATTAGCCAGTTTTGACACATTTTTTGTACTGAAATGAAAAAATAGTACTTTATATGAGCTATATGATGTTCACTGTTCAGTAAACCATGGATAAGTTGATTTTGAGAACATTGGGATACATTGTTACGAATCTTAATTTGTTCCTGGTTTTTCACTTGAACATGTGGTATTTTATTTTATATCGGATCTTTCAACTATTATCGGTACTATTTTGTTTTAATCAACTCAATATATGTTTACCCACCAAGATTTATATACAGAACAATGTATTTATCAGCTTAAAGAAATTTGTATAGCGTGCATTTATATATATTTTTGTAGCATTTAAGGAAGAAAAAGCTTACAATTGGATTGTTATTTGTTATTTGAAATAACGTGGAAACTGATTATCTGTGTATTATTGATGTTAGATTTTTGCGACCTACATTTGTACAAAGTGGTATCAAGTAAAACATTCTGAAATATGCAAATTTATGCAACTGCTAATTGAAACCACCAAACTCCAATTAGCAGAAAATTGATCTGATTACCTGCCCCTTCGGTATGTATAAAGTAAAACTGCCCAATGGTTACGCATAGGATGTGTTGCTTTAAACATGGTCAGGGGGCAAGAACACTGAATAAAGGTTTGGACCTGGATGTATTTTTGTCCCTTAAATATGTTTAACAAAGACTGCCTAAAGGCAATACAAAGAAAGTATAACTTTATACTTGCTTAGGCCAAACAAAGAAGATAGTCTGTCTCAGAAGCCCGCCCGCATTGGTATGTGAAACGAGCTACGGCGCGTAGGTATATGCGCTGAGGCCTAACACATTTTGTTTGGGTTTTTTTTGTTTTTTTTGTTTTTTTTATCTTTAGAAAAAAAAGTTTAAAAAAAGTTCTCTGAAGCTTAGATTAGCAACAACAACAAAAAAGAAATTGCATACCTCAACAAAAAAAAATCGCACAGCACTTAGCTTATTTGCAAAATGTTTCTGAGACAGACTATCTTCTTTGTTTGGGCATAAGAGCCAGATAGATGGAGATACAAGGTTTTAACAGAAAGAAAAGCGACAATAACTTGTCATCAAACAGGTGTCATATTATCTGATCTTTCAAACTATTGCAGGTGATGAATTGTGAGTACTGTTTTGTTTTAATCCCAAACCTGAAAACAGAATTTTCCGACTTAGCTCTCATTATGTGATGACAGGTCTCATTTGGGCGGCAAATACCTGTATACCTTATATCTAGGTGAGTACCCCTCCACCCGCCCCTGAGTTTTAATCAACTCAATTTATATTATATGCAAGATCATGTTTCCACACCAAGATTTATATACAGAATGTTTTTATCAGTTAAAAAGAAATTTGTATACAGTACTTTTGTATATGTTTGTGTAGCATTTAGTTTGTACAAAGTAGTATCATCTATTGCTATTATCTGATCTTTCCAACTATTGTTATTGATAAATTGTGAGTACTATTGTATGTTATTCCAGGGGGGGGTACTCAAATTATTTTGGACAGAAGGTTGACATCCTGATCCACTTTAGGGTGTTTTAACCTAAAAATAAATAGTTAATGTGACTCTTTTTCTTTGCAATTTGGGACTATGTTTGGGTTTTTATCACAATTGGGACCTATGTTTAGGTGGTGGGGGGGGGGGGGGGGGCACATTTGCTTTGAGACCCATGTTTAGGGGTTTCCAGCACAAATCATAGCCCTGTTTAGGGATTTTTTTCTTTCAAAAAAGGGATCCATTTCTGTGGCATACAACTATGCCTTATATATGTGAGTACCCTCTCCCCCAGTTTTAATCAACTCAATATATTATCAACTCAATATATGTTTCCATACCAATATTAATATACAGAATAATGTATCTATCATTGAAAGAAATTTGTATATAGAGTGCGTTTATATATATATTTTTGGAGCATTTAGGGGAAAAGCTTACATTTTGATTGTTAAATGTATAATATAGAAACTGATTATCTGTGCACAAGTGATGTGAGACTTTTGTAACCTTAATTTTGAGGGATTTCAATGAAAACATTCTGAAATATGCAAATTTATGCAGAAGTGAAGAAAGTATTGAAGGCACATTTGTGACAAGATCAAGCGGAATGAGTTGGGATGTCGGGTATATTGATTTTTAGCTATAGGTAAAGAAAAGGAATATTATGTTTTACTTTGTTTTCTCAGTTGGTAAATTGTTTGTAACTTAAAAACTAAGAGGTTCAATTTTACTGGGGTGTGAACCATACTGTGGCATTTTCCACATGCTTTAAAATGATGGACAAATATCAAAATTGAAAACTACGGACATGGGACTCATTTCGCTTGATCACGTCACATTTGTTATTGGGCAATAACACGCACAGCCTTCCAAATGGTTCCAAGACCATGAATTAAAATCTGATGTAATTGATTGATGGCTATAACAGGGCTTATTAGGAAAGTCTGCCTTAGGCAACAAAAAAACACATGTTCTATGGTTGAAAGGACATATGAGGTAGGATATTTGGTCAGGCATGTTTTTTTTCAAAACTTTTCGTTGAGAGTTTTGGTGAATTTTTAATTATTTTTTAGGGGGAAAATTATAACAATCAATTAAGGCCAAACAAAGAAGATAGTCTGTCTCAGAAGCCCGCCTGCATTGGTATGTGAAATAAGCTACGGCGCATAGGTCTATGCGCTGGGGGAAAAAACTTATTTTATTTTTTTCTGATTTTTTGTTTTGGTTTTTTTTTTTGGATTTAAAAAAAAAAAAAAAAATCAGAAAGTTCTCTGTAAGCTTCGATAAGCAAAAAAAAATCACATACCTCGTAGCCTCCTTTCTAATTTTTTTAAAATTTTAAATAATCGCACAACACTTAGCTTTTTTGCACAATGTTTCTGAGACAGACTTTCTTCTTTGTTTGGCCTAAAGCAAAATTTGTAGAAGGGGTTTTTTTCTATTAGTGGAAGTGGGTCGGTCAGCACCGTAGGGTGTTATTGTGTTTTCGTCACCTTAAAGTGTGTGTTTTTTCCAATTTCTGATTTTTAAAATTTTTTTGTCTGCACATTTGCAGAGTGTTGCTAAATTCAGGGGTTTTCAGATATTTTGCATTTCTTAATAGTATAGTGTCTTATAGTTATAATGCAAAAAAATGACTTATCTGATTCCAATTGCAGTTATTTGATGCCAAAAGTATGACAATGATGCCTTTTCAATTCTCCTATAGTGAGTGTTATTATGCAAATCACTCTGAACACACACAATTCATGTTATTGGGATGCATATTTGTTGTGGTTTCTCTAGGAAGCCGAGTTAGCAGTGTTTTCTATATTTATATAATATTGATTGGCTTGTGAGTGTGATACAAGAATATATCGCACACGCTATAGTGTTATCAGTTCCAAATTGGCAAGAAATATTAGGTTTTTATCTCTGCGTGCGCAAAAGTAATCAAAGCGTACACGCAAGATTATGGCCTCACACATTTTGCTATTATGATGCGCAGTGCGCCTGTTGCCTTCATGTGCCCCGTCCTGTACGCGAATTTATTAACCGTACTCACTCACTGTATAAATGTATTGCTGTACTATGCACTTTACTCCGTCAGGTATCAAATGTTGTTTACGGTAATAAAGATCGCGTCCTGTACTGTAATGGACTTCGACAATTTGGAACTGATCAAACTATATAGAAAAATATTACACCAGTACTATTGAGTGAGTTCAATATTCTTGTAACACACGAAAATAAGACACTCTATAGCATCTCCAAAGGTTTATTGTACTGATGGGAAGCTTGATACACAGTGCTAAAAAAAGTAACTTACCTGGTAATACAATCCGCTCATAACTCTTAACCCCCTGAGAACTACCGGCTGATTGGTTAAAAAGATGGATACATCATTTATTGCACCAATGAGAGACATTGTTAGAATAATGGAATCCCTGATAAAGATGGGAGTGAAACATTTTACAAGCTGCATTTGAATTGGCTATTCATATGAGTACATCTTGTAATAAACCAATCAGAACCACTGTAAGACAGGTAGACCCCAGGGGGTTAACACTTTCCACGCGGCAGACAGCTGCAGACGACATTCCAATATTTTACAAAATGTTTCAAAAATGTCAAAATTACTGTACTTCCTTACCATATTTGGAATCAGCATAATAAATGCATTGAAATAAGTACAAACATGCCTAGTGTTTGGTCAGTAATCTTTGAGATAGACTTTCAAAATTATGAAAGGTTTCTGAAACATCTGTTTTGTGTATGGTAAAAATAATAGCCGCGTGGAAAGCGTTAAAATATAGTTCCAACTATAAAATAAACATGGTTTAATTTCTTCTCTTCAATTTGAGATATTATTCACGAAGATCGGTTAACAATGCACTGAATAGAATAAGATAAAGTGCAACTTTCATTATCGCACTTGGGTTTTGAACATTCACGGTAGTGTGGCGGATATTTGTATGGGCTGCATTGAATCATCCCTGATCCTCGTCTTATTGCTTGCTGCTGGTAGAAAAATCAAATGCTAATGAAAAACAGTCTTTGTTTTGGTTTTGGACACATAGCTCAGTTAATATTCAGTCAATCTTCATGTATATGTCAAATAGAAGAGAAGACATTTTTATGTTTTTATGTAGGAGCTATGTAGTTTTAAAGTTGATAGCATATCAATTACTTGGTAAGTTATACTTTTTTTCCAAGGACTGTAAATGATAATTCTTATCATAGTATCTTGAATGATATATAACCCAGCATTTTAGATGGAAACTATTGTAGAGTAATATGTTTTATTCCAGAAATATAGATTTATTCCAGAAACATAGATTTATTCCAGAAATATAGTTTTATTACACAAGGATTGTAATACAGCCATGAGCCGATGATAAGTTTTAGTAACACTGTTTTTGCTGTTAACAGGGTGTCCCAGAATGATTTATACCAAGTAAGGTGCATTATTTAGCTATATAATACCATTGTTATTTGCCAAGATGCTTATGATTCTAACATCTACAGCTTTCATAGGAATTTTGATTTTTGATTTTTTTGGTTGTAGATTCCAAGTTTGACCAAATTACCTCTTTGGAAAATTATAAAATAATTTACCAAGTTTGGCACAAAGCTTAATTTAAATGATATGCAGGTAATTTGCTGTGTCCTCTTTTAATTTCCATTACAAATTTAATAGATATCAACTGTTTATGGTTTTTTTTGAAGTAATATTTGAATGGGGAGAGGGAATTATTCTGCTTGAGTGATTTATACCATACTTTCTAAAGCGGCATTCGTTAAGTTTGGTTTGAGTTTTATCACGCTGGAAGTGAAAACAGTTTTCACCAATTATTGTCACTAATGTTATGCATATCTAAACGGATAAAGATATCTTGATGAAACAGACAGAGTAAATAGGAAAGATTGTTCTCATTATATTACAGGAATTAGTTTTGGACTTCATATGTTGCATGGTTTTATCTTTTTAATTTTTGTTTCAAACACAGTATAAATTATTCTGGGACACCCTGTACTTTAAGAGGTGATAGATTATTTTTGTTTTCGTCATTTTCTTCTTATCTTCTTATAATATTTTCTCAAAGTTAAAAGTTTGCAGAAAATGTGTTGGTTTTTTGTGATAGGTCACATTTGAGTTAGCCCAAAGTATGCAACTAAGTAATATAATTAATACATGTAACACTAGGTTACAAAGACCTGTCATGACTTTGCTAAGATCAACTGCAATATTTATGTTGGATTTCCTTTAGTATATCTTACCAATTCATGTCTTCAATAGGGACTTTTAAAGAACGGCCCATACACTTACCCATTGAGGAATAAGAATGGTAGGGTATTCAAAAAGTAACTATAGTAGAACTCCAGACCTGCCGTGACTAGAAAAAATAAAATGTGCTAGGCCTATATGTCTTTTATCAAAACTTCAACTCAATAACATATAAATTACAACAAGTTTTTGCAAACTTAGTCTAGTGTATCTTTAAGATTTAAATGTATTTTTTGAGTTTTTGTCCCGGTGGTTTCAGTCAACATTGACTTTAGGTACGCATGATCGTTCCAAAAATCGCGGAAAAGGGGTGTTTTCTGTACCATGTCCGCGGACATTTATGTCCGCGATTTCCCCAAATTAGGGGTGTTTTTTGAAGCTATGTCGGCAACTTTCCCAAATTAGGGGTGTTTTTTGAAGCAATGTCCGCGATTTCCAAAAATAAGGGGTCATTTTGGAAGCTATGTCCGCGATTTCAAAAAATTAGGGGTGTTTTTTTGGAGAGGCTATGTCCGCAAAGAAGTAAAAGGAGTATTTTGAACCATATGTGTTCTCGTTTTTGCGCAAATAGGGGGACTATATAGAAAGTGTCCTTGAAATGGTAAAAAAGGGGGGTTATTTTCAGTCAAAATGTCCTCGTTTTTGTGCGAAAAGGGGGTCAAATTAGCAAAATTGTCCGCGAAACGCCGTCAAATAGGGGGGTATTTTAGGATCCTGGAACGATCATGTGTTACCCCTCTGAATATGAAGAGAGAACACCGGGGTTTTTGTTCTTGTGCTTGGTCAGTAATAACAGGCATAAAGTAAAGTATAGAAAAACTACAGACCTGCTATGACTTGCCAAAACTTGCCAAGATTAAATGTATTGTATGCCATTTATATGAACTTCAACTCTTATAACATATCTATTACAACGGACCTCTATATTTCAGCAAACTTATAGTCTATCCATCTGAGAGCGATCTTTGGTGCTCGGATGGGCAGGGGAGATGAGTAAAAATAAGATGTGTTGCCTTCTGGCGTATATTTGCTAGTTGTCGAAGGATCCCATTTGATTCCAACCTCCGGTCGAACCTCATCTATAATGTGAATTGAAACAATTAAGCTGCCTTATGCAAAAACATACAACACTGTTCCAATGCATATTATTCTCGTCACACGCATGCACATAGCAGCTACGTCTAGTGTACCATTCAATGAGAGACAAATATCGAACCATTTGCGCATTATCTGAAATCAAAAGGCTTTGAAATCGTCACCTGTGATTTCGGCCTATGAATAGAATCACAAAGCTGAAAAGATCGAAAGTGATGGACTTTTAACATTTAGCATAATCGTCACCTGTGATTTCGGCATATGAAAAGAATCACAAAGCTGATAAAGATCGAAAGTGATGGACTTTTAACATTTAGCATACTGTAGGAGGCCACATTTAATTTTTATTTGCTATCTTGTAATGTTTCCAACAGTAAATAATGTTTATTTTACAGGTTGGCCGGGCCTATAGTAAGATAAAATGGTTGTAAAATGATATGAAACTCCGTATCCCTATTATATTATTATATGTTCTGTCTGCATGTCCGAATCAATCAGATTTCCTTGTTAAGTATAGACAGAAAAAAATACGCTTACAATGATATGGTATCTCTTCTGAAAGGTACGATTTTTATTTTCAAACAAATATTATACAATTTGAACGTTGACAAACTAAATAAAGTTTATTTTCTGACTTGTAAAATAAAAGGTTTGTCTTCATCGGGGTCTATCACTCTACATGTACCTGTTCATAGAGGCCTGTAGTACAGTAGAGCTTAAAATGGCACCAAATAAGACCATTAAAGATGAGATGCAGCCAGTGCTTGCCAAATTGAAAGCATTTTTTGAAATGGAGAAATTGGGAAGGGAAAGCTACCTGTCTTTGCAACGTCAATTAAACTGACTCTCATGGCACAACTTGGGTTATGATGATAAAAGTAGATGGGTAACATAATTATTTTTTATTATGGCCGTTTTTCACTCTACTGATTCCATCGATATTTTTGTCAGAAAATAGCCTCCTCTCCCAGTCAATGGAACGGCTGAGTCACGTGGTTGGAAGATCGGTCTCAGATGGATAGACTATAGTCTAGAGTATCTTCATGATATTTATTTTCAAATTAAAACTTGGTAAGCATATTATCACTATACAATACATCTGTATGATCCAACTATAGACCAAGGGACTTAGCATAGGCTATGTTCCCGCATCAGCAGATGATTTTTTGGTCGGGACTAACAGACCGAGGCCCACTTGCACTCAAACACACATCTGTTTTTCAGGCTGTTCGCCTGCTGTTACTGTTGACTTTAGCAAGGCCATGTGTGGGATTTACATCAAAATAGTGTTTTAGGGCATGACCACTCGCCTGCCTAATCTGGGAATTGCTTAAGCGCCGATATAAAAGTGATTAGTTAGTGGACCATAATGCACAAGCAATTATCAGTTGTGGATCTAAAACCATAGCCTTTAATACTGTGTTGTTTCTAGTTGCCTACCTAAATTGTGACGATTGCTGCATCCTAGTTCACCATGCCCGCCCCTTTTTTTATAACATGCATGCCTTCCTTTATAACACATGCGCCTTTCTGCGTAACAGTGTGCCATTAGGTAGGTCTGAGTCTCTATTTAATTGTGTTCCTACATGCAAATACAAGTTTCCACTCAGGTGCGAGATTACCTTTCAATGTGGTCTGAAAAGATAAGCCACTTTCCACTGTAGTTCAATCACTTCCACATTGGCGAGCCTCCTTTTGCAAGCCTCCTTTTAAGTGTTAAAACACTTTCCACACAGCTATTTGTCTTACCATACAAAATGCTAATCCTAAAAGTCCATCTCCAAGCGCCTGTGCCACCGGTTTTCGATGATGTAGTCAACCGAGCCTATATAGTGAGCGCAGTATACTGCGCTAACCAGTAGCTGAGGGCCATGGCTTAGTGGGTGGGACATAGGGACGGAGTCCGGATGGTTCCTGGATCGAATCCCGGCAGGTTCCCAGCGATTTGGTTGGTGTTTTTTCTTCGAAAATTGGGATCCCGGTCAAAATCCCTAAGCCGGGGTTAGGGTAATGGATTACTGAACCAATACTAGACATGTCTATACCGGGTGTCCCTAAAAAAAGGGTGCACATGTTTACCCAACTTGTTGACCATGAAGTTCTAACATTTGGTGTAAGATGTTTACACATATTGAAAGACTTAACACCTGGCTTTCAGATGCTGCTTATTTCATCGGATTCGGATTTGTCAATCCTGAGATATGGACAATTAACTAGAGCTACCCAGAATCGATGTTGTGCCACTTTACAGTTTGAAATGTTTACTCCTAAAATACAACTTCCACTTGTACTATTGCCCTTCGCCAGTGTTATGCAAAATAACATTTTTGTATTGAGATTGAATAGGTTTAAATAATAAAATGAGTGCCTGTGTATCCAAGCAGAACTGTTATATAAAGATGTTTGTTACATGATTCGAACCAGTCCTTTTGACGAGGTTTCACAAAATGTTTATTGGGCCTACATTTTCAAAACAAGACAGACGTCTATATGGCTGGGTGCTGCCTCAATTTTCATTAGAAGGTGTTCATGGGTTTTAAAAATATCATGAAACGAGAAGTCCAGCAGAAGTCACCAGAGTCCCGAGAGTTTGCCATTCATTTCCCAAGCACTCACGTACCATCTAGGAATACACCTAAGGAGTATTGGAAATACTTGGTAGATGGTATACAAGCACCAATATGAATAAAGAACATTCTGGAAGACTAAGATAATATGAACAGTGGCAGGACACACAGTAACACATTGATAACGTACGGCGTATCCCAGAATAACTGCTCGTAGAAATCCCTTACCATATATGTGACCCGTCACATCAAAATGGACATGTTGGAGGCCCGGGTCGAATCTGAGTTATTTGTAAGATTGAAATGATACCATGTTGAAGGTAATCAGGCTTTGTAATCACAAGATATGATTTGAAGAAGCATATTTTTTCTATTAATTTCTTTTAAATTCACCAAATATATTGGCCTCTATCTCAAAACTGTGTTTGCCGACAACATGTCCTTTTTGACGCGACTGGTCACATATTCCAAGGACATGATTTTTGTTCCTCAGCCTCTTTTAAACAATTCTGGTCAAATGCCCACCCCAATGTTTCAAGACGATTGATGCCCATATGGATAGACCAATGTTAGTATCGTTTTGACGCTCATAAGCATTCTTTCTGTAAAAGTGGCACAACGTCGATTCTGGGAGCTTTCATAAACTGGGTATATCTCAGGATTGACAAATCCAAATCAGATAAAATAAACGGCATCTGAAAGCTGAGTGTTTTCCCTTTCTGTGCGTATAAACATATTATACCAAACTTTATGACTTCATGGTCAACAAGTTGCGCGAACATGTGCACCCTTTTTTTAGGGACACCCGGTATACTTATATTAATGCATTTCTCATGGTGATTCCAAATACGGTGATGAAATTCAATAATGTTGACATTTTTGGAACATTTTGTGAAATTTTCAGACAACTGCTGCTTGGAAACTTGTTAAAGTAACGAATTGAATACAGAAGAGGGTGGGCCGGCATAAATCATCAGGGTGCATCGTGTATTATTGCGCACATTTGCTAGGATTACTAATGCGCGCAGAGAGATAAAAAATGCATATTTCTCACCAATTTGGAACTGACTAAACTATAGCGATTTAGTTGCAACGACCAGTCTGGATTTTGTTCTATGTGAGAACATAGCCTAAGTCTCTAAGGTATTATTTGTGTTTGTTCAAAAAGTTTAACTCATTAAGTATCCCAGTAATAGAAGATATGTAGTGATTATAACCAAACTACAGAATTGTAGTTACTTGCTAATCTTAATCAAGTGTATTATCTATCTATATGTATTATAAAAAAGTACTGCTAAAAATGCATCTCAGTCTTTCTGACCAAGTATAGCTCTTTCTATTTGTAAAAGTTTAACCAAATCTGATCTACTCCAACCATTGATAAGGTAAACAAAATGTGTTGTGTTGACCTCAAAATCTTAAAAAGATTAAGGTTGCAATTTGTTTTTCTTAAGATTCAAATTTTACAAAATATGTTTAGCTTTAAATGAATAAGTTTCCATGAATAAATTGTTTTTAAACTATTATTACACAAGAATAGAATATATCTTTCATACAAATTTCAAATGTATCCAAACTTGGGTCACAGGTGCAGTGTGGGAACCTTCATATGTTAATGAGGTCAAAGGTCATCTGGGGTGAAGTCATAAAATAGCCTGCAAATGTGTATATTTCACACTTTGTTTTAGTACACACTTTTTATTTTAATTCATATTTTTCATACAAATGCTATTGCATCCAAACTTTGGTCATAAATGTAACATGGACATCTTGGTGTTTTGATGGAGTCAAAGATTACATTTTAGGTCATATGTCATCTGGGGTGAAGTTGTGAAATAGCCTGCAAATTTGCATATTTGTATTGTTCATTTCTCTTTCATAGACCCTAGCATGGATGTTGCATCCAAACTTGTTTCATGGGAACCTCATATATCTATGAGGTCAAAGGTCATATACCAAGATCAGAGGTCATCTGCCAATTTGAAATTTACATATTTGTATTGTTCATATCTCTTTCATAGACCCTGGCACTGATCTTGACAAACTTGTTATAACAAGTCCACATGTAGTTGTTTATACCATGAAGACGGTTGTCTTTAAACATGGGTTAAGAATACTCTAAATAATATAGGGATAGGGCGATAGAAAAACCTGTTCTACAGGCAAACGGACCTCAAGTAGGGTCGATCTGCCCTTTTTTACTTCTTCCCCCCCCCCCCCCCCCCCAAAGATTTCAGGAAATTTAGTGAATTTTCAACAATAAAAAAAGAAAAACCATTCAAAAGTAGCTAAACATTTCCCATTTCCAAACTTTGGTCAAACAGGGTAAATCAGGATTTTATCGTAGCCTTACATCCCTTTACAATGTTCAAGATAATAATGCAATTAATTATCGTGATATCATTATTGGTCAAATCATTTTAATATTTTGCTACCTTCAAAATTTAGTGAATATTGATCAAAACATTGACCTTATTAACTGACGACCTATTTGGTTCATTGTACTTATTTTTAGACTTACTATCAGGGTCCTCATCCCATCCGCCTTTCATTGGTTTAATTTGACCAATTTTTTATATTTGTATGTCAGGGTTTTATATTAACATTTTTAACAAGAAATAGAATCACTGAAATCTATGTTACATTCTAGTCGCTGCAACTGTGGTTATCAATCAACTATTTTGTGACTGTTTTAGGCCACTTAAAATTAATTATTAGATTCTTGTAGCACTGGCCTTCGAAAAGTGAAGAGGGAAGGGTTTTTTAATAAGTCGCTGCAACTGTGGTTATCAATCAACTATTTTGTGACTGTTTTAGGCCACTTAAAATTAATTATTAGATTCTTGTAGCACTGGCCTTCGAAAAGTGAAGAGGGAAGGGTTTTTTAATTTAATTTTTACTAAATTGATGGCTTTTTTCATGCAACATTTATATTGCCAGCATCTTTCAGCAGCATTAGGAAAATGGTGATGCTCTATTTTATGTTTACATTTATGAGGTTAGAAAGAGTTCAATAAAAACACCTGAAAGTGATTGTTATTTATACATGCCATCCACCGACAACCATTAACATTTTAATATTAGAAACTCAATATTTTTTTGAAAAATGAAAAAAGTTAAGGAAGGGCTACAAGAATCTATTTTTTTAAGTGGCCTTACATAGCAATTATACTAAGAATATATTTTATATGTATGTACATGGCAAAGATATTTTGAATAAATTACACAGAAAATATCCAATAGGATATATATATTAGCAGATTTTGCATTTGTGTATTTTGTCTCTTTTTGGAACCATTTAGGCCAAGTAAAAAAAATTAAGCAGTTTCTTGTCCCCTAGCGCACCATTTTTCAGGAATTCTATAATTTTCTTTTTTTCTTTCTTTTTTCCATAACTTTTTTGTTAAATATTTAAAAAGCTGACATTACTTCAGTCCAATGAGCATTTTAAAGCAGGTTTTGTGTTAACCAACCCCCCGGAACCATGAAATAAAAAGATTTTACAAAGACCTCATGCTTTCAAGTTACGGCAATGTCTTGCTAGACGTCCTGTAACTCAAGTGCGCATGCTCAAACCAATTAATGATACGTTGTAGCTATACGGTTTATTCCGTACGGGACGTGAGTCAAGATATAGCCCAAGTTACGCAACCAACCATACAATACCACACGGGTAATGGTGATTTTGCATTTTTTACTAAAAAAAAAAAGAAGAAGTGCCCTCATCCACTTTTTTTCAAAAGTTAGGACGAGAAACTAGTTTTAATTTTTATTTGGCCTTATTTACCGACAGACCGTCTCCCGCACACGATAATTGTTCCATAGTTAACATTTGAATAGGTTATATGGTGTCTACTATTTTGTCACCAGGGAAAGGATACGGTACACATGAATAATGATATATTAAAAGCGGAGATGTAACTGCACTTTCACGAAATCAATTTCATTGGTTAAAGGTATATTATGTGATCTTTCCAGGGAACGCCCTCAACATCGAAAAAAAATGAAAGCAGATTTTCTTGCAGATTTACATTTCTGATCATAAATCGTACAAACATTCCAAGTTACAGGCCGATACGATTCTTAATTACTTCAAAATCATGGTTTTAGAGTGAAAATAAACTGTCGGGTTAACACGACAGTTTATATTTTCACTCTAAACTCACTCTAAAACCATGATTTTGAGGTAATTAGGAATCGTATCGCTCTGTAACTTGGAATGTATGTACGATTTATGATCAGAAATGTAAATCTGCAAGAAAATCTACTTTCTAAAAAAAATCATGAATAGAGGGCATTCTCTGGAAAAGATCACATAATATGCCTTTAATAAGGGAAGTGTCAACCCAAAATATATGAAATTTATCAAGCACTGTAACTTAATAATAAACTAATAATGTAATGTACATAGAAGTATACAATTCATCAAATGAAATGAGTCGGAGAATCCATTTTTGGTATCAAATTTCACAAAAATAGTGATTTCTACATTTTTGCCCAAAAATCACTTCTTTGGCGCCAGCCGCCAACATTTTTCAGACAACCTAACAAAATCAGTTTTTGATTCAAAATTTCACCAAAATCATCTAAAGTCAATTATCTAGGATCGGGGTTTTTTGGGGGCTTAACATTTTTCTAGTTTTGATTTTTGAGGGTTAAAAAACATTTTTCACTAATTTGACAAAATATATTTTGAATTATCTTTGCAAAACCTAAAATGGGTCAAAAACCGTGTTTTTTATAACTTTTTCAAAATGGTCAATTTTATGTTCATGGTTGGATTCATTGAACCCTTTTCTTCAAGAAAATTTATACTTTTATATAGATTAAATGAATAATGAAGGACTTTACAGCAGTTTTACGGAGGCTATGCTGAGGGTCCACACACCCTTAAATGGTGATATAATTTACTTATTATTAGACTACATTTCAATTCAACAGATCGTAATAATAATAATCATTAAGAAATAGGCTACAAACTTGTCTGCTATTTTATCAAAGATGATAATTTAACAACTCACTCCCTAACTCACCCTACAACTCACTCCACAACTCACTCTACAACTCACTCTACAACTCTCGCTTATTCTGACAGGCAAGCGAACGAAACCAGGGATACTATTAACTTTGGGATAGGAAAGTCGTATACTAACGTACGTAGCGAAAACGGACCTTTTGAATAAATTATGATAATCGTCTGGAATGCGTCGGTGACCGGCGTTTAACGCGTTTAACAATGTTTAACCAGGTTTAACTGCATTAAACGGCATGTTAGTCAGCATAGGTTTGGGGGCGCTGTAGATTTAAACAGACGACGGTGGCCACGCGAAACTTAAATTTTGAATTCGTAGTGAATATTACACGTAATCGCGAATTTTAAACCGATCATTTTGACAAATACATCATAATTAGAAGGATTTTTATCGTTAACCGGGCGATGACTGTTAAAAATAATTCAAAATGGTGCACTCCCGTTGCCAAATTGGGTCGTCTGAGAGACGCGTGGCCAGCGTTGCGTCGTCTGCTACAATCACGTCTGCAACCCTGTGCAATCACGCAGACGACGGTGGATAATTTTGAATTTCCGTTGGTTTCAATGTAACAGTGAATTTTGATTATATGACCCAATAAAATTCATCACACGTTGGAACTAAATTATTTCATCCTAAAACCACTGAGGATGGCTAACCATCCCCATTGTCAGTATCATTTTTTGAATTTAAACCGTTGTTAAGCGTTCGTCCCATCCACTTGATCACGTAACCACGTTCGCATATTTTTGCCTGAATATTCGTAAATACGCCCGTGTCCAGCGTCGTCTGCAATCACGCCTGATCGGTATAGCGCCACCAATTCTATGCTGACTAAGTTCAATTTAAAAGTGGACCCGATCGGCAAGCTGAGAGGCAGACCCCTGATGAAACTCTCTATCTGCGCATTTAGGGGGGGTTGGGGTACCGCCCCGGGGGTACCGCGCCATTTTGCGATATTTTGCGAAAACGATCGTGGTTGTCACGTGATACGTACAGTTGAAAAAAATATTTACACTGTTTTAACGAAATGCACTATGGGATTGTGTTACCAGCCTAAAATCAAAGAGGTCGCAATTCGCAAACTTGCTTACAATTGTATATTATTAGCCTAGCTATAACAAGCTAAAAGTGACATCTCTGAATGTATAAACAAAGTGTGCAAAGGAGAAATTGTTGGACACATTAGTAAAATGATTTTACAACAAGTTTTGCTATCAGTATCAAACTGAACTCAATTTAAATCACTTATTTATCGAGCAGTAATATAATTGTTTACGCATTTTAATTGTTTAGATACAAAGTTAAATAAATCAAGAGTAAAATGATAGATAAATAAATAAAAAGACAACTATAAACGCATGGGTGGTCTTTATAATTTATAAAAATTGACATCACAATGATGTTACATTAATCTACCATCAAGTTAAAAATAAAAGGATAACAAGCAATTTCCGGGACTCGAACCCGTGATTGCCGATTGCCAACGACACGTCCAACGTATAACGCACGCCACAGAGACCGATGACTATAATCGTGATTATTTAGTCATATTTATTAATATTTGTAACGAACGGATTTTTATTGTGCCATTTTTGCCAAATTTGTGTGTTTCTCTCACACAAAATGTGTTTGTAATGTGATGATACTCCTTATTTTTGAAAGAAAGGTAAAAAACGTTGACATTTTCGAACACAAGAAATGCCGTCATTTAAATACGGTCCAAAAACATTGGTAGCGGTATGGTGTAGAAGTCCCACGTATGCAAATGACTATCTCACTGAATACAATATCATGCTCTACCACACATCAACCCGGTAAGTCCATACCCTTACCCATCATTGCTTGACTGAAACGTTGCATTATTCATGTTACGATCTGTTACTACACAGCGAACATGCACCGGGGTCATGGGTTAATGCGCTAGTAATTCTACATTCCCGACAGACACTCTGTTCAAAGGCACAAAAAGTGGACTTGTTTAAAGCATTTTTTTGGCAATTCAGAGGTGTGTGACAGTTCGATTTTCTTTCTCGAATTGTTTAGAAAACCATCCATTTTAGAACATCTTAAATTTAAAATGAACTGCACACCTGGGAAAGTATGATGCCACGTAAATTTTGCACGTAAATCCAATACAAGAGTTCTGAAAATCGACAAAAATATGACGTCATAACCATTGCTTCGGGACAAAATGGCGCGGTACCCCACGGTACCCTCAACGCGGTACCCTCAACGATGGCAAGATACATGAAAATTGTGTCCTAAATTCGCTGTAATGCTCAGAGCTTCCGGGGGCTTCGCCCCCTAGACCCCACCCGTTATTGGTTTCGCGCCAGAGGCGCTCGCGGCATCGCACCAAGGTGCTCGCATCGTCAGCGTGCTGCAGCACTAACACTCTGACGTCATACTACTACATCCGGTAAAAAATCGTGAAAACGCACCCCCCTTTCCGGTAAAAAATCGTGAAAACGCACCCCCTTTCCGGTAAAAAATCGTGGGGGCTGGGCAAAATGAGGGTGGGGGAAAAAAAATTGAAAGTTGCCGAAAGGGGGGGGGGGACCAAAACGTTTTGGGAACTCAAAAGAGGGGGTTCCAAAAGTTTGGCCAAATGGATAGTATAACAAAATTTCTGCGCGCTTTGCGCAAATTAAGTTTCAATGTTACATTATTCAAGCTGAACAAGATGGTGTCAGGAACGTTTTTCTGGACCATTTTAGTTAAAAAAATGAAAATATTTGCGCGCTTCGCGCACATTTTTTCTTCAGGTTTCAACATTATAATGCATCTCACCATAAATATTGTTGCTTCTGCCGTGGTAGGAAGTATGGAAAAAGAAGACAATGAAAAAAATGTTTGAAGTAAAAGAATTTGGATCTGAGCATTTTATACACTCATGTTCTTATGTTCTTGGTTTGGTAGTTGTTTATAGTTAGAATGTGGGGAAGAATTACAGGCGCGTAGCCAGCATTGTCATTCCGGGGGGGGGGGGGGGGGGGGGAAACATCAATATCGTCCCTATTTTTAAGCATTTTCGTAAAAGGTTGCCCCAATTTTTTTTCTAGTCACTTACATCGTGAATTTCACGTAAGTGTGGTGTGGGGGGGGGGGGGGGTCAAAAAAATTCGCACAGTCCAAAAAAAAAATCGCACAGTAAATGTACTACATGAACAATTTCTCGTCCCCATTTCTCTTCTCTTTCCCATCTCCTTCCCCTTTCCCTTATATTTCTCTCTCTCCTTCCCCTTTCCCTTCTCTTTCTCCCTCTCCTCCCCCTTTCTCTTCTCTTTCTCCCTCTCCTTCCCCCTTCTTTCTCTCTTTTCTCCCCTTCTTAGTGGCCCCATTTTTCCGCTTCTCCGTCCCCATTTTTTCGGGCCGGTTTGGATTAATGTCCTAACCGCCCCCTCCATCCCCCTCCCCCAACCCCTCTCAAGTTTCTCGAGCTGTCTGCCAAAAAAAAATGAGAAAACCTTTTACCAATGTACCTTTTCCGGAAAAACCCGCCTCTCACCATCACACAAAATCCTGGTTACGGGCCTGCGGGCTTCAGGGCCTTCCTTCCTCTACTAATTCACTTTGTAAGCAAAACATGTCGAACATCCTCTGGGTGTATTTCAGGGGGTATTTAGCAACGCTGGAGCGCCCCCTATAACAGTCTTCACATGTGAATTTGAGTACAAGGAACCGGGGGACTTGCCCTGAGATACTTCTCCCATAATTATTGACTAACTGTGACAGGTCACAGGTCACAGGCTCACTGCGTATATTTTTTTAGACGGCGAAAATTATGCTTTGTATGGTGCATTGTTCAATAAATTAATCGTCTAAAATCTGCTGAAGACTGCAGACAAATCGAAAATAAGCATGGGCTTGGTAGGATCCACACGGATATGTCACATTTAATGCTATATAATTGCTATAGCTCTTTCGGTTTGCATTTTTAAAAGGTATTTTGATCATTATGAAATAAGCTTTTTAAGTATTCATTTTTTTGTAATCATGGATTATTAAGCTACATCACATGTCACATTGTTACTCGACACTTTTTAGACGGATACCTTTTTACTATCTATATGCTCGCCATATTAAATCCTTCAGTCAGAAAATCGACGCCAGGGTCCCAACTAGTACAGGAAACCCATACGTTGGTGGTTTTTTCTTCTTTTTTTCCCTACCAATGGCCTGGCCCTGGGGACAGATTAGTACAACAAATCATACTTAGTGATATTTGTCATCAGTTGGTATTATTCATCATAGGGTATTTTGCATGTTTCACTATCTGTCCCCATCCTAAGTATGACTCCTTCTAAATATGATTTTTGTGGTAATTTCTGTATCGCTTACCAGAGCTCAAAAACACACTTCTTTGTGCTTGTTCTTATCTACTCTTTCTCATCTATCTTGCCATTCGCTTAACATTTTGTACAAATGCACTATTCCCTTGAAATTTAAGGTGAAATTCTAAGCCCATTCACTTAACGGCACTAGCGGTGTTTATCGAAATCGGCGCCATGTTTTATTAAAATAGTATCTTTTTAATATTTTCGTTAGTTCGTATGTGGTGTGCGTAGCGTATATAGACGTTTGACGTTTTGCGATGGGGAATGAGACTAATCTGGACTTCGATACTCGCGAAATGTCTAAAAAAAATTCTGCCATTGCGTTTACACGGCGGAGAATTACGATTAAATGGAATAATTTAGCATTTTCATGTTTTAAAAAGTGGCTGGAAAGAAAGATGAGGACTTTATGAAGGTGCGTAGCTAGTATGAAAATCAACGGAAAAGCAGTTTTGCTGTAATTCACCCACAACTCATTTGAGATGCACTCCATTTACTTCATACAGCAAATGAATTTGACAGTTTCTCGCAACACAATTTCCCCATACGTTGGTAGGGGGAAAAAAACAAAAAAACACCCACCAACGTATGGGTTTCCTGTACTAGGGACAGATAGTGAAACATGCAAAATACCCTATGATGAATAATACCAACTGATGACAAATATCACTAAGTAGGATTTGTTGTACTAGGTCCCCAACATCCGGCAATCCTTTTTGAAGGGGATCTATTTATATTAATTTGACGGAATAAACCGTGACCGCCGTCTACTCTCAGTGGCTAGCTAGCGCAGGATATTGTGATGGGGGGGGGGGGGGGGGGGAGGTTGGTTGGGCACTTGGACATATGAAATTCCCCCGACTCAGATTCTTCTCAATTCCCCCGACTGTACCAACAAAATAGTAAAAGGTAGCCCCAATTTTGTTTGCAGACACTTACCTTGTGAATTTCACGTAAGTGGGGGGGGGGGGGGGGGGGGGGGGGGGTTCAAAAATGTTTGCTGACTATTTGTCTATTTGGATTACACCCCTCCCCACACAAAAACTTTACTGAAGCGGGAATAGGGTGATTCAAATTCGAGTCAGTTTGGCCAACTGTTCTAGAAAACAGCCCATTTTGATTGAATCTTTATTTTTTTATCTTTCAGTGAACATGAAACCACAATTGGATAGAGAGTTCATTTCTAAGCTGCCCACGGCACATGTGTGCAAGTTTTGCCAATGGATATTTTACAACGACAGAGAACGATATTGTAGGCACGTCAATCGACATGAGATGCGCATACATCCCTATTGGTATGATTATAAGACATTTCAAGCAGCATTTACCAAGTTTGTGAAGTCCAGAAGATCCCGTTTAAACCAAAGTTTGTCAAAGGTTAATGTCAAGACGGAACATACAAAAGAGGTCACTGAGAAACCATACCAATGTAAATACTGCAACAAGGGATTTGTACATGCAAGCAAAAAGAATAGACACGAACGGATACATACCAAAGAGAAACCACACCAATGTAAATATTGCAACAAGAGTTTCTCTCAGTCGGGTCACAGGACTACACATGAACGGATTCATAAAAGTGAGAAACCCTACCAATGTAAACATTGCAGCGAGACTTTCTCACGTGAAAGTGGCTTGATTGTACATGAAAATATTCATACAAACGAGAAACCATACCAATGTAAATATTGCAATAAGACTTTCTCACGCGAAAGTAGCATGCTTTTACATGAAAGAATTCATATAAAAGAGAGACAGTACCAATGTAATTATTGTATCAAGCGTTTTGCACATTCAAGTGACAAAACTGCTCATGAAAGGATTCATACCACAGAGAAATCATACCAATGTAACTATTGTGACAAAAGTTTCTCACGTGCAGGTTACAAGACAAAGCATGAAAGACTTCATACCAAAGAGAAACCGTACCCGTGCAATTACTGTAACAAGCGTTTCGCACAGTCAAATGACAGGACCACTCATGAAAGGATTCATACCAAAGAGAAACCTTTTCAATGTAAATACTGCGACAAATATTTCTCTCAGACAAGTGGCAGGATCGTACACGAAAGGACTCATGTCAAAGAGAAACCGTATAAATGTAGTTATTGCGATAAGAGTTTCTCTCAGTCAAGTCACCGAACTACACATGAAAGGATTCATACCAAAGAGAAACCATACAAATGTATTTTTTGTAGCAAGTGTTTCTCAGATTCAAGTTCCAAGAATAAACATGAAAGGATTAATTGCAAAGAGAGATCTAAACCATGAGCTAGCAGAGCTACCAATGATTTTTTTTATATCACAATCATGTTTCGTCTGTGCCGTCTAATGTGATATGGTAATTTCATCAGTTACGCCATCAATTAATTAACGTTGTCATCAGTGTATATGTGACGCGATCAAGAGGAATGAGTCGGATGTCGACCCTGGTCGAAAATGAGTTTTTAATAAAGTTTTAAAGGAGACACCTAGAGCTTTCAGAAACTGAAAACCCAATGTCGATACGACGTTTTGTTCTAAAGTTATGTCAAATTGTATACATGAATTTCGATCAAAACTTATGTAAGCCGCCATTTTGAATTGGCCATATCTCAATTTGGGATTCTCCGACATCCGACTCATTCCTCTTGATCGCGTCACATATATCTTCATGACTCGCGCGTTCGACATCGGCTAGCTGTGGCAGCTATTGAAGAGTGCATTTGCACACACTCTCATCAAGGTTTGTCAACCGAAACGTCAGTATTTATTTTCAATAAATATAAATTAATTAATGTGCATCTCTATAATTATGCTATTGACTCTTTATTTAGCTAATGAAGAGGTGTGTGTGTGGGGGGGGGGGGGGGGGGGGGGGCGGTCCAATTATTTTCAGATGTGGGTGTGCCAATAGAGATTAGAAATCCGACCCACTTTTAGGGTTGTTTATACCTAATGTAACTGTTGAGTGATGTTTCATGATTTCGGACCAATAGCTGGGTTTCTTTCCACGATTTGGACCCATGTTCAGGGTCTTCCAGCACAAATTATACCCTGTGTTCAGGGAATCTTGCCTTGCAAAATAGCTGTCCGCTATAGAGCGGCCATACCTGTATACCTAAATCAATATAAAGGATTAAAAAAAGTAAGTCCCCCCTTAAATTAGATCACGCTTGCTTGCAATTAGACATTTTGAGAAATTGAAACGTTTATGAAAAGGGAAAACGCTTGGCTACCCATAAACAGTTTTTTATTTACAATACAGGCTGTCCCAAAATGATTAGTACCCATCGATGCCCAAAGTTCATTAATTGTTTTCATCAAAATCCATGCGATTTAGGTCCGGTTTTTTCCATCATATTTGACAAACTGTACCCTTTCATTAGAATTTCAGATCATGAATATCGGACTTATTTAACTGAGGTTACACTCCATTGTGTAAGACATGCTGATTTCACCTTTTTAGCAAAGTGCTAAAACTTGTTTGAAAGAAACAAAACTATTCTCTCAATCTCTTATCTGACACTGTTCCTTTATATTTTAAACTGTTGTTTGTTATGGTTGATCATATCATTAATAATTCTTCATTTTGATTCAGTTTGAAGAAGAAAAAAATGGATCGTCACACATGAGTGATCCCAAGCTTTGTGTCTACAGGAGCTAGTTTTGAGGCTAAAATTGAGGGACATTTAAATAAAGGTAAAGAAGTGGTTATGGCCAGGGTAATTAGCTGTGGCTTAGACTTCTTTTTCATTTTGGGGTGGAGTTTCTTACAAAATTGGTAAACTAACATAGTCCCTTACTTTTTAACCTAACCAAGTCCATCCTCCAATGTGAAAATGAAATCTAACCCACTCCTAATTCCCCAAATATTTAAAAGTCTCTAAGCACTTGTCAAATAAAACAAAGCACAAGGAAGGTCACTCAAGTGTGACAAACTTCTTTTACCCTTCAAATTGAATTAAAATGAAGAATTATTAATGATATGAACAACCATAACTAATAACAGTTAAAATACAAAGGAAAAAAAGATTATATTGGTTGACAAGATAATATAGTTGATTCTTTCATACAAGCTGTTTAATACACACATTTGTTTGCACTGTGAAATCACCCCGTCTTACACAATAGAGTGTATCTTGAGTTTGATAAATCCGATATTCATGATCTAAAATTCTAATGATTATAAAGGGTTACGGTAAATGTATGTCCAAGATGATGATAAAACAACGGTCCTAATCCCATTGATCTTGATGATGAACAAAATTAAAGGAACTTTGGGCAACGATGGGTACTTATCATTTTGGGACAGCCTGTATCACATTTCCCCCAAAGTTACAAAAATGTCTCTAGTGGTTTTTTAAAATTAATTGTAATTGTCTTATTTTCAATTACAAGAAAGTCTCTTTTTTCTTTAGCTGGTTCTTTTAGCTGGAATTGTTTTTCATGCATGACTAGTCAATTACAGTGTCCACCAATCACATCAATAACTTCCCTGTGCCACTTTTCGGGGAACATAATTTCGGGGAGATGTGACTGTTTGGGGAAAAGTAAACATAGTATTGCAAGGGGAAACTTTCTGTGGGTAACCAAGCGTTTTCTCTTTTCATAAATGTTCCAATCTCTCGAAACGCCTAGTTTTGTGTGGAGTAATAATGCAAACAATATCGTATAGAATCTTGAAAAGTGCCACTTTTTCTGTAAACATCATTTTGGGGAAATGTGACGGTTTGGGGAAAAGTAAACATGGTATTGAAAAAGGAAAATATTGTGTATGTAGCCAAGCGTTTTCACTGTTTTATATGAGTTTCAATCTCTCGAAACGCCTAATTGTGTCTAGAGTTGTAATGCAAACAAAATCGTATAGAATCTTAAAAAAGTGATGTGAATATCATTTTGGGGAAATGTGACTAATTTTGGGAAAAGTAATAGGCTACTGATATTAAAAGGGGGAACTTGCAATGGGTAGCCAAGCGTTTTTCTTCTGGTAAGTGATTCAATCTCTGAAAGTTGTGTGTGGAGTTATGCAAACAAACATTATCTAATCAGACAAATTGACTTCTGTGATTGAAAACAATTGTAGATATTGAAATTCCTTTGTGATTTTGTTTATAAGGTTTTGCATCATTTGGGTTTAGCTAGCATTTATAAGAGTGAAACAAAAGTTGTACGTAAATTGTGACAAATAATGTGGACCGTTTATTTGTGAGGCTGCATAAGATTTCTTGTTCAGAGCATGATTTGCTTTGCGCACATGGCTTTCTTCAGAGAATGCGCTTTATAAATAAACAGCTAAGGGAGTGTTCATAAATACTTTGGTGTTCAGGGGGGGGAGTACCTTTAGAATACCCTACCATTTTTGAAGCTCGACTATTTTAAAAAACGCGGCGGCGACGCCGTCGTCGAAAACGGCTGTCATAGTTTCAATATTTTGTTTTCTTGGTTTCACGCGAAGGTGTATGTTGGGTATAATGGCATACACGCGGGACTTTGTAGAAATTACCTAAGTGTTGAGCGAGCCGTTGTGAAAATGTGCTTAAGTGCAAGACGAAAGGTATTTCATTTTTTGTGGCTTCGTCGGCGACGGCGACGGCGGGCGGCTTCGGCAGCGGCGGCGGCGCGAAGCTTCACCCTTTAAAAAAAGTGGATTCGGCGACGGCGCGAAGGAGGAGGTATGACGGGATAAGTTGTAGATGGAAGCTTGATTATTTTTTGTGGCTTCGGCGGCGGCGGCGACGGCGCGAAGCTCCATCCTTTTAAAAAGTGGATTCGGCGACGGCGCGAAGTTCAACCCTTTTAAGAAACATCGGATGCGGCGACGGCGCGGAGCTCCATCCATTTAAAAAAGTGGATTCGGCGACGGCGCGAAGGAGGAGGTATGACGGGGTCGGTTTGTAGATGGAAGCTTGATTATTTTAGTGGCTTCGGCGGCGGCGGCGACGGCGCGAAGCTCCATCCTTTTAAAAAGGTGGATTCAGCGACGGCGCGAAGCTTTACCTTTTTAAAAAATGGGCTTCGGCGGGAAGGTGGGATTTATTCTGGCTTCGGCGGCTTCGGCGACGGCGTGAAAGCTTGAGGATTCGGTGACGGCGCGAAGGAAGAGGTATGACGGGATCGGTTTGTAGATGGAAGCTTGATTATTTTAGTGGCTTCGGCGGCGACGGCGCGAAGCTCCATCCTTTTAAAAAGGTGGATTCAGCGACGGCGCGAAGCTTTACCTTTGAAAAAATGGGCTTCGGCGGGAAGGTGGGTTTTATTCTGGCTTCGGCGGCTTCGGCGACGGCGCGGAGCTCCATCCTTTTAAAAAAGTGGATTCGGCGACGGCGCGAAGGAAGAGGTATGACGGGATCGGTTTGTAGATGGAAGCTTGATTATTTTTGTGGCTTCGGCGGCGACGGCGACGGCGCGAAGCTCCATCCTTTTAAAAAGGTGGATTCAGCGACGGCGCGAAGCTTTACCTTTTTTAAAAATTGGCTTCGGCGGGAAGGTGGGTTTTATTCTGGCTTCGGCGGCTTCGGCGACGGCGTGAAAGCTTGACTTTTTAAAAAAGTGGATTCAGCGACGGCGCGAAGGAAGAGGTATGACGGGATCGGTTGAAAAACGGAAGCTTGATTATTTTAGTGGCTTCGGCGGCGACGGCGACGGCGCGAAGCTCCATCCTTTTAAAAAGGTGGATTCAGCGACGGCGCGAAGCTTTACCTTTTTTAAAAATTGGCTTCGGCGGGAAGGTGGGTTTTATTCTGGCTTCGGCGGCTTCGGCGACGGCGTGAAAGCTTGACTTTTTAAAAAAGTGGATTCAGCGACGGCGCGAAGGAAGAGGTATGACGGGATCGGTTGAAAAACGGAAGCTTGATTATTTTAGTGGCTTCGGCGGCGACGGCGACGGCGCGAAGCTCCATCCTTTTAAAAGGGTGGATTCAGCGACGGCGCGAAGCTTTACCTTTTAAAAAATGGGCTTCGGCGGGAAGGTGGGTTTTATTCTGGCTTCGGCGGCTTCGGCGACGGCGTGAAAGCTTGACTTTTTAAAAAAGTGGATTCCGCGACGGCGCGAATCTTTACCTCTTTAAAAATGGCCTTCGGCGGGAAGGTGGTTTTTTTCTGACTTCGGCGGCGACGGCGACGGCGCGAAGCTCCATCCTTTTAAAAAGGTGGATTCAGCGACGGCGCGAAGCTTCACCTTTTTAAATATGGGCTTCGGCGGGTAGGTTTTTTTTTTCTGGCTTCGGCGGCTTCGCCGACGGCGTCAGAGCTTAAACTTTTAAACGCGAAGCTTTACCTTTTTAAAAATGGGCTTCGGCGGGAAGGTGGGTTTTTTTCTGGCTTCGGCGGCTTCGCCGACGGCGTCAGAGCTTAAACTTTTAAACGCGAAGCTTTACCTTTTTAAAAATGGGCTTCGGCGGGAAGGTGGGTTTTTTTCTGGCTTCGGCGGCTTCGCCGACGGCGTGAAGCTCACATTCCAGTTCAAAGTCTAGAACTTTCAATGCCGCGTGTCTTTTTTTAGTCCAAAACGGAGTAAAGCACGGGTCAGTCCGTTTGCTGACCCCAGTTTTCTGAACCCACTTTTCTGACCCCACCTGAACCCACTTTTTTATTTGTTGAATATGTAGTAAATAATAATAAAGAACATACTTTGAATTATGGTTTAAATCTGTATCATTTATGTAGGAGAAAAACAGTTTTTCTTAATAAATTAAAAACATGATATCTAGCCACGTGCGTATAGTCTCTAATTCGGTCGTTGTATAGAAAACAGCCTTGACTCAACCACTTAATATTATCTCTATACCCCGGCTATACCGAAGTTTAAGAAGCCACCTGTTTCTACTTGTCAATATGGTCAAGGATTCTGATCTTCACTCTCTTTCGCAACGTATCAATATCGGATACACACGGGTGGGGGCTACACTGTGCATGTATAAAAACTTTGTATTAAAATCTCACCGGGGGTTGGTTTAGCCTTTAATAGCTGATCACACAGCCATGCACATCCCCAGCTATCATTTGTTTGGTTTAATTAACAATTCAATTCACTTAATGAAATGTTCCATTCTTGTTAATAAAGTTATTTATTTTATTTATTTGTTTATTCATTTATAAGTATGTTTAACTATTCATTTACTGAATAATTTAGTTATTTATGTATTCATTCATTTATTTATCCATTTATAATGAGTGTGTCTTCATCCTATATAAATCACCCTCTGCAAAATCACCCACAAAGTAATGCGTTAAATTGCACGTGGTTCATATGGTATCGGCGGCTTCGGCGACGGCGTGAAAGCTTGACTTTTTAAAAAAGTGGATTCCGCGACGGCGCGAATCTTTACCTCTTTAAAAATGGCCTTCGGCGGGAAGGTGGTTTTTTTCTGACTTCGGCGGCGACGGCGACGGCGCGAAGCTCCATCCTTTTAAAAAGGTGGATTCAGCGACGGCGCGAAGCTTCACCTTTTTAAATATGGGCTTCGGCGGGTAGGTTTTTTTTTTTCTGGCTTCGGCGGCTTCGCCGACGGCGTCAGAGCTTAAACTTTTAAACGCGAAGCTTTACCTTTTTAAAAATGGGCTTCGGCGGGAAGGTGGGTTTTTTTCTGGCTTCGGCGGCTTCGCCGACGGCGTCAGAGCTTAAACTTTTAAACGCGAAGCTTTACCTTTTTAAAAATGGGCTTCGGCGGGAAGGTGGGTTTTTTTCTGGCTTCGGCGGCTTCGCCGACGGCGTGAAGCTCACATTCCAGTTCAAAGTCTAGAACTTTCAATGCCGCGTGTCTTTTTTTAGTCCAAAACGGAGTAAAGCACGGGTCAGTCCGTTTGCTGACCCCAGTTTTCTGAACCCACTTTTCTGACCCCACCTGAACCCACTTTTTTATTTGTTGAATATGTAGTAAATAATAATAAAGAACATACTTTGAATTATGGTTTAAATCTGTATCATTTATGTAGGAGAAAAACAGTTTTTCTTAATAAATTAAAAACATGATATCTAGCCACGTGCGTATAGTCTCTAATTCGGTCGTTGTATAGAAAACAGCCTTGACTCAACCACTAAATATTATCTCTATACCCCGGCTATACCGAAGTTTAAGAAGCCACCTGTTTCTACTTGTCAATATGGTCAAGGATTCTGATCTTCACTCTCTTTCGCAACGTATCAATATCGGATACACACGGGTGGGGGCTACACTGTGCATGTATAAAAACTTTGTATTAAAATCTCACCGGGGGTTGGTTTAGCCTTTAATAGCTGATCACACAGCCATGCACATCCCCAGCTATCATTTGTTTGGTTTAATTAACAATTCAATTCACTTAATGAAATGTTCCATTCTTGTTAATAAAGTTATTTATTTTATTTATTTGTTTATTCATTTATAAGTATGTTTAACTATTCATTTACTGAATAATTTAGTTATTTATGTATTCATTCATTTATTTATCCATTTATAATGAGTGTGTCTTCATCCTCTGCAAAATCACCCACAAAGTAATGCGTTAAATTGCACGTGGTTCATATGGTATCGTTGCTCGTGTCCGATTACATGTGAGTGTGTTGCGTATGGGGGGCCCTTGCGTGATTACGTACTGTAGCATTTCCTGAGCTACACTGACATTATTTCACACAATGCACGAACGAGGCTGGGCATCAAATGCATTAAAAATAGGGTTTTACTTGTTATTTCGCCGAAATATTCAGGTATATTAGTTGTACTTGTTGCCCCATACCATAACTCAAATAAAAAGTGGGTTCAGGTGGGGTCAGAAAAGTGGGTTCAGAAAACTGGGGTCACCAAACGGCTTGACCCGTAAAGCACATGGTCTATACAACTTTCAGCAAGACACTTAGTTGTCAGATTTTAATAAGATATATTTTTCTAGGTTGGCTTTTATCGAGTTTCAATCAGGCGCATTTTCCTGTTGACATAGAATGATCATTGATATATCATGTGAGCTATAGACAAAATTTAGCAGATTTTCAAGTCTAAATTCAACGTTGTATGACTAACTGCACAAAATAAGTTTTGCCACCGTGACGACAGAGTAGTGTCGTGCGTCGTGCCTTTCATTTTGATTTTCTTTTTCATTTCCGACATAACTTAGAGGGCTCAATAGTTTGGATGGGGCTTTTAAAGAACAACCCATAATCTATTATGCCAAACCTGTCATATGATATTGAAATTCAGTCCCACAATGCAATAATTCTAATATGGCGATTGATGAACGATTTACGAACTTCTGTTGCATGCCGTAACAATTTGAATGTTTGGATGGGGTTTATAAAGAACGACCCATAATCTATTATGCCAAACCTGTCACATGATATTAAATTTCAGTCCCACAATGCAATATTAAGGGTCAAACATATTAAGGGTCAAACATAAATCTAATATGGCGATTTATTAACGATTTACGAACTTCTGTTGCACGCCGTAACAATTTGAATGTTTGGATGGGTTTTTTAAAGAACGACCCATAATCTATTATGCCAAACCTGTCATATATTATTGAAATTCAGTCCCACAATGCAACGATTTACGAACTTCTGTTGCATGCCTTAACAATAACGATTTACGAACTTCTTTGGTTTGAGCAATTTGTTGCATTGTGGGATTGCATATCAACATTTTGGATGGTTGTTTTTGACGGGGCTTTTAAAGAACGACACATCATACATTTCAGAGGGCTCAATAGTGTGGATGGGTTTTTTAAAGAACGACCCATAATCTATTATCCAAACATGTCATATATTATTGAAATTCAGTCGCACAACGCAACGATTTACGAACTTCTGTTGCATGCCTTAACAATAACGATTTACGAACTTCTTTGGTTTGAGCAATCTGTCATTTGTTGCATGTGGGATTGCATATCAACAGTTTGGATGGTGTTATTTGACGGGGCTTTTACAGAACGACACATACATCATACATTTTAGAGGGCTCAATAGTGTGGATGGGTTTTTTAAAGAACGACCCATAATCTATTATGCCAAACCTGTCATATATTATTGAAATTCAGTCCCACAATGCAACGATTTACGAACTTCTGTTGCATGCCTTAACAATAACGATTTACGAACTTCTTTGGTTTGAGCAATCTGTCATTTGTTGCATTGTGGGATTGCATATCAACAGTTTGGATCATGGATGATTGTTTTTTGACGGGGTTTTAAAGAACGACCATCATACATTTTAGAGGGCTCAATAGTTTGGATGGGACTTTTAAAGAACGACCCATAATCTATTATGCCAAACCTGTCATATGATATTGAAATTCAGGCCCATAATGCAATATTAACTTGTCAAAACGGCAATACAATACCTGTCGTCGCGTGGCAAAACCTATGCACGTCAACCGGCAATATCTCTGTCGTCCGCGTGGTAAAACTTATTTTGTGTTGTTAGTCAAACAACGTTGAATTTCATTTCCGACATAACTTAGTGTAAATGCTAACTATAGCCATAAGCAGTGGTTGATTAAAAAAAATATATAAGCAGTGGTTGATTTAAAATATAAAAAATGAAAGGCGCGACACACGGCAATACAATACCTCTGTCGTCGCGTGGCAAAAACCTATACGTCACCCGACCATATCTGTCGTCGCGTGGCAAAACTTTTTGAGTTATTATCAAACAACGTTGAATTTCTAGATTTGAAATTCTACTATTGTCTATATCTCACATGATATATCCGGGGATATAATTATCAATGATCATTCTAAGCAGTGGTTGATGCCGTAACAATTTGAATGTTGGATGGTTTTTTTAAAGAACGACCATCTATTATGCCAAACTGTCATATATTATTGAAATTCAGTCCCACAATGCAACGATTTACGACTTCTGTTGCATGCCTGAACAATAACGATTTACGAACTTCTTTGGTTTGAGCAATCTCTCATTTGTTGCATTGTGGGATTGCATATCAACAGTTTGGATGGTTGTTTTTTGACGGGGCTTTAAAGACGACACATCATACATTTAGAGGGCTCAATAGTTTGGATGGTTTTTATAAGAACGACCCATAATCTATTATCAAACAACGTTGAATTTCTAGATTTGAAATTCTACTATTGTCTATATCTCTCATGATATATCCGGGGATATGATCATTCTATGTCAACAGGGAAATGCGGGAAATGGGGATTAAATGATTGATTAACGATTTACGAACTTCTTTGGTTTCGCCGTCGCCGAAGCCGCCGAAGCCAGAAGAAAAAAAAAACCTTCCCGCCGAAGCCATTTTTAAAAAAGGTAAAGCTTCGCGCCGTCGCCGAAGCCCTCTTTAAAAAGGTGAAGTTTCACAGCCGTCGCCGAAGCCGCCGAAGCCAGAAAAAAAACACCTTCCCGCCGAAGCCCATTTTTAAAAAGGTAAAGCTTCGCGCCGTCGCCGAGCCCTCTTTTAAAAGTGAAGCTTCACGCCGTCGCCGAAGCCGCCGAAGCCAGAAAAAAACACAACACACCTTCCCGCCGAAGCCCATTTTTAAAAGGTAAAGCTTCGCGCCGTCGCCGAGCCCTCTTTAAAAAGGTGAAGCTTCACGCCGTCGCCGAAGCCGCCGAAGCCAGAAAAAAAAACACCTTCCCGCCGAAGCCCATTTTAAAAAGGTAAAGCTTCGCGCCGTCGCCCTCTTTATAAAGGTGAAGCTTCACGCCCGTCGCCGAAGCCGCCGAAGCCAGAAAAAAACACACCTTCCCGCCGAAAGCCCATTTTTAAAAAGGTAAAGCTTCGCGCCGTCGCCGCAAG
>CM069457.1:21695087-21789244 GCA_035610835.1 Ophiura sarsii | reverse complement strand
CTTTACCCCAAAACAGTGGCGTAACAGCCGGGGGGGGGGGGGGGGGGGGGGGGGGCAGGGGGGGGCACAGTGCCCCCCCCCCTGAAGGTGCTCAGCAGGAAATTCAAAACCTACCCACCAGGAAAAATGGGGGAAGGGAAAAGAGGAAAAGAAGGGGAAAGGGAAAGAAAAGAGAGAGAGAAAGGAAAAAGGGAGGAAAAAGAAAAAGGAAAAGGAGAAAAAAAGGGTTAAGAAAGGAAAAAAGAAAGGGAAAGAAAGAAAGAAAGAAAATTTCGCAGTACAAAAAGCACAACAGTCAACAAATTGTTGAAATTGCGAAAATTTTTGACCGTGCAAATTTTTTTGACACTACCCCCCCCCCCCCCCCCCCCCCCCACTTACGTGAAATTCACGAGGTGACTGACTGGGAAAAAAATTGGGGCAACCTTTTACGATAAATTCCGGGACGGAATTATTCTAACCAGGAATTTTTTTGGCTGTGCCCCCCCCGACAACCAACCTCTGTTACGCCCCTGCCCCAAAATATTACAATATTAATATTAGTCACCTCGTCCTGCTTTTCAAAAACTCACATTTAATTGCAAGGGGCCTTATTCCCGCTTCAGTAAAGTTACGACACTCAGCTCAAAGGGTAGACTCTGTAGCTAGCATGAATGACTGTATATGTACATAGTTATGCACTTATCAATTGCAGCCCCGGCCCCGGGGGACCCGGGGATAGCGGGGATTAGGGCCGGGACGTACAAATTGCTGATGTGACGTCCCGGCTACAGTCGTGTACGGTCCCCGCAGGGCGGGGCACATATTTTTGTACGCCCCCGCTACAGTCCCGGCCCCCCTGGGCCGGGACAAAGTGTACGGCGGCGTACGATCCTGGCCCCCCTAGGCCGGGACAAAGTGTACGACGGCCCCCCATAGCCGGGGTGTACAGTTTGTGTACCTTAGTGTACGTCTCCGCTATGTATGTGTACGCCCCGGCTATGCCCCGGGTGTACATTTGTGTACCATAGCGTACGCCCCCGCAACAATGCCCCGGCCTATTTTTTCAGTAATGTACGTCCCCGCTACGCCCCGGCTATACGCCCCGACTAGCGGGAGCACGTTTTGTACGTCCCGGCTACACGCCCCCGCATAGCCGGGCAACGTTTTTTGTACGTTTGCGTACGGTCCCCGCATAGTCCCCCGCCATGCCCCGGGTCCCCCGGGGCCGGGACTGCAATTGATAAGTGCACTACAGTCGTAGTGCTAGTACTAGTAGTACGAGTAGACGCAGTGGCGTGCGCAAAGGGGGGGGGGGGGCTAGTCGGGGGAAGAATCGCGCTACTGGGGGTTCTTGCGCGTTTACCGCATATTTTTTCATTTTGGCGCAATAAATTAGCTGAAAATCCAAAATTATTTTTCAAACTTTTGTGGGGTTCAGGGTTCTAATCTAAAACCCCCTAATTTAAAAACCTAGCGCTACCCCTGGTCGGGGGAAACTACTGCCAGTCGGGGCTGGGCCGTTGCTAGAGTGTTTTTTTGTGTGGGGAGGGGTGTAATCCAAATAGACAAATAGTCATCAAATTTGTAGTCGACAAATTTTGAATCCCCCCCCCCCCCCCCCACACTTTTGTGAAATTCATGAGGTGACTGCAAAAATATTGGGGCACCTTTTACTATTTTTTTGGTACATCGGAGGAATTGAGAAGAATCTGAGAGTCGGGGGAATTTCATTTATGTCCAAGTTCCCCCCCTCCCCACACTCACAATATCCTGCGCTAGCCACTGACTGAGAGTGAGAGTAGACGGCGGTCGCGGTTTATTCCGTCAAATTAATATAAATAGATCCCCTTCAAAAAGGATTGCCAGATGTTGGGACCCTGGCGTCGATTTTCTGACTGAAGGATTTAATATGTCGAGCATATAGATAGTAAAAAGGTATCCGTCTAAAAAGTGTCGAGTAACAATGTGACATGTGATGTAGCTAAATCCATGATTACAAAAAAATGAATAAGCTTATTTCATAATGATCAAAATACCTTTTAAAAATGCAAACCGAAAGAGCTAGCCTATAGGTTATAGCATTAAATGTGACATATCCGTGTGGATCCTACCAAGCCCATGGTTATTTTCGATTTGTCTTCAGTCTTCAGTAGATTTTAGACGATTAATTTATTGAACAATGCACCATACAAAAGCATCATTCTCGCCGTCTAAAAAAATATACGCAGTGAGCCTGTGACCTGTGAGTGACCTGTCACAGTGTAATCACAGTGAGTCAATAATTATGGGAGAAGTATCTCAGGGCAAGTCCCCCGGTTCCTTGTACTCAAATTCACATGTGAAGACTGTTATAGGGGGCGCTCCAGCGTTGCTAAATACCCCCTGAAATACCCCCAGAGGATGTTCGACATGTTTTGCTTACAAAGTGAATTAGTAGAGGAAGGAAGGCCCTGAAGCCCGCAGGCCCGTAACCAGGAATTTGTGTGATGGTGAGAGGCGGGTTTTTCCGGAAAAGGTACAATGGTAAAAGGTTTTCTCATTTTTTTTGGCAGACAGCTCGAGAAACTTGAGAGGGGTTGGGGGAGGGGGAGGGGATGGAGGGGGCGGTTAGGACATTAATCCAAACCGGCCCGAAAAAATGCTTTACACATTGGGGATGGGGTGTTTTCCAAAAACGTGGGGGGGGGGGGGGTTGGATCAGGGTTCTAAGGATTTTTTTTACAATTTGTGGATAAAATCATTAAACTGCCTCATAAAACAAGAAATTATGTGGCAGGAACCCTCAAAGTAGAAGGCCTCTATCCCATGCCATCAAGGACACGCCCCCCCCCCCCCCCCCCCCCCACTTCCTGACACAATATCAAATGTCCCCCCCCCCCCCCCCCCCCCCCCCCCCCACTTTTTGTGGTGATATATACATCAATCAAGGTAGTTGGCGATCTAGTGAAAAAATGGCAATGTCCCCCCACTTTCAAGATTGGATCTGCGCCCTTGCATGCCATGATCCACTGCACTTCGTTCGCTATATTTTCTCCGTTCGCCGTCAGTAAATTTACCCGGTTCTAAAATGGTCCTGGCTAGAACTCTGGTTTGGATTGAAGGGGCCAGGGGTTTTGACTTTGCAATGCGGGTAAGCGGCAGGTATAAAAGACAGAATGCCGAAACGACAGAAACAGCTGCAAACGATAAAATTGAGAAGAGGAGTATCAATGTGGGAGTTCAGCACTAGTGTAGCTACAGCCGAGTACCCAATTCGCAATTAACTTAACTTAGTGATATTGTGAAGCGTTATTTTTTACGGAGTCAATTTATAGGCCCTACAGGGCATGGTACTTCTTTACGTCTATGGTGAGACTAACCATTTGATTTGTTACCGCAAAAAGGTCTTATTACTGTCAAATGAAATTCAGATGATCGTAAATTATGTAGTATCTGGTATAAGGCCAAATGAAAAATAAACTTTCTCGGGTCCAGTGGCGAATCCTTCCAGGAATCTGACACCTTGGTGAATATAGATGCTTAAGTTACTCATGTTAGTCAAAGATCATTTAAAGGCAGTAATGTTACTAATTCCCAGAACTATGAAATAAATTATTTTTTGAAAGGCCTCAATATTCTTCAAGTTAGGGATGCACCATTAAATTCTCAGGGGGTTGGCATGGAATTTTTGGTGTGGAATTTTTTTTCTCAAAAAAACCCCCTTAATCTGGTCAGCCCACCCGACTAAATATTGAGGAAAACATTTAAAATGAAGAAAAACACATTTGGCGACTAAAAAAAATTGTATCTGCCCTGATTTCCATGTTCTCCCCCACCCCCTGAAAATCATACGTAGGTTACATAAAAGTTCCCTAAAAGTAAGGGACTGTTCAGAAATACTTTTGGTGGGCTGGGCTGGGCCCGACTTGCCTTTTTTGGTGTCTTAACTTTTTTGACCCCCCTTTACAAACGGGAAAACTTTTTTGACCCTCTTAACAAAGTGAAAAACCTTTGTTAATCTCTTTATGGTTCTGAAAATCTAGGTTATATGGATTATTTTTGTACCAAAATATCAATTTGCCCAAAAATTGTGTTAAGGCCTTCTGGCGCTCAACCCTCGACATATTCTATTCATCCAGTGAACTTGATTGTTTACATTTAGCCCAAGATCACCGTCACAGACATTGTCTTCTTTTTCCATACTTCCTACCACGGCAGAAGCAACAATATTTATGGAGAGATGCATTATAATGTTGAAACCTAAATAAAAAATGTACGCGAAGCGCGCAAATATTTCAATTTTTTAACTAAAATGGTCCAGAAAAACGTTCCTGACACCATCTTGTTCAGCTTGAATAATGTAACATTGAAACTTAATTCGCGCAATGTGCGCGCAGCAATTTTGTTATACTATCCAGTTGGCCAAACTCTTTGGAACCCTCTCCTTTGAGTTCCCAAAACGTTTTGGTCCCCCCTTTCGGCAACTTCAATTTTTTTTCCACCCTCATTTTGCCCAGCACCGCCCCCCCCCCCCCCCCCCCCCCCACCAAAGTATTTCTTGTATAGCACAAGAAACCTTTTTTTATTATTATTTATGGCCTAAAGGAGACGGAGCGTGCCAAGGCAGTGGTTTACGTAAATATGAATATATTGATTATAAACTAATAATAAACTAATAATGAGAACCTCTATCAGTCAGTTCGCAACCACGCGAAAAGTCGTTCCTTTTCTAACCCAGCAAAGCGACCCGGAAGTACTCACCCGTAGTGAAACCGCTTCGCAGTCATAGTTGACCTCGTAATAGCACGATGTAAATGAGCTCTTTTCATGATTATAATCACACATTTCAAACACATTTGCCATGAAATTGTATAGTAAAAAGGCATATTATGCAAATAATATTATCTAATATTATCTGTGAACTTCATGACATGTTGTATTTTCGGTGCAGATTATTGCAATCCGACAAACCCGAATTCAAGAAAAACTTGACGAAACTAAAGCCAAATTCATGGTAAAAAAGTCGCTTCTGAAGAATCAGGCATCAATTTTATCCATCGTGTCATAATATTCATAGTCTTTTGTAATTAGAAACATGCTTACAATTTTATAAAATTATTTAGTCCGGTCAAGTGAATGCTTATAAAATAGCTCCTCGAATCTTGTCTCGATCTAAATTCATTTCGTAGCGTCGACGGGTTGTTGATCAAGTGTTTAAATCTCACAATTATATTCAGATTTGCTTGATAGCTCAGATGGTAGAGGGCTGGCTTTGGGAGCGAGAGGTCCGGGGTTCGAAATCGATCCCTCTGCGCTACACAATGCCATATGATATTTTTTTTACAGAAAGGCTATTCTGGTCAAAATGAATAAACATTTCACAATTTCATCACACAAAATGCATGAATTCGGACGTTTTCATTGGAAAAACGGTATTTTTTTTCAAAAATTTCAATAATGAATTCAAACGCGGGCATGAAAATGAAGCGCGGGCGTGTTACGGGAAACTAAAAATCAAGTTGGCGAGGCCTAACGGGGGATCGTAAGTTTCGTTTTCTGACCGAAAATCGGTGAAAATCAAACTCCGTTTTTCTTATCAAAAAAGAAGTCGGGCATCAATGTTTTTGATATGAAATTAAAGCTTAAGATTCCGTTAGTACGGAAATTGCTCTTAAAACATCGTACGAATTTTAGTCCAGTCAAGTGAATAGTTACAAGAAGCAAAGTCACGAAAGTTTTTAAATTCTAAAATTAGCGATAAAATCACTGTTTGTGGACCAAATATGTCAGATTTGGCATCATATTATAGAGAAAATTACGAACAATCCACCTACTTCTCCATCATGGCTGCCAGCTAACCCTACCTCAATTAATTCAGGGAAAACAAACTTCCCTTAATGTTTTAGCGCAAGGTTGACATCCTGAAATCGATCTTTGCGTGGGTTAGAAATCGGCAAGGTCACTCATTAAAAACGATACCTGCGTACTGACTGCTATGTCCTGTTTTGTGTCCTGATATTGCCAACAAATGATTGACAGTTCTCGCTTCAGTGATTGCCTAATCGCGTGTGAAGACTGTTACAGGTGGCGCTGTTCTATATGGACCAACTTTCATTAATGCGCAGATAGAGAGTTTCAATCGCTTGCCTGTCAGAATAAGCGAGAGTTGTTACGTAGAGTGAGTTGTGGAGTGAGTTGTAGAGTGAGTTGTGGAGTGAGTTGTAGGGTGAGTTAGGGAGTGAGTTCTAGGGTGAGTTAGGGAGTGAGTTGTTAAATTATCACCTTTGATAAAATAGCAGACAAGTTTGTAGCCTATTTCTTAATGATTATTATTATTATTACGATCCGTTGAATTGAAATGTAGTCTAATAATAAGTAAATTATATCACCATTTAAGGGTGTGTGGACCCTCAGCATAGCCTCCGTAAAACTGCTGTAAAGTCCTTCATTATTCATTTAATCTATATAAAAGTATAAATTTTCTTGAAGAAAAGGGTTCAATGAACATAAAATTGACCATTTTGAAAAAATTATAACAAACACGGTTTTTGACCCATTTTAGATTTTGCAAAGATAACTCAAAATATATTTTGTCATATTAGTGAAAAATGTTTTTTAACCCTCAAAAATCAAAACTAGAAAAATGTTAAGCCCCCCCCCCCCCCGAAAAAAACAACAACTCGATCCTAGATAATTGACTTTAGATGATGTTGGTGAAATTTTGAATCAAAAACTGGTTTTGTTAGGTTGTCTGAAATATGTTGGCGCCAAAGAAGTGATTTTTGGGCAAAAATGTAGAAATCACTATTTTGGTGAAATTTGATACCAAAAATGGATTCTCCGACTCATTTCATTTGATAAATTGTATACTTCTATGTACATTACATTATTAGTTTATTATTAGTTTATTATTAAGTTACAGTGCTTGATAAATTTTAGATATTTTGGGTTGACACTTCCCTTAACCAATAAAATTGATTTCGTGAAAGTGCAGTTACATCTCCGCTTTTAATATATCATTATTCATGTGACGTACCGTATCCTTTCCCTGGTGACAAATAGTAGACATCCTATACCCTAGATTCAAATGTTAACTATGGAACAATTATCGTGTGCGGGAGGTGGTCTGTCGGTAAAAAAGGCCAAATAAAAATTAAAACTAGTTTCTCGTCCTAACTTTTGAAAAAAAAGTGGATGAGGGCACTTCTTTCTTGTAGTAAACAATGCAAAATCACCATTACCAGTGTGGTATTGTATGGTTGGTTGCGTAACTTGGGCTATATCTTGCCTCACGTCCCGTACGGAATAAACCGTATAGCAAGCATGTGCAACCTGCGGCCCGCGGGCCACATGGGGCCCGCCAGCCTCTTATCTGCGGCCCGCGAAGCAATCCCAAAATTCCCATTGATGCGGCACGTTTTAACCGGAACTCCCTAGGTTACACAAATGGCGGATTAGTTTAGTGGTGTGCTCCCTTTAATATAATTAGTAGAGTGACGCGCTGAATTTAGTCAATATAGCTCGAGGCGTGATTACATGTTAAAATCCCTGGTTAAAATGGCGCTTGTAGTAGCAAAAGCGAGTAAAAAGAGGAAATTACACGAAGAGAAGCGGGTATTCAATGAGCAATTGGCTGAGGATTATTTCTTCATTGAACAAAACAGCGCATCTCTACATGTATGCCTCATTTGTATGGTGTCTATTTCCTGCTTCAAAGAGTACAATCTGATGCGGCATTACAATTCCTAAGCTTCCTCTCCCCCTATTACCCTCCTCCGGAAGTGTTTTGGAATGTTTGACATCACTGCGGCCCGTGAATGGATCTCAAAATCACAATGAGGCCCGGGTGGTAGAAAAGGTTGCACACGCTTGCCGTATAGCTACAATGTATCATAATTAGTTTGAGCATGTGCACTTGAGTTACGGGACGTCTAGCAAGACATTGCCGTAACTTGAAAGCATGAGGTTTTTGTAAAATCTTTTTATTTCATGGTTTCGGGGGGTTGGTTAACATAAAACCTGCTTTAAAATGCTCATTGGACTGAAGTAATGTCAGCTTTTTAAATATTTAACAAAAAAGTTATGGAAAAAAGAAAGAAAAAAAATATATAGAATTCCTGAAAAATGGTGCGCTAGGGGACAAGAAACTGCTTAATTTTTTTACTTGGCCTAAATGGTTCCAAAAAGAGACAAAATACACAAATGCAAAATCTGCAAATATATATCCTATGGGATATTTTCTGTGTAATTTATTCAAAATATCTTTGCCATGTACATACATATAAAATATATTCTTAGTACAATTGCTATGTAAGGCCACTTTTGAAAAAATGATTCTTGTAGCCCTCCCTTCTCACTTTTTGGGATAAGGTCAACTTTTTTTCAATTTTCAAAAATTGTTGAGTTTCTATATATTAAAATGTTAGTGCAGTTGTTGGTGGATGGCATGTATAAACAACAATCACTTTCAGGTGTTTTTATTGAACTCTTTTTAACCTCATAAATGTAAACATGAAATAGAGCCTCCCCATTTTCCTAATGCTGCTGAAAGATGCTGGCAATATAAATGTTGCATGAAAATAGCCATCAATTTAGTAAAATTTAAATTAAAAAACCCCTTCCCTCTTCACTTTTCGAAGGCCAGTGCTACGAGAATCTAATAATTTATTTTAAGTGGCCTAAAACAGTCACAAAATAGTTGATTGATAACCACAGTTGCAGCGATTATAATCTAACATAGATTTCAGTGATTCTATTTCTTGTTAAAAATGTTAATATAAAACCCTGACATACAAATATAAAAAAATTGTCAAATTAAACCAATGAAAGACGGATGGGATGAGGACCCTGATAGTAAGTCTAAAAATAAATATGATGTACCAAATAGGTCGTCAGTTAATAAGGTCAATGTTTTGATCAATATTCGTTAAATTTTGAAGGTAGCAAAATATTAAAATGATTTGACCAATAATGATATCACGATAATTTGTTGCATTATTATCTTTACATTGTAACGGGGGGACGAAAAAAATCCAGAAAAAAATCCTGATTTACCAAAGTTTGGGAATGGGAAATGTTTGGGAATTTTTGAATGCTTTCTCTTTTTTTTATTGATGAAAATTCACTAAAATTCCTGAAATCTTTTGAGGGAAAAAAGTAAAAAGGGCAGATAGACCCTACTTGAGAGGTCCGTGAAATACGATGAACCAAATAGGTCGTCGGTTAATAAGGTCAATGTTTTGATCAATATTCATTAAATTTTGAAGGTAGCAAAATATTAAAATGATTTGACCAATAATGATATCACGATAATTAATTGCATTATTATCTTAAACATTTTAAAGGGATGTAAGGTGCCGAAAAAAATCCTAATTTACCAAAGTTTAGGAATGGGAAATATTTGGCAATTTTTGAATGCTTTCTCTTTTTGTTGTTGATGAAAATTCACTAAACATTACATTCTAGTTGCCTGTAAGGTTTGAGACCAAGTTTGATAGGTTGAACTGGCCATGACGCTAGTATTAGTAAGTTCCACCCATGCTGGGGGACCTTGAGTGTGGCAGCGGTGGAACTAGAAACAAGCCTGAGGGGCTGCAGTATAGCCGCATGACTTTCCACACTAGGTGATTTTCCGCCCAATTTGGGCTAGTTTTTAAACTAAAATCTGCTCTTTGGATAATATAATATGATTTTTTTTGAAATTTGAACACTTTTTTAAATAAAATATGATATAGCACTAGTTTTTATGACAAATTGAAATTAAAAGTTGGAATTTGTTTTCGCAAGAACATTTTCGAAAGTAGTATATAGAGCTTCTAGTTACACCAACACTAAAGAGCCTTGAGCTATGCTTAGGATAGCGGGGAAATGGTAGCACCATGCTGGCAAGACACAGTTGGTGTAAAATAAATCAGTTAAATGGTGTAGGAGGGGATGATTTATTACCCTGGATATGTCATCAAAGACGTGGTCAAGAAAGTTGGATTTTATACAGGGCACGGAACCGTAATGAATTCCTGAAATCTTTTGAAGTAAAAAAGTAAAAAAGGAAGATCGACACTACTTGAGAGGTCCGTTTGCCTGTAGAACAGGTTTTTCCATTGCCTTATCCCTATCTGTCCCTATATTATTTAGATTACACTTAATCCATGTTTAAAGACAACCGTCTGCATGGTATAAACAACTACATGTGGACTTGCTACAACAAGTTTGTCTAGTACAACATTAGTACCAGGGTCTATGAAAGAGATATGAACAATACCCAAATATGCACATTTTTAAAATGGCAGATGACCTCTGATCTTGGTATATGACCTTTGACCTCATTGATATATGAGGTTCCCGTGAAACAAGTTTGAATGCAACATTCATGCTAGGGTCTATGAAAGAGAATGAACGATGCAAATATGCAAATTTGCAGGCTATTTCACAACTTCACCCCAGATGACATTTGACCTTAATATGTGATCTTTGTCTCCATTCAAACACCAAGATTTCCATGTTACATTTATGACCAAAGTTTGAATGCAATAGCATTTGTATGAAAAATATGAATTAAAATAAAGTGTGTACTAAAACGAAATGTGAAATATACACATTTTATGACTTCACCCCAGATGACCTTTGACCTCATTAACATATGAAGGTTCCCACACTGCACCTGTGACCCAAGTTTGTATGAAAGATATATTCTATTCTAGTGTAATAATAGTTTAAAAACAATTTATTCATGGAAACTTATTCATTTAAAGCTAAACATATTTTGTATAATTTGAATCTTAAGAAGAAAAAAATTGCAACCTTAATCTTTTTAAGATTTTGAGATCAACACAACAAATTTTGTTTACCTTATCAATGGTTGGAGTAGATCAGATTTGGTCAAACTTTTACAAATAGAAAGAGCCATACTTGATCAGAAAAACTGAGCTGAGATGCATTTTGAGCAGTACTTTTTTTATAATACATTGATAAATAATACACTTGATTAAGTTGAGAAAGTCACTACAATTCTGCAGTTTGGTTATAATCACTACACATCTTCTATTACTGGGATACTTAATGAGTTAAACTTTTTGAACAAACACAAATAATACTTTATAGACTTAGGCTATGTTCTCACATAGAACAAAATCTAGACCGGTCGTTCCGACTAAATAGCTATAGTTTAGTCAGCTCCAAATTGGTGAGAAATATGCGTTTTCATCTTTGCACGCATAAGCAATCCTAGCAAATGTGCGCAATAACACACGATGCACCCTGATGATTTATGCCGGCCCACCCTCTTCTGTATCAATTCACTGCTGTAACAAGTTTCCACGCGGCAGTTGTCTGCAGACGACAGTTCCAAAATTTCATTTTTCGTAAACATTTGTTTTGTACATGGCAAACAAATAGCCGCGTGGAAAGTGTTAAGGAGGCTCGCCAATTTGGACCTGACTGAACTACAGTGAAAAATGGGTCCCAGTCCGGACTCAAAGTGGATTTTGTTATCTTTTCAGACCACATTGAAAGGTAATCTCACACGTGAGTGGAAACTTGTATTTGCATGTGGGAACACAATCCAATAGAGTCCCACAACTCTTACCCTACCTAATGCAGTAATGGCACACTCTTACGCAGAAAGGCGCATGTGTTATAAAGGAAGGCACGAGGTTATAAAAAAGGGGCGGTGTGGTGAACTAGGATGCAGTGATCGCCAGAATTTAGGTTGGCAACTAGAAAACAACACAGTATTACAGGGCTATGATTTTAGATCCACCACTGAGAATTACTTGTGCATTGTGTTCCACTGACTAATCAATTTTATATCGGCGATTAAGCTATTGGCCGGTCATACATTCTCCAATTCCCAGATTAAGCAGGCTAGTGGTCATGCCCTATAAACACTATTTTGATGTAAATCCAACACATGGCCTTGCTAAAGTCAAGAGTAACAACTAAAACAGGCTAACAGCCTGAAAAATAGATGTGTGCTTCAGCTGATGTGGAAACACAGCCTATGCCGAGTCACTTGGTCTATAGTTTGATCATACAGATGTATTGTTAGTGATAATATGCTTACCGAGTTGTAATTCGAAAACAAATATCATGAAGATACTCTAGACTAAGTTTGCCGAGATATGGAGGTCTGTTGTAATTTATATGTTATTGAGTTGAAATTTTTATAAAAGGCATGCATACAATACATTTAATCTTGGCAAGTCATGGCAAGTCTGTAGTTCTTCTATAGTTACTTTATGCCTGTTATTACTGAACAAAACATAAGAAAAAAAACCAAATACTATATTTAAATCTGAAAGATCCACTAGACTAAGTTTGCAAAAACATTAGAGGTCTGTTGTGATTGATATGTTATTGAGTTGAAGTTTTGATAAAAGACATATAGCCCTAATACATTTAATCTTTTCAAGTGACGGCACGTCTGGAGTTCTATATTTACTTTTTGAATACCCTAACATTCTTATTCCTCAATGGGTAAGTGTATGTGTTGTCCCTATTGAAGACATGCAGTGGTAGGGTATACTAAAGGAACTCCAACATAAATATTACATTTGATCCTTAGCAAAGTTATGACAGGTCTTTGTAACCTATTAATGATATTTAGTTGCAGGGCTAACACAAATGTGACCTATCACAAAACTATCAGCAAACTTTGAAAAAATAATAAAAGAAGACAAGAATAAAATGACGAAAGCAAAAAGAATATATCACCTCTTAAAGTACAGGGTCTCTCCCAGAATGATTTATACTGTGTTTGAAAAAAGATTAAAAATATAAAATATAAATGTTTCATCACAACATCTTTATCCATTTTTATATGGCATAACATTAGTGACAATAATTGGTGAAAACCTGTTTTCACTTCCAGCGTATTTTAATTGATAACACTCGAACCAAACTTAATGAATGCCGCTTTAGAAAGTATGGTATAAATCACTCAAGCAGACCACTTCCCTCTCACCATTCAAATATTGATATCTATTAAATTTGTAATGGAAATTAAAAGAGGACGTGCAGCAAATTACCTGCATAGAAAGTACAAGAGAACACAGCAAATTACCTGCATATCATTTAAATTGAGCTTTGTGTCAAACATGGTCAATGATTTTATGAGTTTCAAAAGAGGAAATTTTGTCAAACTTGGAATCTACAAAACAAACAAAAAATTTAATTCCTGTGAAAGCTGTTAATGTTAAAATCATAAGGCTATATTAAAAAAACTTTTGTCTCAAAGCTATTCAGTTTTTCAAAAGCTAATGCGGAATGCGGGTTTTTTAAAGTTTTTTTCTTTTTTTAATTATAAAATATCAAAATCCTTATAAAAGTGACCTTTTGTATTTAAAATGATGTGATCAATGAAAATCTGAAATATCGGTGAAATTTAAGGTATTTTTTCAACAAAAAAAAAAAATCTTCTTCTAAACGTGCATTAATTAACTAACGCGCGCGGGAGCTTTGAGACCAAACGATTTTTTTTAATATAGCCTTAGCATCTTAACAAATAATGATGGTATTAGATAGCTAAATAATGCACCTTTCTTGGTATAAATCATTCTAGCAAAAACAGTGTTAATTAAACTAAACATCAGGCTCATGGCTGTATATAACAATCCTTGTGTAATAAAACTATATTTCTGGAATAAATCTATATTTCTGGAATAAAACATATTACTCTACAATAGTTACCATCTAAAATGCTGGGTTATATATCATTCAAGATACTATGATAAGAATTATCATTTACAGTCCTTGGAAAAAAGTATAACTTACCAAGTAATTGATATGCTCTCAACTCCAAAACTATAGCTCCTACTTTAAAATGTCTTCACTTCAATTTGAGATATTACACATGAAGATTGACAGAATATTAACTGAGCTATGTGTCCAAAACCAAAACAAAGACGGTTTTTCATTTTTCATTTGATTTTTCTACCAGCAGCCTCGGTGTAGCAATATAAAGTTCAGGATTTGGGATGATTCAATGCAGCCCATACAAATACCTGTCACACTACCGTGAATGTTCAAAACCTAAGTGCGATAATGAAAGATGCACTCTATCGTATCCCATTCTATTCAGTTTAGCATTCTCAATTGTTAACCGATCTTCGTGAATAATATCTCAAATTGAAGAGAAGAAATTAATCCAATTTTTTTTTGAAGTTGTAACTATATTTTAACGCTTTCCACGCGGCTATTATTTTTACCATACACAAAAAAGATTTTTCAGAAACCTGTCATAATTTTCAAAGTCTATCTCAAAGATTACTGACCAAACACTAGGCATGTTTGTACTTATTTCAATGCATTTATTATGGTGATTCCAAATATGGTAATGAAGTACAGTAATTTTGACATTTTTGAAACATTTTGTTAAATTTTGGAATGTCGTCTGCAGCTGCCTGCCGCGTGGAAAGTGTTAAGAGTTTATGAGCGGATTGTATTACCAGGTAAGTTACTTTTTTTTAGCACTGTGTATCAGGTTCCCCATCAATACAATAAACCTTCGGACATGCTCTAAAGTGTCTTATTTTCGTGTGTTACAAGAATACTGTACTCACTCAATATTACTGGTGTAATATTTTTCTATATAGTTTGATCAGTTCCAAATTGGCGAAGTCTCATTACAGTAACGAATGAACACATCAGAAGGACGCACGCATGAAGGCAAAAGGCGCGCTGCGCATCATAATAGCGTGATGATGGCGTTCAGTCAAAATGTGTGTGTGGCCGGCCATAATCTTGCGCGTACGCTTTGATTACTTTTGCGTACAGAGAGATAAAAACCTAATATTTCTTGCCAATTTGTAACTGATAACACTATAACGTGTGCCATATATTCTTGTATCACACTCAAAAGCCAATCAACATTATATAAATATAAGATAACACTGCTAACTCGGCTTCCTCAAGAACCCACACAAATACGCAACCCAACAACACGAAATGAGTGTTCAGAGTGATTTGTATAATAACACTCACTATAGGAGAATTGAAAAGGCATCATTGTCATAGTTTTGGCATCAAATAGCTTCATTTGGCATCCAAAAACTGAAATTGGAAGCAGTGAAGTCATTTTTTTGCATTATAACTATAAGACATACCATTAAGAAATGCAAAATGTCTGAAAACCCCTCAATTTAGTAACACTCTGCTGCAAATGTGCAGACAATTTTTTTTTTAAAAATCAGAAATTGGAAAAAACACCCTAAGGTGACAAAATATCAATAACACCCTACGGTGCTGAACGACCCATTTCCTCTAATAGAAAAAACCCACTTTTACAAATTTTGCTTTAGGCCAAACAAAGACGAAAGTCTGTCTCAGAAACATTGTGCAAAAAAGCTAAGTGTTGTGCGATTATTTAAAATAAAATAAAAATTAGAAAGGAGGCTACGAGGTATGCGATTTTTTGTTGTTGTTGCTTAGCCTTATCGAAGCTTACAGAGAACTTTCTGAAACTTTTTTTTCTTTCTTTTTTAAAATCCAAAAAAAACAAAACAAACAAAATCAAAAAAAAATATCAAAAAACCCCCCTTTTTTTCCCCCCAGCGCATAGACCTACGCGCCGAAGCTCATTTCACATACCAATGCAGGCGGGCTTCTGAGACAGACTATCTTCTTTGTTTGGCCTTAATTGATTTTTATAATTTTCCCCCTTAAAAATGGTTAAAAATTCACCAAAACTTTCATGAAAAGTTTTGAAAAAAAAACATGCCTGACCAAATCCTACCTGATAGGTCCTTTCAACCATCGAACAGGTGTTTTTCTGTTGCCTAAGGCAGACTGCTAATAAGCCCAATTATCCATCAATCAATTACATCAAATTTACATCAGATTTTAATTCATAGTCTTGGAACCATTTGGAAGGCTGTGAGTGTTATTGCCCAATAACAAATGTGACGTGATCAAGCGAAATGAGTCCCATGTCGGTAGTTTTCAATTTGATATTTGTCCATCACTTTAAATCATGTGGAAAATGCCACAGTATGGTCCACACCCAGTAAAATTTAACTTCGAGTTTTTAAGTTACAAACAATTTACCAACTGAGAAAACAAAGTAAAACATAATATTCTTTTTCTTTACCTATAGCTTAAAATCAATATACCCGACATCCCGACTCATTGCGCTTGATTTTGTCACAATTGTGCCTTCAATACTATCTTCACTTCTGCATAAATTTGCATATTTCAGAATGTTTTCATTGAAATCCCTCCAAATTTAGGTTACAAAAGTCTCGCATCAATTGTGCACGGATAATCAGTTTCTATATTATACATTTAACAATCAAAATGTAAGCTTTTTCCCTAAATGCTCCAAAAATATATATATAAACGCACTCTATATACAAATTTCTTTCAATGATAGATACATTATTCTGTATATTAATATTGGTATGGAAACATATATTGAGTTGATATATATTGAGTTGATAATATATTGAGTTGATTAAAACTGGGGGAGAGGGTACTCACGTATATAAGGCATATATAAAGTTATATGCCACAGAAATGGATCCAACCCCCCCTCCCCTAAACAGGGCTATGATTTGTGCTAGAAACCCCTAAACATGGGTCTCAATGCAATTTGACCACCCCCCCCCCCCCTAAACATAGGTCCCAATTGTGATAAAAACCCAAACATGGGTCCCAAATTGCAAAGAAAAAGAGTCAAATCAACCATTTATTTTAAAGTTAAAATACCATATAAGTGGGTCAGGTTTCAAACCTCCTGTCCAAAATAATTTGAGTACTCTTCCCCCCCCCCCCCCCCCCCCCCCGGAATAACATACAATAGTACTCACAATTTATCAATAACAATAGTTGGAAAGATCAGATAATAGCCATTTTTACTTGATACCACTTATAAATTTAGGTCGCAAATATCAATTATACATAGATAATCTGTTTCTTTCATAAGCTAAATTACAATTTTCTTCCCTAAATATTACACAAACATATACAAAAGTACTGTATACAAATTTCTTTTTAAAAAACATTCTGTATATAAATCTTGGTGTGGAAACATGATCTTGCATATAATATAAATTGAGTTGATTAAATAAAACTCAGGGGCGGGTAGGGGGGGGGGGGGGAGGGGTACTCACCTAGATAAAAGGTATATAGGTATTTACCGCCCAAATGAGACCTGTCATCACACAATGAGAGTTATGTCGGAAAATTCTGCTTTCAGGTTTGTCCAGGTTCAGAATGCTCAGAAAACAAGCGTTAAACCGATATGCATCATGTCATAATTGCTCAATGTTTTCCCTATCAAAAATCAAATTGAAATAGCAACATTCTTAAGTTTTTTATTGATTTTTGCATGTTCACTGGAGTATATCTCCTTATGTACACTGGCGACTTAACGCTCATTATGTGGAGACAAGTCATTGTATAAAGTTATACTTTCTATGTATTGCCTTTAGGCAGTCTGCGTTAAACATGTTTAAGGGCCAAAAGTACATCCAGGTCCAAACCTTTAGTAAGTGATCTTACCCCCTGAACATGTTTGAAGCAACACTTCCTATGTATAACCATTGGGCAGTTTTACTTTATACATACTGAAGGGGCAGGAACAAGTTGGGTTTTTGAATAACTGAGGGTAAACAGATCAATTTTCTGCTAATTGGAGTTTGGTGGTTTCAATTAGCAGTTGCATAAATTTGCATATTTCAGAATGTTTTACTTGATACCACATTGTACAAATGTAGGTCGCAAAAATCTCACATCAATAATACACAGATAATCAGTTTCCACGTTATTTCTATAACAAGTAACAATCCAATTGTAAGCTTTTTCTTCCTTAAATGCTACAAAAATATATATAAATGCACGCTATACAAATTTCTTTAAGCTGATAAATACATTATTCTGTATATAAATCTTGGTGGGTAAACAATATTGAGTTGATAAAAACAAAATAGTACCGATAATAGTTGAAAGATCCGATATAAAATAAAATGCCACCTGTTCAAGTGAAAAACCAGGAACAAATTCAGAAACCAGGAAGATTCGTAACAATGTTTCCCAATATGTTCTCAAAATCAACTTATCCACGGTTTACTGAACAGTGAACATCATTATAGCTAATATAAAGTACTATTTTTTCATTTCAGTACAAAAAATGTGTCAAAACTGGCTAATAAAATATATATATATATAAAAAATACTTGTTTTGTAACCATGTTCCACTGCTTTATCACTTTCATACCAGCAATTTAGCTATTAGCCGGTCATAAATTCTCCAATTCCCAGATTAGGCAGGCCAGTGGTTATGCACTGTTTTGATGTATTGGCCCTGCTATTGTCAACAATGACAGCAGACTAACAGCCTGGGCCTCAGGGTCTTTGGTTTGTAGTGTTTCGGCAGTGGAATATAATGCCACATTTGTTACAAATACACTGTGTAATTGCATAGGCCAGCTATGCTGTTCATCTTATACTCATTTACAAGCAGGATAATATACACTCCACATTTGTTTCGCTATACAGCTGCATAGCAACCAGGCGGCCATTTTGTTATTCATTATGGCCCCTGATGATTATTCTTCAGACTGTCTCCGCAACAGCCCCATCAATGATGCGTGCGTGTACGACTGAAGGATTTAGTCTAGTGTTTATTGGCGGAAGTTCTCGTAGATTTCAAACTCTTCTAAGCTAACCTGGGCTGCCTTATATAAGAACTTGTACTGCTCCTGGAAATCAAAACAAGAATAAGGCAACAGTTTTTAGCAAGAGTGAAGACCTGTCAAGCACAAGGTGCCAGCAGCTATTTGTTGTGCCGATTTTTGGCCTCTGGGAAGGTTAGGGTCAGTGTTGTCACTAGCCAAAATTTAGTGCCGGTTAATTTTACTGACGGCGAACGGAATAAGTGTTGCGAAAGAAGTGCATTGGATCATGGCATGGGATCTAGAGGCCTTGATAATGCTTTGATAGGATTATTATAGCACTTTGAGGGTTCCTGCCACATAATTTCTTGTTTTATGTGGCAGTTTAATGATTTTATCCACAAATTGTAAACAAATACATTTTTAGAGTTTTTTTTCTAAGAGTGCCGGCTCCGCCCGACCGCCACTGACCGCCTTAGTGACAACCATGTTAGGCTTAAAACAAGTGTCCACCAAAATCATCTAAAGGGACTTCTCTAGAAATGCATTATTTATTTTTTCATAAAAAATGTTTAGTTTTTAAAATTTTGACCAAAAAGTGTCAAAAATATAGTTTTTTTATCTTAGAATTGCATATTTTTAACCTTTTTTGGTCAAAAGACAAACAACTAAACATTGTTATGAACAAATTAAAAATGAGAAGTGTCTTAACCCAAACCCGAGGCACTATTCTCCAAAGAAAGCATGGGGGGGGGGGGGGAAAGGCCCCCACACCCCCGGGGCTCGAACCCCAGACATCTGGGTTCAGAAGCGAATGACTTACCACTGGGCCACGGGTCAACCATACTTGGCTAAGTATAATTCGCCAAGTATATAGCCTGGGGCCATTATTTCATCGAAAAACTGCTGCGTCGGGTGGAACGAGCACACCGCATCGTAGTAATTTGGAGTACTCAAGAGTGTTAGGGTTAAGATGATTTTGGTGCAATTTCGGCTTTTTTTACCAAAGTTGTTTTGATACGTTGTCGGAAAAATGTTGATCCAAAAAAGTCATCTTATTGTAATTTTTTTTACAAATCTGAATTTTTAGTGAAATTTGATAGCAAAAATGGATTCTCTGAATCATTTCCTTTCCAAAAATGTAAACTTTTATATCACATTAATAGTTCAAAAGTTACAGCGCTTGATTAAAGTCATGTAAAAAGGGCTAACACCCCCCCCCCCTCTTTCTTTCATGAGACTATCACCTCTTGGCCAACCTCCTGAGGCCTAGCTTCACCCCTACAAATGCATAACACTTACTATATTTGCCACAAGGCCTGGCCTGTTCATTCTCAACGTCTTGACTGATTGAAAGACATCCACAGCTTTCTCTGCCTTCATCTTGTTCAGCATACCAACCATGGCACAGAAAATACCACTCACCCCAAGACCATCACTAGAGATAAGATACATATTGAGGACATTAATGATGAGTGGACAGAAAACACCACTCATCCAAACACCATCACTATAGTCTATTTGGCCATCACGAGGCAGTGACGTAACTGCGTATTCTACTAATTGCAGCACATAACGTGCGCCTACTCGAGGTACTGGCGTACACACACGAGCGTTGAAAGACGGAAGATACATACATGTGTGTAAAAGCTGCGCCTGTTAATTTACGTCACTGTCCAGAGGAAGCCAAATAGAGTATAGAGATAAGATACATATTGAGGATATGAATGATGAGTATTTAAATTTGGATCTAAACACAAAATAAAAGAAATTTGTGGCATTTTTAGTAAATAATTCAAAGTTGATGTTAACTCTTACTTCAGTCAGTAGATGTATGCCTCATTCTTATATAGTGGGTGTGGTTTTGGATGTCAACAGGCAATTTGATTGGTTTTTGGCGATAATATATGACCATCCAGCACCAAGGGGCCGCAAATTTGGCAAAGCATGTTCTAAGATATGGCCCATCGAACATTTCAATAAACAATAGGAAACAGGAATTTACAACAGATCTATTGATTATGTACCACCTAGGTAACAAGCAATATTTATGGATATGTAATACCATATTATCCCTAAGCACCCCTGCCCTAATGAGCGCCCACCCCTAAATTTTTGAATGACTTGGAAAAGAAAAAACAATTAAATTCCCACCCACCCTACCCCAAACGTGAGTTAATTTGGAATAAAGACCCCTAACCTCAAAATAACCATGAGTGTGGTAGTAGACGATTCACACACATGTATCACACAATTTAAAAGGAAATTTTAAACGCTTAGCCTCAAAATGTACTTTGGTTTTCTGTATGAACGTGCTACTCAAGATTGTTGAATTCTACAACTTTAGCAAAATGAATGGCAGTAATTGTGTAACAAATATTCCGTCCGAAATGACTTTGCTAAGCACCCTGGGCGCTTATAAGGGATAATACAGTACATCATTGTAAAGCTGATTTTCAGGAGAATTTACCTGTTCAATATCTCAAAAAATGTTCTGACAGACTTTACATCCCATTTGTTGTGGATGGTCACATGGGGCTTAATCCATACCTTTAGCGCGTATGGTCATCGCGTTAAGATGTTCAAGCGTGCCCTACACAAAATTGCTGGTATATGTATTATGCAGAGTTGCATTGTGTCTAATACTAAATAATGCGATTATTCAAATCAAGAAGTTGGTAAACAACTCGCTGGATTTTCCGGGTTTTATAAAGGGGGAAATTTGTTTGCGTTCGACTAAAATAAATTTAACAAAAAGCTTTATTTTTATGATAAAAGATAAAAATAACCAACAATCTAAATAGGAATGAGAATAAATATATAATTTTGCTATATGTATTGCTATACATACGTTGGTCTCATAATAGACTGTACCATATTTGCGTCGTCATGTATGGCAACCCAAATATAGTACAGACTATGCATTATAGATGAGACCAACGTATATAGCAAAACAGCTACACAAATTATATTTTATTCTCACAATCAAATGTTTTGTAACTTTAGGGATTGTTTAGAAAGATAATTACCAACAAGGATGAACTTTTGATGCTAATATAGGGGTTAATGTTAAATGAAAGCTAAATTAACCCTATCTTCCTTATCATGTTTTTGACAATTTAACTATCAGAGAAAAAAATTGTGTCAAATTTTTGGGGAAAGATCACTGTTCGCCCGCACCGGGGATCGAACTCGGGCCGCACGCATAGCAGGCAGACGACTAAGTGATTACGCTAACGGGGGAGCTTGAACAAAATTAACTTTTTCGAGACCATTTGACAGCTCGCCGGATCGTGAAGCACCGGGTACAGCAGCTATTTTTGCTGTGGCCTTTTGTGACCTCTGGTAAGGTTAGGGTTAATCCAAGATAAAAACAGACAAGGTTTACATGAGATTGCAATAGGAAACAATGGTAAGTCTGAAATACAGAACATCTTTTTATAGTGCATATCGTCAGCCTGCTTCGATAATTGCATAACTCATTTTTTCTAGTTTTTAGAAAACAACAAAAATATGAAAAGTGAGTTAGGCAATTATCGAAGCAGACTGACGATATGTTGAATAGCACCATGAATAGTGCAGGTGAATTCAAACAAGAGCAGTAACTGTTGGATAGAATTAGGTTGGAGATATACCTTTAAGTGAAATGTGGCTTGTTATAGGCCTAATACGAGTTAATATGACCCATTTTAAACATTCTACATCATTATTACAATCTGACTGACTCACAAGGCTGACTTAGACAGAATTGAAATTGTGCATTTATTAACACTTTTGATTGGTCAATGACTTAGGCATTATTACAGAATGTGCATAATAATGTAATGATAGGTCATGATTTATGCAAAAAGCTCAATTCACTGAAAAGTGAGTAAGGCAATTATTGAAGCAGGCGGATATAGCGTTTGGGTATATCTTTGTTTTTTGTTTTGTTTCGTTCTGTTTAACCTTGTTTCCAGATGTGCTAGTTCAAAGGGCGTGTTCATTATAAACCATACACTAAACCAAACCTGTCATCTGGATAGGACAGTAGTCAATGCATGTTCCCCCATGCATGAAATGGAACCAGCCCCCTAACATTGTTGATACATAGTGAAGTGACATGGTCCATTATAGCGAACCGAACAATAAGCTGTGACCAATGGAATATGTTCTCAAGAAGCTTATGGAGTCTAAAAGCTCGTTCACACTAAGCATTATATATTGTGTGGTGCGGTGCAGTAGCCTGTCTTCTTTAGTGTCCAGCAAATCATCGCAGAAGAGGGAGACCGTCAATGTTATCAAGATGTATCCACAGCCTGCCGCAATGACAGTAGAATAGTTTTAACTTTATTGCGATAACGCACTGCAACGCATGGTAATTATAATAAAAATAATAGCAACACGGTATCTATCCACTTCCACTGTAATTAAAAGTGCTCAAGGCAAGGCACAGCATTATAACAACAACATAAATAGAAATAATAAATGGTACACACAAAAAAGCATACCCTTCACATCCAAGTCAAAAATAATGGACCTTATAATGACATTGTGAAATCACTTAATTTCGCGAGGGATTTAATTTCGTGAATTTCAAGAGGGATGTGGATTTGCAAAATTAAATACCCGCGAAATTTTGCATTGAAAGTAACAGTGAAATGTTTGCAAATGAATGGCTTAAATAGCATTAACTTTAAATAGCATTAACTTAAAATAAAGAATCTGCAAAATTATAGTGTTTTACAGTACATATGGCACAAGAAAAAAACACTTAACTATTGTTATAAAATGTCTCTGACATTAGACACAGTTTTAGCAATTCTTATATTGATACAGTACAGCCCCGAAATAGACATTGCAATGACATTACACACAGTAAAAGTGGCGTACCGACCGGGGGGGCAGAGGGGGCAACTTGCCCCCCACGGCTCCAAATACCGGGACGCTAAATTCGCAATACCGGGACGCTAAATTCGCATAAGAAAGAAAAATAGGAGGATTGGGCATTATTTGTTGACTGTTGTTGTTTCTGGTTTTTTTGACTGTGCAAATTTTTTTGACAGCTCACATTTTTTTGACCCTACAACCCCCCCCCCCAACTTACGTGAAATGACACGAAGTGACTGACTGGGAAAAAATTTGGGGCAACCTTTTACGAAATTTTACGTCACTGTCGGGACGACATACTTCTGCCCCCCCTGGCTCACATGCCGTGGTACGCACCTGATTACACAAATTCTTACAATGTAATCCGATTAGTGCACTGACATTGCACTGATGTGCGTTGATATTGTACATTCTATTTCGAGCAGTACTGTAGGTAGTTCATTCCAAAGACGAGGAGCTGATAGCAAAAGGGTAAATACCTCCTATAGATCAATCAGTTCCAAATTGGCGAGAAATATTCGTTTTTTATCTATCCGCGCGCAAAAGTAATCCAAGCGTATAAGCACGGTTTTGGCATGGCGCAAGTGTCACGCATGCATTGCCACAGTGATATTCATGCGCTGCTGTAAACAGGTTTCACCAATTTGGAACTGACTGAACTATAGTATAAACAAGCTTTTGTTAGACTTACATGCAGTGTACGGTGATAGGTTTTTTGCCTGGTTTATCCTTTTGCTCATCATGCCATTTTTGCATCAGCGCTACCATGGATATCAGTGGCGTGATAGAATCGGGGGAGTTCTGTCCTAATGGCCAGTCTAGGAACTGAAACTGTTGCACCGTGATGAAATCCTGGAAAAATGTTTAAATTATAGGTCAATGAATACGTATGTGTACTTTCGAGAGAAATTAGACAAATCAATGCACATGCGCTGATGTTGATGTGGGAATAATGGCACACCCTGCGGGGGGAGTGCTATTATGAAACTCTTGTACCGTGATGGAAAAAAATGTTTAAATTATAGGTCAATGAATATGTATGTGTTCTTTCGAGAGAAATTAGACAAATCAATGCACACCCACTGATGTTGATGTGGGAATAATAGCACGACCCTGCAGTGCTATTGTGAGCATACCAACATGTTAACAATTTTGCTAACACCCGCAGTGAAAAATGGCGATTCCTGAACAACGCGGAGAGCATTAGACACTTCCAAAGCACTCCGCATATTTTATTCAAAAAGCTACCTGGAGTGAGTCTATACCTTAATACATAACCAACAAAATGTCTGGACTTTGGCTTATCTGTGGGATAAATCTTAAATAGTCTGCCCACTGCTTCCGTCATATACATCATGGTGGACTGAAACTCCAATGTCAGATCAATGCATTTGTATTTTAGAAGCTACCTAGCGTGGGAGTATACGCTACTTGCATGCAATCGCCATTTTAGAAAGAAAGCGTAGCTCGCCCCTCAGCGCGCACAAACCGTGTCCCACGACGCACAAACCTGCAAGAAACCATGGACGCCGTGTGGCGTGATAGTGCGTGGTGAGGGGAAAGCATCGCTTTCAATAGTTCCATCCGTACCGTTCAAGTAGCGTACGAGGGGTGATTGATATGTTCGCGGCCTAAGGTAGAAGGAGATGACCTACATAGTTTTAATTTGGCATGTGTGTAGTCGACTTGTTGGATGATTACACAGAAAGTTTGATGTTGTTATCTTGTCTTGTTTTTCTGTTACAAATAATTAAACATCGTCAGTCAGCGGTTTTTGTGAAATAAGCCTTGAAAATGGAACAAATTGACAAAATCAGTCATTGCGCAGTCATCCGCTACCTCGGTCACAAGGGCTTAATGCCCAAGGGAGTCCACAAGGACATTGAGGCCATGGGGAGGATGCCCCTTCGTACACCATGGTAAATAAGTGGGCTGCGGAATTCAAACGGGGCAGGGAGATCCTGGAAGATGACCCCATCCGGGAAGACCAGTCACAGTCACCACAGAGGACACTATTGACAAAATTCTTGATATGATCTTAGAAGATCGACGGGTAACACAGCGTTACATTGCCACTGAGCTGGGTATTTCCCAGGAACGCATCCATGCAGTTATCCACGACGAACTTATTATGTCGAAGGTGTCAGCTCCTTGGGTCCTGAAGCTCCTTAGTCCTGCTCAGATCAGATTCGGCACAACATGTCAAGGGACAATCATGCCATTTTTAAGGTGGATGGGGAGAGATTTCTCCAATGATTCGTGACCATGGATGAGACCTCGGTCCACAACTTCCAACCAGAGACTAAAGAACAATCAAAGCAGTGGAAACATGCAACGTTTTCAGCTCCCAGAAAGGCGAAGACCGTGAAGTCTGCAGGCAAGGTGATGGCCTCTGTATTCTGGGATGCGGAGGGTGTGCTCCTGGTGGACTACCTGGAGAAAGGTAACACTATCACCGGGGCTTACTATGCTTATCTCCTGAAACAGCTCCGCGAAAAAAGAAAAGAACAAAAATTGGAATGGAAAGCTGACAAGGGGGGTGCTCTTCCATCAGGACAATGCTTCAGCCCGGAGTCCATAGTGGCTATGGCTGCCATCCAGCAATGGGGATTCGAACTGGTCGAGCACCCGCCTTATTCTCTGGATTTGGCACCCTCTGACTACTATCTGTTCCCGAAGTTGAACAAGGAACTCGGTGGTAATTATCTTCCCTCAGATAATGTTTGTTTGTTTGTTGTTTATTTGGCAAATTGACAAAACAATACAAAAAATTACAAAGCAATCAATACACAAAGAGCAAATATATAATAAGTACACACAAAAATAGACAACCAAATCAATATGCCAGGATAGCCCATAAAGTTGGCTAAATATGCCAACTTATTTCCAATGGGGTCCAGTAAAGAAAAAGGAGCCTGCAAAAGTGTGAAAAAAACAAAGCAAGACAGGACAAAAGAAGAGGACCAATAGAAATAAGTTTAAGCATACTCAGCCAACTCCCGGTTCAACGAACTTTGAGACAAGTGTGCTTTGACATGGGCTTTGAAGGCATGTTTAACAGGGATGGATTTAACATGGTTAGGTAAAGAATTCCAGTCAATGATACCATTGTAATAAAAAGTATCAGCAGCAAGGCCTTTGTGATGTGGAACATGAAAGTTAAAGGATCTTGAACGAGTGCCATGGGAGTGAACATTGGACACTTTGGAGAAAAACTGCTGTAAATAGGATGGACCGGATGCATGGAAGACATTGAACACATGATTGAGGCGCAACTGTTTGACTCTATCCTGGATGTCAAGTATTTTGATAGAGTTCAAGTGAACCTGACCAATATGCTCTCTAGGAGGTAGATTCAGAATAAAACGAACCATTTTGTTCTGGAACGTTTTCAGTTTCTTTTGTTTAGTGGAAGTGAGACCAGAAAACCATGAGGTGCAGCAGTAATCAATGTGACACTGAATAAGAGCCGAACATAAGTTTTTGCGCAATTTCTGGTTGAAATATTGAGAGTGTCTGTAGAGAAATTTTAGTCTGCCATTGACTTTGCTCATGATGGAATTAAACATATTGTCACCAGAGAGACATTGGTCTAGCGTCACACCCAAATATTTGATGGAATCCTGGCTTTTGATAATTTGATCGTTATAAGAAATGTTAAAATCACCTGTTTGGCCAAGTTTGATTTTTGTTCCAAAAAGGATACATTCAGTTTTGCCAACATGGAGGGAAAGTTTGTTAGCGATCAACCAATCATTGCATGATTTCAAATCAGAGCTGAGGCTATGGGAAATGACCGCAGGATCAGTGTGGGATGAAATGGTGACACTATCATCAGCATATAGAAGCAGCTTGTTGTGAACAGAGGATTCCATGTCATTGCTATAACAAAGATAGAGCAAGGGACCTAGCAAGCTCCCTTGGGGAACTCCACAAGAGAACTGCTCAAGACTGGAATTGATGCCATCAATGCTCACCAGCTGCTGCCTATTGGCTAGATAAGATTTAAACCAACTGGGGTCGATTCCCATAGCCTCAAGTTTATTGCACAAGATTTGGTGATTCACGCTATCAAAGGCTTTTTGCACATCAAGCAATAGCATACCAACAAACTTACCCTCTGAAATAAATAATGACATCATTGATGATGTGGACCACTTCCTGAAGGGCCAAGATCCAGCCTTCTAAGCCGAAGGGATCCGTATGCCCCTTGACCGCTGGACCAAGTGTGTTGATGTTCGAGGGAACTATGTTGGAAAATAAATTAATATGATTATCTAAAACCAACTCCCTCTACCTTAAGCCGCGAACTTATCAGTCACCCCTCATATATAACTCAATACATAACCAACAACATGTCTCACCTTTGGCTTATCTGTGGGATAAATCTTGAATATTCTCCCCACGACTTCTGTCATATACTTCTTGGTAGACAGAAACTCCACAGTCAGATGTGTCAGGGAAAGAATACCTGAGTCTATCCAGTATGTACCAAGGCTCTGTAGGGGAAATGGGGACACTATTATATATCCAGTATGTACCAAGGCTCTGTAGGGGAAATGGGGACACTATTATATATCCAGTATGTACCAAGGCTCTGTAGGGGAAATGGGGACACTATTATATATCCAGTATGTACCAAGGCTCTGTAGGGGAAATGGGGACACTATTATATATCCAGTATGTACCAAGGCTCTGTAGGGGAAATGGGGACACTATTATATATCCAGTATGTACCAAGGCTCTGTAGGGGAAATGGGGACACTATTATATATCCAGTATGTACCAAGGCTCTGTAGGGGAAATGGGGACACTATTATATATCCAGTATGTACCAAGGCTCTGTAGGGGAAATGGGGACACTATTATATATCCAGTATGTACCAAGGCTCTGTAGGGGAAATGGGGACACTATTAATAACACCTTATTTCAAGCAATATGAAAACAAATTACCGTATTATCCCTATTAAGCGCCCAGGACCTTATAAGCGCCCACCCCCTGTTTTTCTCAATGACTATAAAACGACAAACAATCTCTTATAAGCACTCACCTTTTCAAATGGTCAGCATCCTAAAATGACCACTTGTACATATATTTCATTTAGTACATGAAATGGTCAGCCTCCTCAAATGTCCAATTGTACATTTTCGTTAGTACGTCAAGTGGTCAGCCTTCTCAAATTACCACTTGTACGTTGTATTTAGTACATCAAATGGTCAGCATCTTCAAATGTCCATCAAATGGTCAGCATCTTCAAATGACCACTTGTACATTTTATTTAGTACAATAAATGAGTTTAAAAAAGGTAACATAAGCGCCCACCCAAAATGACTTTGCTAACCGACCTGGGCGCTAAATAGGGACAATACGGTAATGGTTTGGGTTCGTATCATATGAGGATGAAGGATGGGCTGTGGAACAATAACATTTGTGACGCGAACAAGCGGAATGAGTCGTATGTCGGGAATATTGATTCTGAGTTACAGGTAAAAAGAAGCGACAAATTCTTATGTTTTACATTGTTTTCTCAGTTGGTAAATTGTTTGAAACTTACTAGAAGACACATATAGGAATTGAAAACTGCCGACATGCGACTCATTTCGCTTGATCACGTCACATTTTTGCCCTCCTTTTTCCCTCTCCTCCTGTTCTTCGTTCCATCGCTATTAAAATTAAAATACCAACACCCCCCCCCCCCCCCCCCCCACGGGAGCTTTGGTAAATCAATAAATCAAGATTTTTGTTTTGTCAATTTAATAACCTTATAACCCTCCTACGCCATACACAACCATACAAGAGAAATCGTAGTCGGCAAACAATGCACCACAATTTAAAAATGAGCCTTGAGTTTGACACAGTAAATACTGATCAATAGTGGATTCATCGATATCACTGAGGAGGACAGTGTTTTTCTTCTTTCAAGATATTATTTTATTTTCACTAATGATCACTGTTATGAACCAATATAAAACATGACCAGATTGAAGTGACATCAATTGTACTATATACTTGCAGCCGGATTTTCGTTAAGACCCTTGTTTAGAATGTTATAAGTCTTTCATAAATCTCCCCAAGAACCCACTGGAAGTCAAGCATGCTAGAGTGGAACAAGAAGTCTTCTTTGACAATAAGGCCAAACAAAATTTGGAATGTTGTCCTCGACCGCCCGCTCGTCAGATTTAGGGCCGCTTCATTTTTTTCCCAGATATTTTTCCCAGATTTTTTTTCTTCAGTTTTTTTTCTTCAGATTTTTACACATATGTGCGACTCTTATAGTGATTACAACTTCTTGTTGGCTGAACTTTGAACTTCCGCTGGATTTTCTTTAATTTTTTTTTATTTTTAAAAATCCGCCCGCCCCTCCTCTCTGAAAGCTGTGGAGGACAACATTACTGCTTTTCTTTTGGCCTAATTGTTGCTTACCGGATCACTGTGACTCATGCCATTCAGCATAACAATGGTAGGCGATTTATAATCATAAATCATTCTCCAGAAGTCTTCAACGGTGTGTGGTAATGGCATCTGAGTGACAATGTATTCACCCTTCTTCAGAAAGCCCTGAACAATAGAATAAGAAGAAGGGAAAAATAAAGTTAACCTTTACATCATACAAAATCATACGGCCAGCACACAAGGTCTATCCCATGCCACAATAACTCCCGGTGTATAGAGAGTCACCGAACATTTAACCTGGGAAGCCCAGCGCTTGTGGTGTGATGGTTGAGTCACTCGCCTGCCAGTCTGGTGACCCAGGGCTCAATTCCCAGGGGCCGCAGACCGAAAAATGTTAGTCCTCCCTGTTGATCCCATTGCCCCAATGCAAGATCGTGGGAGCTAGGGTTAAACTTATGTCAGGGATACTAGTAATTTGGGGATAGGAAAACCCTATACTGCGCATACATAGATATCAGGTCGCGTTTTTAATGCAACAGCTCAACTTTAAGATGACACCAAAAAAATTAAAATCACGTCATCGAAATGCAAGAAATCTATAGACTTGCATCAAGACTGTCAGACACAAACAATGACGGTTATGGTGTAAAGTGAGATAATGAATTCAAAAGCAAACCCAAAGTTTAACTTATGCGCATAGCCAAAGTTAAACTTAAAAGGTAGCTTCAGCTTCGGCATATTCTGATCAGGTCATTGCGCATCGTATTCACGCGCACGGCAAGGAAAGACTCTCAAAACACCGAGATGAAGTCTTGCATCGCCGATCACACTGCTACTGAAAACCATCTAATCAATTGCGACAAAACCAACATACTTGTGAGTTATGACACTAGAAACACCAGATGGATTAGAGAATCCATTTGGATCCGTCACAAAGCAAGCAAAGACATGAAACAGCACCTTTTGAATGGCAACTAGGGGGCCTACCAACTTATCACTTGTACGATCAATTGATCCAGAATATGTCATCAAATACATCCCGTGACATCACCAGAAAGTCAACATCTTCTGGCAACCCTGGATCAATGGTCATACACTGTACACCATTAAGAAAGACAGTACAGTTTGGAACAATATCTATGAAATCTTTCGATTATGTCCATTTGGCTATTTTGGAGGATAGGTTGACCACAACCTACTGTGATGTGCGTTCATGACTTTGTAGATAGATGGGTGTTAGGTTTTTGATTTCTACCTGTACCAGAAAAGTACAAATGGTACTAAGACAAATTCACTATAAATAATTTGTAACTGAGACTCCAAGCTACAGTCATGGAAAATCATTGGGCTAGCTGATCATTATGTTCATACCAGCGATTTGACTACTGAACGGTCATAAATTCTCCAATTCCAACATTAGGTAGGCCAGTGGTCATGCGGCCTTAACGCTTTCCACGCGGCAGTCGTCTGCAGACGACAATTCCAAAATGTCACAAAATGTTTCATAAATGCCAAAATTATTGAATTTTATTACCATATTTGGAATCACCATGGGAAATGCATTAAAATAAGTAAACATGCCTAGTATTGGTTCAGTAATTCTTGAGATATGCATTGAAAGTTGGGAAAGGTTTCTGAAAAATCTGTTTTGTAATGGTAAAACCAATAGCCGCGTGGAAAGGTTTAAGCACTGCTTTGATGTGAAACCCACATGTGGCCTTGCTTCATACATAGTGAACAATGAAAGCAGACTACAGCCTAAAAACAGACATGTTATGGCCTATCATGGTTTTGGCCTGTCATACTACAGAGTTATGGCAGTGGCACATTATTAGCAAAGTAATGAGATGAGGTAGAGCTTTGTATTTGACACTTATTTACTTACAAAAGGACAAATTAGTATGATTTCTTATTTCCCTGAATTCAAAACCACTTGCAACTAAATTTGGCCAACAGTAGAGCTACTTCTTACACTCATGCTATACTCAATTGTTTTAAACATGTTTAAAATCTATGGTAAACCCCATATGTACAGTATTTGTTTGATGGAGATTTGAGTAAGACTACAACAAGATGTAATGGTTAGACTTACATCAAGGAATGATGCATTGATGTAGTTTGTGCTTCCTTCCCCACCGTTAGACATCAGAAACGTCCTGACACGCTCAGCTGTATAAGACAATGGAAACACATTATGATGAGGCAACAACAAAAAACACCCTGTTCCATGTATGTCTTATCGTGAATAGGTAAAAATCTATTGATTATTCTTTTCTGTTGCATTGTGGGATTAAAAAGGGACAAAATTTGACTCCATTTCTATCCCACAATGCATCAGAAAAGGAAAATCAATTGATTTTTACCTATTTGCAATAAGGCATATGGTGACAGATCCATGGACATGTTGTGATTTTTTTAAACAAACATAGAACTAAAAAGAAATTGAAAATGTTTGGATTTTTGACAGTTATAAACTTATCCGACGAACAGGATCTTTTTCCGTCACATTATATCTTATCTCATTGACTTCTACCTGATCGCTCCACAGGGTCAGATAAAAAGACTTCAACTCTTCTTTGCCATAATATGATAACCAGTGTGATCGCTACCAGCACCTAGAAGTGATTTGATTTATAGTGACTAGCGGCGTACCCTCGCTACGCTCGGGTCCCCGCTACGCTCGGGTCCCCGCTACGCTCGGGTCCCCGCTAGATGGTTCACATTAACTACCTCTGAAACCACATAAACCCCCTACAACACCCCCTAAACCAGGTTGATTTATAACCATATCCCTTCTAAAGGCATTATAAACCCCTATAACCCCCCCCCCCCCCAATCAGAATCAGGTTGATTTATAACCATGTCCCTCCTAAACCATTTACCGTGGCTACTTTATTAACCCTGTATACCTCTCAAACAGCATCAAGTTAACCCTCGGTACTTTTAAAACCACATACACCCCATACAACCGCCCCCCCCCCCCCATGCAACTACACCAACCAGGTGGGTTTATAATCATAACCCTCCTAACCATTTCCCGCGGCTACTTCATCCGCTAGATGGTTATGCCATATTACCTACCTCTGAAACCACATAAACCCCCTACAACACCCCCAAACCAGGTTGATTTATAACCATATCCCTCCTAACGGCATTATAAACCCGCAACCCCCCACCCCCAATCAGGTTGATTTATAACCATATCCCTCCTAAACCATTAACCGTAGCTACTTTATTAACCCCTATATAAAACCTCTCAAACCGCATCAAGTTAACCCTCGGTATACATTTAAAACCACATAAACCCCCTACAATCGCCCCCCCCCCCCCCCCCCCCACCCCCACTGCAACTACACCAACCAACTATTTCCCGCGGCTACTTCATTAACTCTTAACCCTATCCTAAAACATTTCCCGTGGTTTTCCCCCCCTCCCATGCACACACCCAAACCAGTTTGATTTATAATCCCTTAGATTGTTGTTAAAGTAAAGAAATCAGGTTGCTTCATTAACCCCCGCAAAACGCTAATTGTACCATTATAACCCTAGGCCTATCCTAAACCATTTCCCGTGGTTTTACACCACCCCCTCCCCCCCCCCTCCCCCAACATGACAGGCTGACAGTACACAGGCCTGTAACCATTTCCCGTGTGGCTTCTGCGCCATGTGTAAGGGTGCGTGTGCCGCGGCAGTGAGACCTTGCGCAGGCTGCGACAATTACGCTGCCCGATTGCCCGGGGCAAGTGCTTTTCATTTCGGGCTACTACTTTTTGAAGTAGCAGTGTCCGTTCGGGCAATCACATTTTTTCAGTATGCTGCAATGGGTTGGCTACTGACTTTATAGCTAAGCTTAAGATTTCATTCTTACCACAATAAAGTTCATCAAATTCTCGCTGACTTGTTTTTAAAACAGAAATAAAACCGTCCGTAGACTGAGGTAAACAGATCGATACAAACATGTACAAACATGTACAATACAATTGCAATTCAACCTGGCATAGTCCGCACTCGGCAATACCTCATGACATGACGATGACCCCGGCTCAGTTTCCAGTCAAAATAGTATTTTCGTCTTGCCTGAACTTAGCACAAATTACGTCACTTACATAAACCCGGAAGTGACATTAGATAATGTTGATCACTTGTGTTACGAAAAAGTGCGTAATTTATGGATCGTAAGTGTTGTCGTGTCGTGTGATGATTGAAAATTCCAGGGCAGCGCTACCTTATTTGGAAGTTGAACCTGGGGTCAGTAGTCATTTGCATAATTTATGTCCGAGTGAGTGTATAGCGTAAAGTTGTAATTGTAAAGTAACACGTGGTGTTCCGCGGCTACTCTGACGGTACATGTACTCATTTGCATACTAAAGTGATCGTTATTGTTTTAATAGAATTTTAATGCCGTTTGTGTGAGTGGGTCATATAGTGTGATTGATAGCTCATTAAATAAGCACACTGGTAAGTTTTCAAACTTTTTTTACTCCATCAACATCATTTTTGTTGCCTCATTTTCATGTTTAAAATGTCTTCATATTGTTCCAAAATATTTACATATTTTCGGGCAAAGTTCGGGCAAGTAATTTTGCTCAACAGCTTGCCCGATCGGGCTATTAAAAAAAAAAAAATCATCGCGGCCTGCCTTGCGCAAACATGCACGCGACGCGTTACCACGGTAAGATTACACTGTAGTAGTACGCGCAACGCACAATGTTGTTCAATTCTAGTGGCATTTATGAGCCAAATCTGAGAGGTTTTTTGCTGTTTTTGGAGCCAATTGTTAACCAATTTCAGTGGAATAAACTTTAACACCCTTCCCGTCATTTCCTCTATCTTTCATGCAAATTAGGCGCCACTTTGATTATAAGCAACGGAGAAATAAGGATAACAAATAAACAAATAAACAAACACACAAACACACAAACATACACCGTTTCCAGATTTATAGTAGGATGAGGAAGGCTAGGAAAAACAAATTCTTGTGTTGCCCTCAGTCAAAATCAGGGTAGAACTTTTTTTTATAGATTTAAATGTTACCCAAATTGTTAAAAATATTACTATTTTCCGCTTGTAATGAATAAGTTTGCTTGAATAAATAGTTTTAAAACTATTATCACACTAGAAACTAGAAACCTAATAATAGTAAAATTCACATTAACCAATTTTGTCTTGACATAAACCCCGCCAGACAGTAATCTTTTCAGGAAAGAAAAAAATCAACCGACCTAACTTCAAGATTTTTCGCACTTGAGGGCAACGCAACAATATATATTTATGGCCTTAGCGTTAAAGTGTTATACTCACTCGGCACTCGATCAGGGAATCTGTTCTTGCTGACATTCAGGGGGTCATATGCGCTGTAACACAACTCCTGCTTTGGCATAACGGTCAGAGCCTCCAGATTCTAAAAAGTGAAAATGGAACGTAAAATACTTTAGTTTGATATGTGGATTTACACCAAAATGTAACTTGAAATATCACACTAGCCATTTGTCTCTTAACCCTAACCCTACTACACCACACGGCAACAAGACGGCCAGCCTGTTTTTATAACCCAGCGTGCAAGTTTTTCGGGCTATAAAATGGACCCAGGCTATACACGAGGCAAAATATACTGAGCCGAGTAGCCTTGACAGCCGTGGTAAGGTGAAATGGAGATGGGCTTTGGTGCTGGAGGTCCGTGGTTCAAATCCGGGTGGGGGGGGGGGGGGGGGGTGACCTTTCAGATGAATTTTCTCCATCTGGAAACAAATCTGTTGCTGTGTGGTGTTATAGAGTTAGGGTTATGGCAGATATTGGTAGAACTCTTACTGCTAACAAACAAATAATAAATTCTAGACATTTATAGGCTAAGAAAAAATACACCTTGTTGCATGGGTCTGACCGACCCGGTTTTGTCACATTTTCAAAAAATACCCCCCCAAAACTAACAAATTAGGAAAATCATTGAAACAAATATGGAAAAAAACCCAAAAATAATTGAAAACAGGGTTCCTTTATTTTCGTCACCTTGTTCGTATTCAATCAGTTCAAAATTGGCAAGAAATATTCAGGTTTTCATTGGTTTTGGTCACACACTCGTGTCACACATGTGACCCTGGACATGTTGGTGGCCCAAATCAAATCTTGAGTTATTGGTATGACTTAAAAAGGGCACATTTTAAGCTTTAAAATGATACCATGTTGAAGGTAATCAGACTTTGTAATCACAAGATAAGTTTCGAAGAAGCCAAATTTGTTCTATTATTTTCTTTATATTTCACCAAATATACTGGCCTCTATCTCAAAACTGTGATTGCCGACAACATGTCGTTTTTGATGTGATTGGTCACATATGATGTACAGTACAGTGCGCTTGTTGCCTTCAAGCGTGCTCACATCCTTCTGTATTCATTCTCTACTGTAAGGAGGCTTCACCAATTTAGAACTGATCAAACTATAGTCCTATCATATTTGTGACCAGTCGCGTCACAAAAAGGACATGTTGTCGGCAAACGCAGTTTTGAGATAGAGACCAATATATTTGGTTACAAAATAAAGAAAATAATAGAAAAAAACATGCTTCTTCAAATCATTTCTTGTGTTTACAAAGTCCGATTACCTTCAACATGGTATCATTTCAAAGCTTAAAATGTGCTCTTTTAAGGCTGGTGTCAACCCTGCTTGGCGCCAAATTTATCAAGCACTGTAACTTTTAAATTATAAATGTAATGTACATAAAAGTATACATTTTTTTGTAATGAAATGAGTCAGAGAATCCATTTTTGGTATCAAATTTTACTAAAATTAGTGATTTTTACATTTTTGCCCAAAAATCACCTTTTTGGCGTCAACAATTTTCAGACAATAGAACAGGATTTTTTAATCTAACAATATCAGTTTTTGATTAAAAATTTCAAAATTTCACCAAAATCATCTAAAGTTAATTATCTAGGAGCGATTTTTTTTTTTGGCTTAAAATTTGTTTGTTTTGAAAATATTGACCAAAAAGTGCCAAAAAATGTTTTTTATCTCAAAAATCTAAATCTTATCTAATAATCACCTTCCACTGATCCACAATCTTAGTGTTGCCAGTTTTCTTGTTAACAGTGCTCAGTAAATCACTGTGTTCTTGTCTCAGATTGGTGATAAGTATGGCTGTATCACCACACATGACGGCTTCTTCAACTGTGTTGTAGATAAACTCATATTGACCCTGTAAATAAAACAAAACCATAGAAACATTATACAGACGGGTGACCCAATGTCAGCCACATTTTTTCTCAGTGTTTATTCTTCTATATGAAGGTTCAGCATAAAGTCCTTTTCCAAAATTTGAGTAACATTGATTCAGTAGTTTTTACGATAAAAGCACAAATTCACTTGGAATTTCCCCATAGAACAATATACACATTCTTGCTTGGGTAAAACCCCTTTTGGAGGTTCACTACTTTTTTGCTCATAGATTTAATGAAACATCTTCCAAGTCTATAACTTTGCAGGGAAGTAAAAAAATATAAGCTTTCTCAAACCAACATCTCAATTTCAATGAGGAAAAGTTGATTTGATAGCAGCGCTTTCACACCTATTTTCTGTTGTTTAACAAATGTCATGGATGCCTAAGGATGGCAATGATATAATGCATGTGAGAAACTCCGGAATCGGCATCGACAAATTTGAGATGTAGGGGTAGTTAAAATGCCATCAATGTGGGAATCATGTGGTAGGGTTGTATTGAGGGAGCTATGTGTAACTAATAGGCCTATGTGTTTTGAAGGGAAAAAACAGGACCAGGGGTGATTGGTGACTAAAGGTTGGTTGGCAACACTTTAATTTTATTACAGGGCACCAAACATGAATGAAAACAGAATACAAGAGGACAGATTTTTTTCTTCTCTTCTTTTGCAAAATTGCAATTTTGACATTTCCCAGATTTCCCTAAATTACCTAGAATTAATTCATTTTACGAACTTTACCCGAAAACAACCATAATTTCCTGAATCTCAGGAAATGTCATGATAGTGGAACTACTGTTTGATCGGGTCATACACCTTTAACAGGGGTGTGAGAGGCCACAAATAATAAAAGAGGAAAAACAAAAATGAGGAAAAACAGCGTAAATTAGGGTAAAAATGCCAAATATGGGCTGAAAATAAAATATAAAGCTGAAAGATTGGCATAAGACAAATTTTTAAAAAGAGGAAATAAGCTAACAAGAGGAACTCTCACGCCCCTGCTTTAATTGATTTTATTAAAAGAACAGAGGATTGTGCTATTGCTCATCAAATCCACTGCCTGGTCATGAGTATATTAATTGAGGCTAACCCACCATTTTGAAATTAAAATTGAGACTGATATTAGGCATTATTGTAAATCCCAATATTATCACCCCCCCCCCCCCCCCCCCCATTGACTTTCATTTGTTTATTCCACATAACGAATAACATATGTGATCCAACACAAGTAAATGAGGCACAATGAGAGACATGAATATTGAGTTATTTATATCATGATAATATGTGTAAGTTAATTAGGGACATTTTGGTACAAAGTCAATGTTATATCTCATTCCTAACCAAAGTTATGGATTATTGAAAATCACTTTATCTCAACACATCAAATACAAATTGTCAAGTTATGGACATTTATAGTGTTGGTTTTGTTATCAAGTCAATGGAGTATAAGAAAATTAAATACCTCAAAGTATAGTTTAACTCTAAGAATTTGACATATTATGACTGTGTCCCACATTTGTGTTCCTAAATCCAATTAGCTTCTGACACATTGAGCCTCATTTTAACTCATGATGGGTCACATATAAGCACCTGATCAGAAACTGTTGGGCTAAGTATAAATTGCAACTTACACGTGTTTGGACCATCGTGATTCTGTCATCTCTCAGTTTCTTCACTTGACTATGCACATCAATCTTGCCCGTTTCGGCAGCCATCTCTAACATGGCGTCAACAGTAATGTATGTGCCAGTACGACCAACACCGGCACTATAGAGGACAAACAGAAAACAGCATGCTTTATATGTATACTTCATCAGTCACAATCAATCACATCCATGACATTGTGGTATTTACGTTTAATGCCAAGTCCTACAACAACAAAAAAGGTTCAAATACTTGGATTTCCTAAACACTTTTATTACATACAGAATGATACACTTGGCCTAAAGTTTTCCCTCTCATGCAGATCGATTGATGCATGCTATAATATTGTTATGCTCAGGAAACACAAACACATCAAGCATGTGACTTATTAAATCAGAACAGACCAGTTGTTTCCAAAAAGGGAAATTTATATTTTAATTTCATGTTACAAACCTAATTTTAGCTTTAAAATGACACCAAACCTATTGAAGCTTGAGAGCTGATAAATTCCTTTTATTTTCTTTATTTTTTCTTATGTTCTTTTCTGCAAATGAGGTTTGCCAACAACTGGTCTGTTTCGATGTGATGGGTTAACATACGCTTTTCTATTCCTATTTTATGAACAAAATATACCATCTATTAAAATAAATATAGTGACCAGATACTATTGAGTATTGATATGTTGATGCTTAAAAGTGATGTGAAATAACATTGTTGAACTATTGTCTTTCTCAACACATGTTTGATTGTGGCAAGACTGAAGCAGAGAAATTCAGTTAGACTATTGCCACCCGACCAGCCACCATTTTTTTGCAATCTACAATACGTGACTCAACCATCACGTAGTGGACACTAATCATGTGATTGGATGGAAAGAGGCAAAGGTCATAGGCAAGGAACAAGATCGGTATAAGAGATGGATAAAAGAAGCAGTGGAGATAAGGAGAAAGGGGGCACCACCATGAACGGAAATGAGGGGCAGTACCACCTTTCACACATTTTTGAGAAACTTTTACTGTCTGGAGTCAAGAAATGAACCGGCAACTCCAACTGCCGCTGGGAAAACTCCCTATAGCGTTGGTGACCTACAGTTAGCTCACAACAACCAAATCAAATCAAACATGTGTTGAGAAAGGCAACAGCGTTTGCTGAAATGTATGCAGTAAGTAAACTACACCAATAAAGTATCTAAACACTTACAAATGGTCAGATTTATCGAAACCTGAAATAGTATGCAAAAAAATAATTAATTAATTCGATTCACAGTTATCTTCTGCGCATTTTAACACCTCTTTTGTTGCGCTACGATGTTGTTTGGCGGATTTATGGGCACTTGAGTGGCTTAAGGTCGATTCAAAAGTTGCAAAAGCTCCTATTCACCCCAATTCCAGAAGGGAACTCACACAAGCATCACGCACAGACAAAATCAAGACAAAATACACCAATTTGTTCTGTTTACTTAACCATGACAATTAATGATTGATTAATTATTGATTTATGACTCCCATCTCTGACCCTTTTGTTTTGTTATTGACAATTAATGCTGATGTTCATCGCAATCGATTTATCCAACACGCGACAAACAAATCATTTATACCTGGCACTGTAAAGTGTTCAAGACAGTTCAATCTTCAATGTTCAATGTTTACATCCTATAAGCTTCACTCAGCTTGTACAATTAGGATAGACATCATACATCCCGTGCCAATGTGCAGGTGTAATAAACAAAGATGTGCGAGTAAAAAGTAACAAGACCGGCTACAGGTGTTGATGGGTTGCAGTGGGCTAGCTTTCATGAAGGTGATTACATTTTTATATCATATACATTCTATTACTTATATATTTCACAAACTTAATTATCCAAAGTTTTAAAACATGATGTGTCTGCTTTATTCAACTGGTCACGCATAATTTTCACAAGATGCAAACATGCTTATAATCAGGGTTATTTAAATGCATTAAGCTATATTTGCACATGTTACATAACTACCAAACAAACAGGACACCATAAGATACACCAGAGTTAGTCCCTTATAGGGTACTTGAGACACAAAATGGGCGTAACACAATGTTTTAAAAAGATTCAAACAGAGTTCTGCTTTAAAGTTATATCAAATGTTGTGCTTTTTGTATTGACCTTATCCACATCAATTTTTTTAAGTTAGTTCCAAATTGGCGAGTCTCCTAACAACAGCGACTTAATACAGAAGAGCGTGGGCTTGCATAACTCTTCATAACACATCCCAGTACACTTTTCATCACATGTGGGGTATGTGCGTACACCAACATTATGTTTGCACACGGAGATATATAAAAAAACTCGCATATTTCTCGCCATTTTGAACTGACTAACTATAGGTATGACACTAGTATATGGAGCAGTATGTAGATTAAGACTTTTGAACTGATTAACTATGGTGCATAGGTATGGCACTAGTATACAGAGCAGTACACTGCCAATTATGAGTGTTTACTTTTGGACAAACTAAAAGTAAACTCAAAGGTAAGTGCAATACTAAACACTTATGTGAGCCCAACAACTAAGGTGTTTTCAACCCAGCCTCAGCTTCTAATCAATAACTGTCCCATTATATCACAGATAGTTGAAACATCTGTGATTATATTCACTCACTTTGAGCGTGCTTTGAGGTCAATTGGGTGCAAAATGCAAAAAAAATGTTTAGTTTTTGCATTTACTTTTACGTTTACTTTTGTGTTTAGAATTGCATTTACTTTTTAGTTTACCTTAGTTTGTTCAAAAATCGCTCATAATTTGCAGTGGTATGTAGATTAAGACTTTTGAACTGACTAACTATGGTGCATAGGTATGACACTAGTATACAGAGCAGTATGTAGATTAAGACTTTTGAACTGACTAACTATGGCGCATAGGTATGAGTAGTATGTAGATTAAGACTTTTGAACTGACTAAATGGTGCATAGGTATGACACTAGTATACAGAGCAGTATATGTAGATTAAGACTTTTGAACTGACTAACAATGGCACATAGCAGTATGTAGATTAAGACTTTTTTGGTTTGTTTTTTCTCAATATAATGGTTAGGTCCAATTCAAAGAAGATTTTAAAGACAGCACCACAATGCATTGCGTTTTTTGCAAAATGTCGTAAATCTGGTCACCAATTCATCTCGGTTCCCATAGACACATGCACAAAATCATGGCTTCATATCGCCATCATCGTACAAGCTCTTAGATACTTGTTTACATCAATAGATAAATTAGTTCTCAGTGTTCCTTTTTCTTATTTCTAAAACCTAAGAGCTCGACTGTAAAAAACTTACTCACAGTTATTGGAAAACCAAATGACTGGGAAACCATCGATTTTCCCATACATGTAATGAGTGACAGAAAGCCATGATATTGATATCTCGAGGTACAAAGGTCACTGATATATCGATCGTATTGATACGAGTATCGATAAGGTAATCTTGAGTTGGCGCAATGCATTGTGGTTGCAACATTAAAATCTTCTTTGTGTCCAATTTCGAGTGGAATAGAAAGCTGAGATTAGGGCCACTAAACAGTTATGGCTCATTCCATGAAGTTGGGGCATATTACGTGACATCCAAGTGAAATTTTCAAAATGGATATTTTCCAACTCTTTCTTCTTTTTTAGGTTCTACATTTACCAAAGTCCAATGTAGAACTTTTCTTTTTAATGTAACATTTGGTATAAAATAACCGCACATGTTCAACAGTTGGATGACATTTCCAAAAATACTGATGCTACATGGACACCATTTCCCATTTCCATATCATTTTCTAATAAATTAGCTGAAGATGTGGGCCAAGTTTATATACCTCAATTAACTACTTCGAACCACAAATACATGAAAAGAAACCAGATTTGTCTAGGTTGAACATAACTTAACGAACAAGACATCGTAGATTAACTGTTTTATGTAAAAACTCATTGAAAAGTGACTCTTTATTTTGCAATTTGTATAATGAATTTAAATAAAGTACATATCAATATTTGTTTGATGTAAAGTACTCTATAAACCATGCACATTGATTACATTATAGTCATAAAGAAAGTATATGAAGTATTATTTACCTGTATAATGTTATAAAATGCACTACCGATGCTACATGGACACCGCGTCTTGTAACATTGTTAATAATAAGACTATTCATACTGTTACAATTATTTGAGCGTGATAATGGTTTGTCTACTTGTTCATCATATCAAGTAGATACATAGAGTGAATTGCTTGAAATTTATCTAAAGACTGTTCATGTAAAATTTACCTTTTCTGTGTACTTAAGTATTACGATGCTACATGGACACCGTGCCCTAAAATATTTGGAACAGCTTGAACAGGTGCATCTTTTTCAGATCAATAGAGAGGATGTACTATGATGTTAACTTTTTATGTTATAAGCACACGATAAAATTAATAACATGGATTGTAAAACTACAAATTACACAAAAAGATAACCTGCCATGAAGCATAAAACATAATTACCTATGATATACATACACCATTTCTTACTATTACACAATAACAATACACCATTGATCAGAGAAACTTAAGATGTCCACTGAAACAAACTTCATGCAGTGTTGTTCTTAAAAGTACCCTTTGTGATCTTAGTCTCTTTGCTCGTTTCTGATTGAATCATCCTCTATTATTGATAAAGATGATTGAAAAGTTTGATCACTTAAAAAGTCAGTTTGCAAAAAAAATCATTTAATTGCCATGATGGATTTCTTTGGAAAGGTACTGGTTTTTGAAAATGATGGGTTCCTTAATTGTGTTCATCTCCATAAATTCCAGGACGATAGAACTGTCTTCTGATTTAATGTCAAGAACCTGCAAAGCAAAACAAAATAAACCCTATGGCTTAGTATTTTCATGGAACATTGTGTTTTGATATTAGAGTAGATTATTTATTCATGTTGCACTTTTTGTGTTGCAGGAAAATATTTATATTAAAATCATGCTGGAGTATTTTATTTATTATTCATTTAACATGAAAAGAATAGCAAAGGATAGAGAACTTAAATGATTTACAATTATTTGTTTTATTTATAGTAAATAAAACTAAAATAAGGGAATGTTTATTGTGAATTCAGTGAAATGCTAATGGAAATGGTGTCCATGTAGCATTGTGTATTAATATATTTCATTAGATATACATCTCTCATAATATGCCTTTTGTTCTGTAAAGTGTAGTAAAATGTAGGCAATGTTTTGAATGTTTTGGGTGATGGATAATTTCGAATGGGGTAATTGTTTTAGTCTAATTAGGCAAATTTTATGAAATGCTACATGGATATGGTGTCCATGTAGCATCGTATTGGTAAGCTATATTATTAGCATTAAAAGAGCAAAAACTAATTCATTATTAACTTCAAAGTTTATTAATGATGTGATTCTACAAAAGAAATACAATTTCAACGAACTATAACGATACCCAATGCAAAATATTGCCCATGCTATGCCCGATTCTACATGGACGCCAAATTATTATGGCGTCTGTGACTCAAAATTAATATCATAACATGAAAAGAAATTCTGATTCAGTGTTTCCCTTTCAATAAAAATGCATTAATAAATACAGACATACAAGCAACATTAAGAAATAATTACAATCGCACTTACCATTCACAAAACTATCCAATGTGTACATTTTGATGCTACATAAAAGTCCCGATGCTACCATTGGACACCAGCGACTAAAACCTTGATAAAACTAGCCCACATGTGGCAAATTCCAAAACAAACCTGATAGCTATTGACCTCTATCCTTACAAAAGAAATATGGAATGTTTTATTCATCTCCAGGGGGGAATTCCCACAAATTGCATAGGATGTTTATCACGATGCTACATTTTATGGTAAGGACACCATGCGCACGGCACGGTATACTTTTTCATGAATATATGGAATGGTCTTCATGAAATTTATTCTCATTTGCAATAGTTTTCAATTGATAAATGCTCTTAATTTTGGAAAATAATTTAAAAATGTATGATAGAGAACTACCCCCATTCAGCAATGAAAACTCCCAATGCTACACGTGTATATTTTGTGGACACCGTGTGTAGCATCGGAAAGGCAATTTTCATGTTGCTTGGGTGAAAAATCAGTCCAGCGTGACGAAAAGTTTTGGTCAATAAACTATGAATACATGTATCTTTTATTAATCAAATCGATTTCCAAGCAATTCTATGATAGTTTTGCTTACATAAAACTCATATTAATTGTTGTGTTTTCCATGTCACGTTTTTTAGCAAAAATAGTCGTGGACACCACCTCATTTTTTATTATTTTTTTCTTCAAGGAAGGGTCAATTTTTTTTTTTTTTTTCATGGCTCAATACTATTACCTAGTTCTGTTTTTGGACACTAAAAAAATTTGATATACACATAGAGTAAAACAGTTTATAAGCTGCCTAAAGTACCAAATTCTGCTATTTTAACAAATGCCCCAACTTCATGGAATGAGCCTTATACAATATTAGGGTTGAGTGTGCAGAGGTTCATGCTCCATTCATCTAAATATACAAGGAAGACATTCATTTGATGTAAAACCCAGCATGCATTTCACCTTTAGGTGCTAGTTGACTCTTAATGGTTCAGGATCTTAACCAAGATGTCTGTATCTCCTGATGGTCACAATGTTTATATCAACATAGTATGCATGTCAATAAAAATAATAACAAACAATAAATAATATTTATTTTTTACCATAGTTAGATATGAATACCATGTTTACATAGGACAGTAGGGATGGGAGCGAGTCCCAGGAAATTGAGTCCTACCCTGAAAATAATCCATCGACAAAATAACAATAAGCCTACTGAAAAATGCCTAACTCGTCAGCTATTACTCTTACATTACTAGCTGCAGATTTATAGTGGACGAGGTTCACATGAAATGGGTTCATTTTATTAAATCCATATTTGTTCTTTACTCTCATGTTCTCCGGATCCCTCAGGTTGGTAAGTATTCACAAATGAGGGACATAGGGTATGCAGGCTATCCCGCAATGCTTACCTGCAGTGTATGATGGGTACACGGGATCCCTCAGGTTGATAAGTATTCATAATATGAGGGACATAGGGTACTCAGGCTATCCCATAATGCTTACCTGCAGTGCATGGTGGGTAGCCGGATCCCTCTGGCTGATAAGTTTTCACAATATGAGGGACATAGGGTACGGTACTCATGCTATCCCACAATGCTTACATACAGTGTATGATTGGTAGGCCGGATCCCTCAGGTTGGAAAGTATTCACAATCTAAGGAAGTTTATGCATGGCGTTATAGGTACTCAGGCATGACACTTACCTGCAGTGTATGATGGATATGGTTCCCTCATCAGATTGTTAAATATTCACATCCTAATGAAGTTTATGAGGGCATATAGGGTACTCAGGCTATCCAACAATTCTCACCTGCGTGGTGGGTAGACCGGATCCCTCAGGTTGATAAGTATTCACAATATGAGGGACATAGGGTACGCAGGCTATCCCACAATGCTTACCTGCAGTGTATGATGGGTATGCTGGATCCCTCAGGTTGGTAAGTGTTCACAATCCTAAGAAAGTTTATGAGTGGCGTAGGGTACTCAGGCAATCCCATGTCAGGCCAGGAGATGAAATGAAACTGTCGGATCTTACGCGGGGCATCTTCACCGTCCTGTTAATTACAACATAATTAATGGTAAAATGATTTTAGACATATGAAAAATGTTATACATAGCCATTTTGTTATGCCTGGTATCATGATGGTTACTTGACCGCCAGTATGGTTAGTACTAGCCCTTCATCAAGGCATTGTGGTGGTGTGTGTGACCACAGTGTGAGCACCCTGTATAAAAATTGTTTAATACAACGCCTTTCCTCAAATAATCTTTGTGTTATGTTTTGTATTGTTTTACAGAAGATTTATCCCGGACAAATTGTGCTTGCTGATTGGTTGATAATTATGTCATGATATATCGGGAGACGTCATCGATATATCAAGTGCTATCTTTAAACGTTGTCGTTACTAGAATTAGGCGGAGCTAATCGTGCTTTACGATGACGACGGTGTTTGATCAACACATTTATACTGCTTACACGGTAGAATAGCTATTTGCGCAAAGACGCCTCGCTTCGCTCGGCATCCTGCCTTTGGTGGTCGACATACGCCACGCTTCTCTCGGCGCTCTACAGGTAATTTTGCGAGGTTTCTTTGACAAAGACTAGGTTAGTACTTGCATGGGAACTGTACACTTCCAGTGCGGTACAACCAAAGCAGCCACACAGAAGTAGAGTTACTGGTACTGTGTAGCTTCTTTGGTTGTATTTCATTGGTACTTTAACAGGTACACGGCATACAGTAAACATGATCCTGGGCATAAGAAAATTACTGTTTACTTCTCAAATTTTGTTTGTTCCTATACCCCTGGAGAGTGAGGGCAGCACACATTCCAAAGCTTACAACTCATTTTACGCACATGATTTAAATACGCTTAGATATGCACACATGCGCCCACTTTGATCCTCAAGATTTACAACATATTGACATGATAAAGAACTTCATATGAAAATATAACTCATACTGTGTGTCCTCTGTGCAATGATGTCAGAGTGTACTCTAATGAGGGCAATTCTTATATTAAGGGGGTGTGACCTCTCCGTAAAAGTGATGTAACTCCTTCATTATTCATTTAATCTATATAAAAGTATACATTTTCCTGATGAAATGGGTTCAATGAATCCAACCATTTTGAAGAAAATTATAAAAAACATGGTTTTTGTTCCATTTTAGGTTTTGTCAAGATAACTAAAAATATATTTTGAAAAAAATTCCCTAGGAGGGTTTTTACTTTGTTTTTGAATATCTGATTTATTTTTTTAATTATTGACCAAAAAGTGGCAAAAATGTTTTTGTCACTTTTTGGTCAAAATTTTAAAAACTAAAAATTTGTATGTAAAAACTAAATAAAAGTCCCAGGAAAATGTCTTTAGATGAATTTGGTGCAATCTCAGCATTTTTTACCAAAAACTGAATTTGCTACGAATGCAGCAAATTTTGAGCCAACAAATGTGATTTTTTGGTTAAAATTTAAAAAAACAGCATTTTTTGTGAAATTTGATACCAAAAATGGATTCTCCGACTCATTTCCTTTCCCAAAAATGTGTATTTTTAATTACATCATATTATAATAGTTCAAAATTTACAGCGCTTGATAAATGTCATGTTGTGAGGGTTGACAGCCCCCTTAAGTGCATGCGATTCAAATGCACTCTGACGTATGTTGTACAAACATCATATATATCGATAAGAAAGAAATTGTATTTTGGTTGCCAGCCTATGGTGCTATAATGGATGGGCAGTTCCATATTTTCATTGCAATTGCCAACATCCACTTCTCAAAATACTCTCACGATAGTCTGGCAACCAAACTACAAATTCTATCTTTTATTTATTCTCTACATGTTGTCTCTAAAAAAAGGGTGCATGTGTTTTGCGTCATTGCCCTCATTGGTGACTTGGTATTTGGCTGTATTCTTTATATGACCTGAAAGATAATTTAGTTCAAATGCTGTTTATTTAATTGTGTTTACATTTCTCAATCTACAGATATGTCGGATCAACAACGAGCAATAAAAATCGGGCTTGTGCCACCTTAGAGAAACATGTTTTTTGTGGAATGTGTCATAATCACCATTAAATATTTTGTATTTGGAGTTGATGTTTGTACTAGCTTCAAAATAACTAAATAACCTTTCATATGCTGTTTGTTTTGTCGAATTTGCTTGCGTCTATCAAAATATATGCTTGTATGTCCACGTGAAAACAAGATTAAAGTTGTGCAAGTTTTTAAAGAAATCATCCATGTGTAACATTGCTGTTATGTTTAACACTTTGAAGCATTTCTGCATAAAAATAGCACAAATTTTACATTTTTTGGTCAAATATATTCAAGCATATTTGTTGATAGAATAAAGCAAAATGAGACCAAACAAACGGTATTTGAAAGGTTAAAAGAGTCATCTTAAAGCCCGTACCAACACTAATTAGTAATACTCATTATTAAATTAGCAAAAAATCATTCTTTCCATGAGCATCATTTTTCCTTAAAAGTGGCACAAACCAGGTTTTTTAATACCTGTGATCGATCAAGCATATCATTGGATTGGGAAGAACATTTTAAAATCAAATTAACAACATTTGAAAGCCAACTAAATCATCTACTAACTTGTATAACCCTTAATACCAAATACTGAATGTTTGATGAGAGTAATGACGTTTGAACTTGTGTACCATTTTTAAATGTAAATACAGATGAAATAATTTGTCTTATACCTTTTGAAGGACGAAATCTCTGACAGCGTAGTCTGCATACTCGTGGGTTTTCTTGTGTCGGACTGTGATTGGTGCGGAGATGAATGGTTCCTTTGCGGTATCCGGCCAGTACTTCTCACACTTTCTCTGTGAAATGTTAAAACAATAAAAATCTGATTTTAACCCCTGAGAACTACCGGCCGATTGGTCAGAAAGATGGATACATCATTTATTGCTCCAATCAGAGACATTGTTTAAATAATTGTATCCCTGATAAAGATCGAGGTGAAATAGTTTAAAAGCTGTATCGTAATTGGTTATTCAAATGAGTATATCTTGTAATTAACCAATCAGAAGCGCTGTTAGATAGACAGGTAGACCCCAGGGGGTTAAGTAAGGCCAAACAAAATGAAGGTCTGCAGCTGTGTGTTTTTCAAGATGATAGATGAAAATAGACAGACACAAATAAAGAAAATAATATGAATTTAGGAGTCATTTTTACTTGTAAAATCGTAATAACCTTTGATCAATTCTAATAAGTTGTGACGCGATCAAGCGGAATGAATCGTATGTCGGGAATATTGATTTTGAGTTACAGGTAAAAAGAAGTGACAAATTCTTATGTTTTACTTTGGTTTTCTCAGTTGCTAAACTGTTTGTAACTTAAAAACTAGTAAAACTAGTAGTTTGATTTTAGTGGGGTTTGGACCATACTGTAGCATTTTCACCTGATGGACAAATATCAAAATTCAAAACTGCCAACATGCGACTAATTTTGCTTGATCACATCACAATTTGGTATAGAAATGCTCTGAGAGCACTCATAATAAACTCAAAATTGACGTCACCTATAAAATCCCCCCTATGTGCTGCATCACATATAAATTATGAATCATTACAGATGCATAAGTCAATGCACAATAATGCTCCTCAGTACTACAAAATAACAGGGCAAACCCTATATGCATGATTCTGAAAGGCTGTACATGGTCACAAAAAAAATGTTCTCAGGAGCCATGGCTGAGTATTCTTGGACTTGGTTTCCCATCGGAATGACCCAGATTTGATCTCCAACGTCATGCTATTATCATCATGTTTTATCCTCCTGACCTTTCTTCCCCAATACGCAACAACAACTACCCCAGGTGGAAAAAACTACCATTTCGGGAAATAGCACACACAGCAAACTTGGGGACTTATAATTATTATGTAAATCAATATTTTTATTATATAAGAGACTGTATCTTTAGTTTGGTAAGGCCAATTTACATGATCTAAAGTTCTCCAGAAAGCTGAATAAATTGTTCACATAACTGTTGAAAACAGAATGCCATATTTATTTATTTTCATTTTTAATTATTTTTTTGTTTGTGATTTTTGGGTTCAACATTTTCTGGGTCACCCTGTATAAGTAAGCGTGATAATCTTTAGTGGTATTCTGTTCCCATGCCATACGCCAGATATCACCCATTGCTCCTATGGTGACCTACTTTCATAACAAGGGTCAAAGGTCATCAGACTTTGTGATTTTGATCCACCATATCTTACCTTTCCACCTTCTACCATATTAGTAAGCATGACAATCTTAGTGGTGTTCTGTTCCCATGCCATACGCCAGATATCTCCCATTGCTCCTTTGTTGGGACCTGGACAATATAGACAAAATATAGGTCACTAATTAAATACTTTATTTCAATAGTGCTTAATTTGCATAAGGACACTAGATGGTCATTCACTGCAAGTTTAGGCCAACGGTATGATTTTGTGGAGGTGGATGACACCTTTTCTATCAGGGAAAAAATATCCCCCTGATTCAGATTTATATTTCCAACTTTTTCATTTGTATGGGCAATTAAAGTACATAGATGGACAGCTTTCCACACGGCTATTAATTTTACCATTATACAAAACAGATTTTTCATAAACCTTTCCCAATTTCCAAAGTCTATCTTAAGGATTACTGACCCAATATTAGGCATGTTTGTACTTCTTTCAATGCATTTCTCATGGTGATTCCAAATATGGTGATGGAATTCAATAATTGTGACATTTTTGAAACATTTTGTGCAATTTTGAAATGTCGTCTGCAGACGATTGCCGCATGGAAAGTGTTAACACAATTAACACTTTCTACCACTGAGTCACTTCAAATTGAAGTGTGTAGAAATCCAAACCAAAAACACTTTTTGTTATATTTCTTCATTAAGAAAAATGTACTCCACAATGTGGAAGAACAACATAAAAATCAGTATTTCTTTATATTTATATTTAACCTGTTTTCAATATTATACAATGTTTGAGAGTAGAGTTGCTGTAAGTCACGACTTTTTTGTGTGAGGTAAAATATGATAATTATAAATGAAATTTAAAAAAAGTCTGTGCATTTTGATTCTGGCTTGTATTCTTATATTAGAGATAGGCTAACAGGAAAAAAAAGACTGATGTTAATAACAAACATACACTACAGCTTCCTTTTGCACCCCTCATCAACCACAAACACGCGCAGTTCTCAACAGTTCCTGTTTTGCCTCGCAATTTGCACCAAGGTTTCTGTGAGAGAAATATTCCTGATTTGAGTTTATGCTAATACAAATTGCAACTTGTAAAAAGTAATCGTATCCAACTTAATTAAGGGGAAAAACAAAAATTTAAGAGCTGCACTTTTAGGGTAGGGTGGGTGAGGTGGGGCTGGAGGTTAGTTGGAACTGGGGCTGGAGGTGAGTTGGAACTGGGGTGAGGTGGGGTTGGGATAGGGCTGATCTGGGGCTAATGCGAATAAAAACCAATGGCTTACCTTGACTGGCGATGTACAGTTTGTCTTTGTAGCCCTGAATGTATATAAAATAACAGAAGACATTTATTAAATATATGATATCATGCATTTGCATTTTAATTGGAACAAAACAGGTAGCATTTACTAGCTACAATCAAGGAAAAAAAGGTTGGCACACTTTGTCCTAATTACGGAGAAAAAAAACGCCCCTCTCCCCGGAGGCAATGTTGATCCGAGTCATATTATCAGAAGCCTTGGCAGTTCCCCCAACATTGATTGATGGGGGATGGGGAAGGATATAAGAAAGGGGGAGACTTTTGCTTCCTATTAAACAGTGCTATGTCCCAAGTGTGATCTCAATTGCGAGCACAGGGATAGTTGCAATGAGTTGCGTCAAGTGTGCCAACTATTATTTTCCTTGATTGTAGATCATGTGGTGTTTGTTGTGCTAGATAGATCAATGACCTAGTTTAACTGATCTTGCAGATAACCACTGGTGATTAGTTACCAGGAACAGTTTCTCTAGCACGCTGTTTGATTTGTTACAGTGAAAAACAAATGAAAGAATTTGTAAGGTTTGTTTTGAAGGAAAGTATGTTTTTTTTGTAAAACAAAGATAACAGTTAGAGCTACACTGTACCAAAATCACTATCTTATAATCAGGAATATTTGGTAAAGGAATCAGGAAGATATTAAAAATTACAAAGAATTCAATAAGCAACAAATTACAGAAATCGGGTAGGTTGATAATTCATTGTATCACTGCAATACCAATCTATTTTCAGGAATACCTCTGCGAAATCAGGAAAGGTTGGCAGTACTGGACACACTAAATTATGAATGAGAAAAACAGCTGTGATCAATTGATATATGACATTGTGTTTGAAACGTATATCCAAAGTACCCTCAAATAACTTATTTACATTAAACCAACCTCTGTACATGCAACATTGCATATAGGGATTGAAGATTAGACCTGATAAAAAGCAAATTTCCCTGCAAGAGCACAACTTTTCGGTGAAATATGCATGTTTTGCTTCAAATGGTCATGAATGTCTTTATATTCAGAAATACAGGGCGAGTAAAAAAACCTACAATAGTGAAAAGAAGCCATCTTATTATTTTTGTTTTTCAAATATCTGCTGAATGTCCGGACATGGCACGGAAAACCCCCTTTTTCGTGATTTTTTGAACTATCATGCGTACCCAAAGTTAATGTTGACTGAAACCACCAGGCTCCAGAGTCGTCGCTAAGCAACCACATAGCATTGGTAGCAGTACTTGATCACTCACTACCAATCATTTGATAAAGGCAACAGTACCGTTTGCCGAGACGTCCACAATCAAAGTAAGTGGAAATTGTATTAGATACAATTAAGCTCTCTCTCTCTTATGCTACCAATCCTGATGAATCTTTTTATAACAATAAGTGATTAACATACCTTGACATAATTAGAGTTGATGTAGTCAGAGTGGGGCATACCTTCCAATTCCTCCAAAATCACACGGGAATGGTCATCTATAGTGGAAACAAGTCATGGATTAGATAGTAACTTAGGCAAGGATATAAGTATAAAGGTACAGATTTTTCAAAAATATGTTCGATAACAAAATTATTATTTGGAAAGCTGAGACAGCTTTTTTCTTACAAAGTCAAACTTAAATGAGAAACACAAACATTGCCCGATTTAGCTCGTCATGATATAAAATAATCACTTCAATAATTTCCAGACCATAGTGTGCATGTTACACTCACATTCATCACAATGTGCAGTGTTTTAATAACCTCATCGGACACCCTTGCACTTTGTAGCTGTTGCAGTTATGCACCAAATCGTGTAGTACGTGTGGGATAATTGTTTGAACTGATCAAAGAATCAATGAACTGATTTATAACACAGTCTACCACACATGAATACCATCAGTAACTTATGTTGTTCTAAGGCCAAACAAAGAAGGTCTGTCTCAGAAGCCCGCCCGCATTGGTATGTGAAATAAGGTACGGCGAGTAGGTCATGCGCTGAGGGCGAAAAAAACATTTTTTACATTTTTTTTTTTTTGGATTTTTTTTGTTGGGATTTTTAAAAACAAAAAGGTTAAAAAAGTTCTCTATAAGCTTGGATTTAGCACAAAAAAATTGCAAACCTCATAGCCTATTTTCTAAAAACAATTTAGCTTATTTGCAAAATGTTTCTGAGACAGACTTTCTTCTTTGTTTGGCCTAATTGTGCAATCATGGCAAGGTTATGAGGATTGTTGATGTTTTGGGCTTCAAAGGCAGACCACACATTGCTATCTACTGAAGATAGCATCACTAACATGACTGGATTACATGGGACAAAGTTGCATTGGTCTGTACAAACAACATGGTCTGAGGGATATGTCTATGTTCATGTTTCTTGTCTCAAAGTTTGACATCAATCGGGCAACTTTTACGATTTGACCTCTGGATGACCTTTGACCTTGGATGACTTCTAATTTATTTTAGACATGTTCCCCCGGTGTTCATGTTTCTTGTCTCAAAGTTTGACGTCAATCGGGCAACTTTTACGATTTGACCCCTGGATAACCTTTGACCTCTGCAGATGACCTTGGATGACTTCTAATTTATTTAAGACATGTTCACCCGGTATTCATGTTTCTTTTCTCCAAGTTTGAAGTCAATCGGGCAACTTTTACGATTTGACCCCTGGATGACCTTTGACCTCAGATGACCTCTGCAAATTAGACGCAAACAAATGTACACCCAGTTTTCATATTTCTTTTCTCCAAGTTTGATGTCAATCGGGCAACTTTTATGATTTGACCTCTGGATGACCTTTGACCTCAGATGACCTATGCAAATTACACCCCCCCAAAAAAAAAGCAGCCACAGCTTTTGACTATAGCCTACCTATCGCTGAAGGTCTGAAATCAATCCGTCCATCCGTTCAAAAGATACAGCATTCAGAAAAAAGGCTAACCATGAAAGGCACACCCCGACACACCTCCCCCCCCCCCCCCACACCCACCCTACACACATACACAAACCCGCACATTGACATTATGACAAAATCCCCTTCTGGTTTTACAAACAAGGGGGATAAAAAGTGGAGGACTGATTTCATTCTCAATCTAGATGTATATTACAACATCAAATATAACCACCATGAATACAAACCATTTCATTTTCTGCCCTACAGTTTTGGCAGAGATGAAATGTCCTAAATGGACACCGACTGGTCAAGATGCATGGTCATTACAAAAGTAAAGTATGCTATTTCTTTGTGCACAAGGGTTATCAAGGCATTAACTATTTTTCAATTTTAGGCCTCAACCAGCATTTGAAGCCTTCTTTTCAAAGTAAATACTCCATCTCGTCTCATGTTGAAATACCAACACCTATGCCTAGATTTTTCTGCTGAAGACATACTCAAACTTTGGGTAAAGCAAAGTCAAAGAACAAAATCCATCCTACGGGATGAACCTTTCGAGTAAGGTTGGTTGGCCGAGTAGTCAGGAGTTTTATTTTAATATTTCAAAATAACAAATTTTACAGGAAAAAATATGATTTTGTTTTTAAAAATCTTCAGTTTTGGGGGAAACTTTCAAAAGATGTGTATGAAGAAAGAAGAATTTTCAAAAATGTTTTTATGTTTTTAAAAATAAGAGAAATAAAGGAAATAAAAACAACAACTGGGTAATTATTGCCCCTATACTTACATGCAGCGATGTTCATGTAGCGATTCTTTTTCTCATTAGCTTTCTTCTGAGATACCTCCCATGGATGCTCTTGACCGATAGGAATACCCTATACAGTTAAACAAAATAAACAATGCATTATTATTCATTCAACCGTGACAATGCTTTCGTGGCCAGGGTGTCATCAGAAAAACCCATCATGTTCTTTCATAGGCAGGGTTCTAGCCAGGATCATTTTAGTGCCGGGTAAATTTACTGATGGCGAGCAGAGAAAGTGTAGCGATTTGAGTGCAGTGGATCATGGCATGCATGGGATCCAGAGGGCCTTCTTAATGTCTTTTTAGGGTTTTTTAATGCACTTTGAGGGTTCCTGCCACATAATTTCTTTTTATGAGGCAGTTTAATGATTTTATCCACAAATTGTTAAAAAATCAACCATTTTTAATTTTTTTTTAGAGCGCCGGGCGCCCAGCCCATTTTGACCCCAAGTCCAGGGCAGATATTGTCAGTGCCGGGGGGGGGGGGGGGGGGGGGGGGGGGACCCGCCCAGTGCCGCCCACCGTAGCTAGAATCCTGTTCATAGGACACATCACAATTGTGATGCGATCTGTGAAAGCCCGCCACATGGTGGGATTTTTCATATTGGAGATATTTATATCATAAGAAAGCTACTGTGCTGATTACAGAACTGTTTTGATCATTTTTCTGCGATCACTACAAAAATGATGATTGTGATGTCATAAAAAGCTATAGAACAACATTATAAAGTTAATTAGAAAAGTGACTTAAGTTAGTTTTTGAAGGTGAAATTTCATAAAAGATGATAACATATATAGTATTGGAAATTAATTTTCTAAACAAATCTTTAAAAATTAAAACAATTTTTTTTAAAAACATTTTATTCATAATCCCTAGCTCACATTTTGCGACATCCAACGGGTTTTCACAGATCGCATCACATTTTATCAAAAACTCTGCAGTTTTCCTTTAATTGGTGATTCACCTGGGGTTTCCTTTATTTCGATACACCTAGGCCTGTATAGTCACTACTATATTGTTTTGATTAGGGAAGCCTTTACAGCAGCAAATGAATACAGAAGGACGCGGGCGCACTGAAGGCAACAAGCGCATGAGCATCATAAGCGTAAAACGTGCGTGCAGCAAAACCGTGTGTGTGTGGCCATAATTACTCACGTACGCTTGGATTACTTTTGCGCACGTAGAGATAAAACCCAAATATTTCTCTAAGTACAAAGATAGCAATTCTGCCGTGCGTTATGTGCGAAAAAATAATTTTGGTTTTTTAAAAGCTTGTTAAACGCCAAAATGTACCTCAATCATGGCAAAATGAGTGTAAAATAGCAAAAACAATCAATTGGTATCAGATCACATTTATTTCTTGCCCCACCCAATATGAAAAATCTAGCTACAACACTGAACACAGTAATTGATAGGTTTTAGGGTAGGCCATTAAAACATGTACAGTAAATGTGGATAGAATATATAAGCCCCTCAAAAAAGTTTGGATTGTGTTTTCAATCTTTTGTATATTTCTTTATATATTCATAGAAATGAAAGTTGACGTATTTATATTTCCAATGATACCAAATTAGTAGCAATCACTTGTTTCAGTGCTCAGCCACTTGCTTAAAAATATGTGACCCAACGCAAGTAAATGAGGCACAAATGAGGGAAATACGAATATTGAGTTATTGATATCATGATAATATGTATATGTTAAGGGACATTTTGGTACCAAAGTCAATGTCATATCACATTCCAAACCAAAGTTACAGATGATTGAATATCACTTTGTCTCAAAACATCAAATACAAATTGCTAAGGTATGGGCAATTAAAGTTTTGGTTTTGTTAACAAATCAATAGAGTAAATGAAAATTTAATACCTAAAAAAATATATTTTCATGAATTTGAGTCTTTGGTAAGATTCAAGATGTATCAAAGATCAGAAATAAGACTTGTTCTGAATTTGACTTATTTTGACCTTGTCCCACATTTGTGCTCTTAAATCAAATTAGCTACTGCTGCATCCCGCCTCATTTACTCATGTTGAGTCACATATGGAGAGGTCTCAATCAATGTGCCAAACTCACTACTATTTTGTCCTTAAAAGGCAATAGAGCACACACTGTTATTGTAGCTGTCAACTATGTACACTTTCAGTGGTGAACTTGGCATATTTTTATTGAGACCTCCCCACATACTAAAGTAAGTGGCTGAGCACTGAAACAAGTAATTGCTACAAAATGTGGGAATTATTGGGAAAGAAACACATCAGCTTTCCATCGATATGTTACACAATATGAATATATCAAGAAAAACATTTCCTAACTTTTTTTGAGGCATTTATACACTAAACTCACTTCAAATTCTGCTCTGAATCCTTCCGAATTATTAGCCTGCTGCTTGGCGATGTACGCCGCCAAACTATCGATCTTAACTGGCTTCAGTTTCTTTGGTTTAGCTGCCGGGGCTGGTTTAGCCGCCGGTGTTGGTTTAGGAACCACTGACACTACCTCATCGTCCATGTCTTGGTTATAAACTGTACCTGATGACAAGAGAATAGGTTCAGCATAAAGAAGATTTTAAAGGCACCACAATGCATTGCCATTTTGCGAAATGCTCTTAATCTGGTCTCCAATTCGTCTTGGTTCCCATAGATACATGCACAAAATCATGGCATCATAACTCATTCATCGTTGGAGCTCTTAGATTCTAGTTTACATCAATTAATAAATCAGTTTTCAGCAGGCCTCAAAATAAGAAATGAAAAGGGCAGGCACATCAATTAATAAATCAGTTTTCAGCAGGCCTCAAAATAAGAAATGAAAAGGGCAGGCAATTTAAGGCAATTTGAAAGGGGCACCAACTTTATCCAAAGCCATTATGTACTTTTGAATGGAGTGAAAACATCCAGAAATTGAGGGCATCAAGGCAACTAGGTGGGGCATCGAAGGCAATTGCCTTCAATGCCTTCGATTAGTTTGTGCCCTGGTTTTCAGTGTTCCTTTTTCTTATTTCTAAAACTTAAGAACTCCACATATGCATCATGTGAAAAATTCTGAGTTGACTGGTGCTCCCGCAATGCATTGTGGGATATCCTTAAAATCTTCTTTTGGTTTAGGTCTGTTCAATAATGCAAATGGGCAATATCTTGCTAGATGTCACGTAACTGATGTGCTCATGCTCATAACCATTAAAATGTGTTGTTGTAGTACACGGTTTATTCCGTATGGGACGTCTAGCAAGATAAAGCAAATGTTCAGAATTTCATAGTTCAATGCCAACTAATTAATTTACGCTTTTGACCACTTGTCGGCGAATTTGGCGACTTCATCAACAATGATGAGACTTGTTTGGTTGTTCAATCATGAGTTGTGATTGAGGGGCATGCTTTCTATCCATTTTGTATGATCCTTTGTTGGGCAAAGAGCCAGACATTGCTGGTTCAACTATAAGCAACCTAACAACCAACAAATTTCATCCGCTGTTAATGAAGTCACCCTACTCGGGCAACAAAATGTCCAAGCAAAAACTTTAATTGCTCATGCACTATGACATTCTGAACATAGCAGTACCTGATGATATAAATATATCACACACATCTTTTAATGAATAACAATTTATATTTCCCCCTTAGGCGACAGTGAAAAAAAGTGTTTTATTTTAATTTTAATTGTGCCAATTGTTTGCATTTTTCACAATTTTTTAGGGTTTTATTTAAATTGTTAAAAATGTTTTTGAAAAAGTTGAAATTGTTTGAAATTTTTTTTGGAAAAAAAACCTAACAAAAAAACCTCCCGCCCCTATCTGAGGTCCATTTGCCTGTAGAGCAAGGTGTTTTTTCTTTGTTGCCTTATGGTGCAGATTAACCTGTGTGAATAAAAAAATGTTGTAACTTCCCTTGATGTGAGCATTGAACCATGTAATATATGTATTCAATCCTCCTCCTGACCAGCCTAAAAAATGGCTATCAATTGACCACTGTGCTATTGCATTATGAGCATGGATTTGGCCTAGCTAAGTTTGCTGATCACTGAGATGTATAGGCGTTTGAGACAGGTCATCTTGCGGCGTCAACATGCAGCACGACATATGAAATCCCCAGGCATGCCCAAGGGAATTTCACTGCATCGTGACACTGACGACACTCTCATACATCTTGAGTGAAGTCATACAATGCAAGTGTTGTCCCATTAGATAGTACAACCAGTTGTTCAAATATATGACAAGTTTTGTAAGCACAAAAAACCCTGTTCTATGGGCCAACGGATCTCTCAGGTAGGGTCAATTTGCCGTTAACATTTTGGTGAATTATTTCGACAAATTTTACATTTTGTCTTTAATTGTTTAAATGTTCCGACAATCTTTTTGAGGCTATGATTTTTTTTCCACTTGATATCAGAAGAAACCCTGTATTTTTCTCATTATGTCTGTAAAATCTTAGGGGCCAGAAATGTTCCATTTATAAATTATAGGCTAAAATGTGGTGAATTACTGCCAAAGGTGGTTAAAACCACCAACCAGTTTGTGTACTACTCAATGGGCAAATGTCTTGTGACCATGAGCTTCTAAAAAAAGAACCATTGGAGTTTTGCAACTCAAATTTTGGAATGCGACAATTTTAAGGATGATGTTTCATGTAAAATAGAATACATCAAGTTGAAAATCAGGCCAGCAATCGGAACATCTACCTATAATTAATGTTTTATTCAAACAGTTCCAATTTAAAAATAAAAAAAAATGGTTCGGTTGGGCCCGAAGAATAGGTGTGATGTTTGCTGCCTTACCTCTCTTTACAACAGGTTTAGGGCTGTCAGTCAGGTCAGGCTTTGCTGCTGCTGCAGCAACAGGTATGATGACTTGCGATTTGAGAGTTTGTCGCTTCGCTGCAGGTTCAGGCTTCTTGGGTGGGGAAGAATCTGGTTCTTCTTGAGATGAATCTGTTTTAAGAAATAACAATGTTTGCTTCATTTATATTTACCTATACTTAGCAACATCTGTTTACCTATTACTAGCCATCAACAAGCTTCACATATCATATGTGAGAATATGAGATAGGCTTTTATGACGGGTATTCATAATATAGGTTAAGACTTTAACGGTTTCGCCGTTGGACAAGTTTAAACTGTCTGATTAGCTTGGACTTCTTTGTTTTCCTCAGTCATGCATAGATAAAACCTATTTATCTCTTCCAATGCTTAGTTTACCACGTATAACTATAAATGGTATATTCCATTGGGAGAGAATGCTCCCTGATTAAACTGTAAAGGGTAGGGTAAACCTGTGTATCTTTTCTCGTAGCTAAGCCCAGTTTATGCATAGCTACCCCCCCCCCCCCCATGTGTGGGTGGTTTTCGATGACACAATCAACCAAGGCTATATAGAGCGTGCAGTTGCGCTAACGAGAAGCTGATAGTCGTAGCAAGCCTTTACGGGCCGATGGGTCAATGTGAGGTCCCCGTGTTGAATCCCTGTCGGGGAATGGCAATTTCTTCATCTCCCTTCCTTCCTTATCTCCCCTCCCCTCATCTTTGTTAAAATCCAGAATTACGGGTTAAACCTGTTTATCGTCTCTAAAGCTTAGCTTAAACCTGTTGAACTATACACGCACACCTGGATTATTCCATTGGGAGAGAATGCTTCCTGATTAGCATAATGACCCTCTTCTGGCTTGCTGATCTCTAAAGCTAATAGCTTAAACCAGTTTAACTATACACATACCTGGATTTATTCCATTGGGAGGGAATGCTCCATGATTAGCATAATGACCCTCTTCTGCCTTGCTGATTGGTTCATCCTTCATTTCAAACGGTGGCGCTTCCGGTGGATTTTCGGATTGTTTTCTTTTCCTGAATCAAATTAATAAACAGAAGGGATATTATGTCACAATTAAACCTTAAACATCTATGATTTATTAGCATTGACATTAAGTTCATTCTGTTAGATTGAAACTATACCAATGAGTGACTGGAAGTTCATAGATGAAAATTGCTGCCTAGGTTCCCTTGGTACCGCGTAATTGATGACTTGATTTAGCAAAAGTGTCGAATTGTAAAAAACAAACCAGATGTATAGTATATTTTCTTAAAGATGTTAATTGCCTTTGGCTGATAAGCTTTATTTGAATTGTGATGATTCAGGCATGAGAATTAATTTAAATAAAAAACCTGAAACTTGTGGAAAAGTAGCTCGATAAGCGTGAAATTGGGCTAAAAAGACCAACAAAAAGGCTGCAAATCAATAAAAATGTGGACATTTTGGTGACAAAAAAAGCAGGAATTCCTGAATTATCAGGAAGATTCTCATGCCTGGATGATTACCTGAAAAAATACATGCTGTTTTACTGAATGATATTTGCATACAGTTTAATGTTCCCTCCTTGTGGGGTGAGGTGGTGCAGTGCTTAGGAGTGCTCGTTATACTGCTGTGTGTACCGTAGTTCTGTTGGTGGATCGTTTGAGCGCGAGTTCAATACGATATACCAACACAGCCTCGTCCCCGTGCGCGCCTCCTTCAAACCTTGCAGATTGAAGTAGGCATGCTCATAGTGGATCGTGGTTTGGAAATCACATATAAATGTTGGTCCCGTGTATCGGAAGATATATCCCCGCGCACGATAAAAGGTCACACTCCTTCGTAAAGAGTAGGGGATCATCCCGGTCTGTGTCTGTACGCTCATGTTTGTATTCCTAGGTCCCAGGGATACATTGTGCAAGTATACTCATCAAGAGGTTTCTGCACAGTATAGGTAGATGATGATGATGAAATGACCACTAATCAAAATTATGAGATCTCTATATTAGTCATAAGATAAATTCAGTTTTCCTTACCTTCTCATCACAAAGATGACCAATATCACAATCAGGATGATGATTATGATGGCAGGTACAATACCACCTATGATTGGTCCTATACTACCACCCGAGCCTCCATGAGGAGTGTCAGCTTTAAAAATAAACAAGAAAATACTTATAGTCATTGTTTTGTGCATTTCAGAAGTAAGACATCAATGGCATTTTTAGTTTAATGCAGGCGTCAATGTGCATCTTGAACCTACCCCCTCCTCCATGTTAGTCAAATATTAGATGCCTAATCATTGATTGCCTAGTTATTTTTGAAGTACTGAATCTTGAACTAATTTACATTTTGGAAAGGTGAATCTATGGTGGATCTATGGTGAATATTCATTTCAACTTCTCTCCTATTTTACTATAAAATTTGAACACATAGTGCACCAAGGTGAATATTCACCCCAATAAATAATAGCAGGGCAGACCTTGATCTTGACCTATACTTTCCTGAAGGAAGGCAAATACAGGTGAAGGCTTGAGGAGGGTATGTTCAAGATTTAGATTGACTCCTGCATAAATGCAACCTAGTCTTTTTCATATTCAGTCTGCTATTGACTGATTACTCACCATTCAATGCACTGCTTTATTCGGTTCTTGAAAAAAATGACTGAATATAGATGTGAGTTCATTATCACATAGATTAATTATTTTCAAAGTAACTACAATCTTGGAAAAAAGTCCTTGGAATGCGAACGCTGAGCTGAGCACACATGCTGGGTATTGTGTGCATGTATTGATACTTAGTGTCTTGTGTTATAAATGGAAATTGTTCAAATGAGATTTTTCCTTCCCCACCCCCATCGATCAATGTTGGGACACTCTGGCAAGCTGCAGGAGCCACTGGCCTTGGTCAACATTGTACGGGGGAGTGGGGTGACACTTTTCTGTTAATCACACGCAAGTGTTCCAAGACTTTTTTCCAGGATTGTAGGTTAATTACAACATATTCATTACTTCATGAATAATCGCGATAGCTGCGTACCAAGTGCGTTCCAATCAAATTAATCGTTAGATGAGAACGCGCACGCCGAGCGCGGGTTACTAATAATTGCCCGAAAGTACTGCGCCAAAGTGTTCCATTGTTTTGCTCACTGACCGACCAATCAAATTAACGCCTCACGCCCCTAAACTGAATATTCAACGAGTTATGAGGATACACGATTAAACCTTATTTTTGATTGGTTGAATGATAAAAATGTTAATGAGGGGATGACCCGACTTGGACTGTTTCAATAACTAAGAAGGGGTGGACAAAATAAACAGAAAACTAATTAATTATTAGCAAGATTATATCGGTACAAATCAACGATTTGGATAAAATATGCATATTTTTCAGTAATGAATGAGAATAATGACTGCTTTAACAACTGTTTTCGTGAATTTGTTTTGAAATCCTCGGGTTTTGTTCTGGTCATTCGGAATTGTCCCTCGGGGGCTGCGCCCCTCGGGACAATTCCTCAGACCAGAACAAAAACCTCTGATTTTAAAACAAATTCACGAAAACAGTTGTTACGCAGTAATTATTCTCTAATTATACAATGCAGTATGGGGATTTCCAGTAACATTACCTTTGTATAGTCCTATGTTTAAATAAAATCGCACCCATAACTTACAGAAGTTTACCAAATTCAGAGACAAATTGATTCATAAACCCCATACTGAAAGTTTACCTTCAGGATGCAACATTTTTCTCTCAACAATATGCCAAAGATGTGACTCTTCGAGGTATATCCTTGGTATAAGACATTTATATGTTCTAGTAAAAAGACCCTATTACGGAATAAAGCTGAGTAATCCTGTAATCCATCAATATAGGATTTTGTGCTAGGTTAATTCCGTGCTGTCTTACACCAACGATAAACCCTCTTCGAGCACATATTTCAAATTTTTTTTTTAACCACTTAAACACTGATGTGGTTGATTAAATACCTATAACTTTGTGTGATAAATATATTTTACAACCATCAAAATCTGTTATGACAATGAGAAGGTGCATTATTCATTGATTGGGAAATGGTCACTTCCTTATTAAACAGGATGTGAACATTTCTATAGACTATAGTCATAAGTATCCTGAATTAGACACTTTGTCCCTGTTTTGAAAAAAAATTGAAAACAAAGGTTTTACATAAAGATCTGACGATACTAGGATAATCACCCTAAAATATTGCTTATAGGTCATGGTCAAATGCGTATGAGTTGTTTCAAGAGAAATTAGACAAATCAATGCACACGCGCTGATGTTGATGTGTGAATAATGGCACGGACCCGCAAGGGGGGGTGTGCTATTGTGAGCATATCAACATTTGCGCAAGTGCATTGATTTTTCTAATTTTCCGAGAAACAAAACATAATTCATACACGACACTATACAAATCAAAACTCATAATTTGAACATAATTTTGATCTTTGTAATAAGGAATAAAAACATGTTAACAAGTTTGCTAACACCTGCAGTGAAAATTGGCAAACCCGCAATAACTGAATAACGAATCAAAACAAATTGCGTCGTGCACACATTGAACGGCGCGAGCGCACGCAGAGTGCATTAGACACTTTCAATGCACTCCACATATTTTAGTTTCTTGCTTTCTGATTGGTTCAACACTATTAAGAGTGTATGAATAACAATTACTGATTTTAAACTAGCTATTAACATTACAGCACCTGGTCAGGCACATTTTGTGTTATGTGCATGTCATTCACCTAAATCAAGAATACACACGTTTCCTGTAACACCTGGCGGCAAGCGTATGTTTGAAATAGCCAAATATTTCAGTGCAAATCTTCTAATTTCTTGAAACTATAATCAAGTGTTACTATTACCTTTGATGGATATAGTGTATCATCGGCAGCATCATCACATACTGTTATATTTGAGGCATTGTCATTGGCTATATTACACATGGATCTACTATAAAAATGTGGATTCTTTATTTTCCACGCATTACCGAAAGCCAACATTTTGGCGAGGAATTAAATTTGGAATTCCAAAATTTGACTCTATAGTCTATTTGGCCATCACGAGACAGTGACGTAACCGGGTATTCTACTAATTGCAGCACATAACCCGCACGCCTATACACATGAGCGTTCAACGCCATTGAAAGACGGAAGATAAATATGTGTGCGTAAAAAACTGCGCCTGTTAAGTATGTCACTGTCCAGAGGAAGCCAAATAGAGTATAGTGAGTCTAGTCTACTTACTACTTGGTGGAATGAAAACAGTTAAAGCTTCAGACCATGGTCCTTCCCCTCCAGTAGTCTCCGCTCTAATCTGTAGTGTCAGTGGAAATAGAAACAAAAAGAAAGCTGTTTGATTTTGTTCAGAAGAGTACAGATATAAACTGGAGATATCAAACACTTTCATTATACGTTCCTGTTTTCTGTGCAATATTCCCAACCCAATTTATTGTTGGTTGGGAAAGCCTATTTTAAGGGGAGAGGGGGTAGATAAAAAGTTTGTAAAAGCTTAAAGATTGTCATATATTTACCTGAAAAAAGTATGTAGTGTTCGTTTTCAGATCTTCACCATCACGATCGGGAGGAGTATACATCAGTATCTCTCCTTCCACAGAAGTTTCAACCAAGTCACTCATGCCAGCAGCGCTCCAGTAGCGAATATTGTACTTGATTATCTCGCCATTGGGCATATCGGGTGCAGACCACTTAATCCCAGGCTTGGAGTCTGTTGTGGTGGATTCAGGTTGTGTAGGAACTGAGGGAACTGGAATTATGGGAAGAAATTTAATAAAAAGAGAAGGTTGTTATTGATTCAATAATGCAGGATTACTAAACTCTTTAAAAAGCTTTTGATGTCAACCAAGAGGGCACTCAATTTTTTTTTTTGGTAGGGGTGTGCCGCCTAGGGTCTCAAAACTGAAACAATTTTATGACAAAAAATAGGGTCTTAAGAGCTGATTTGTTTTTTAAATTTGATTAGTAAGGCGAAAATGAAAATTGGGGCTTTAGTACGCCAAATTTCCAATAAAAATGGAGCTTTGAACGTAAATTTACGAGATTTTTGAATTTTCAATAAAATGGGGGTCTTAAGAACTGATGCAGGCACAAAAGGAGGTCTTAAGAGCTAGCAGAAGAGGATAAAAAAGGGGGTCTTCAGGGTGGCAAATACCTATCCTATACCCCCTTTCCAATGTCCCCCACCCCCACCCCCGGGTTTAGGGGATAAAGCTGACATGTTCATCTTTCCAATGGTTCCAAATGTGTAGTAATTATACTTGTTTCAGTGCTCATTTACTTGCATGAAAATATATGGAAGGGTTTCAATCTGAATTGTGCAGATTCAGACCTCACCATATTCTACAGCAAGTTGCTGGGCACTGAAACAATTGCTACAAATTTGGTATTACTGGATAAATGTAAACATCAGCTTTCTATCGATATGCAACACAACATGAAGAAATCCAAAAATATATGAAATATAGGTGATAGATAAAAACATTCTGAACTTTTTCAGAGGGGTTGTCTATTATGCACAGTGACTGACCACACCAATAATCACTCCCACTTAAAATTAGACGAAGATGGCTTGTCCTTTGATGATCCTGTACCATCTGTGCGAAAGAGCCTCTTATTATGTTTCAACCAAATAGCTGCCTTTGAAACCACTTGGGTTGATGGTCCAGTGTCATTGGTGTCACAATTGAGTAAACACTCAGTGGCTTGTAAGTGCATATAAACTGTGTGGGGCGTATCAAAAAAGTGTCCCATATGAGGAACAAAAATAATAAATATTACATCCCATATTCTTACAAAATAGACTGTTGGTAATAACCCTAACCCCACTGAATCTCACTAAATCTCACTGCCAGAAACTATCTCCAGGCACGTGCTGCTGCATTGCCGCGATGACGTCACCTACCGCAGGCATATGTGGCTACGGAGTTTGTGGCCGCATAGCCGCTAGGGAGTTAGCTCAGTTGGTAGAGGGACAGACTTGGGTGCGGATGGTCCCGCGATCAAATCCCGGGGGGTGCTGGGTGATTTTTCGGGTCCAAAAAATAGCACTCTTTCCTCCTCCCTCTGATACGCACAAAAAACTAGCTTTACTGGTTAGGGTTAAGGTAAGCTCTAATAATCCATTTTCAAATACACTTCATCCCATTAAATTGCACATATGATCAATTCAGTAAGAGTACAAATTCCACTTTGGCCACTTTTGTACATGATTTGGACTTTCAACTGAAAAAAAAAATGCATTTGAGATTCCATAGATAATTATAGGATACTGCAAAAGCCAATATTTTCGCGTAAAGATATTTTCGCGCATTTTGATATCATAGACATTTCCCGAATTGTTTTTTTCGCGGGCGACCTACTGGATGAACTGCATAAATGTTGAAAACAATATTTTTGCGTATAATATTTTGCGCGAAAAGCGTGAAAATAAAACCTCCACAAAAATGTCAGCTTTTACAGTACATCAATCACGAGGGACAATCGCCTATAGCTGCGTGCACTCTTTTCAATGGACCGCGAACTCCCAAACAAATCACGTGAGGGCAGTATTTTTTCAGGATGATCGCGTCCCCAGTGACTTCATCAAGCTCTCTATGTTGGTTGATAAATGCATTTAATACCCGAGGATCGAGGTTATCTGTGTTTTTATTCATAGTTTCAATTTGTTCTAATATTTAACCAATAAATAAATCGAAAAAAGTAACAAAATTGGATGTAATTTGGGGGAGATATACCTTTTCACAAATGATGTAATTTTACGGACAAAATACTACATTTTCTTGATATTTCGAGCTCAAAATCATTTTATGCCCAAGAATGCCCAAAAATGTTAAAAAAATGAGTTTCGATGTTGCTCTACAATAAACACTGGATGGGGCAAAAACGGGGAAAATAGTGTAATTTGATCGACATTTCATGTCTCTCTGACAGAGAACTTTATGATTTCACAATTTAGCCCTTCAAATTCTATAGAGAATTGCATAGGCTTTTTATGTTAAAGATCAAATTCAATCTCAAATCACTAACAGCCGGATTTGTGTTTCAATAATTAAATGTCTTTTTCTTTTACAAATTATCATGATAGAAATTTACGAAAATAATAATAAAGGCGAAGTTTAGACTCGTTAGCGTGGCATACTGTGTGTGCACGGCCTATGCAGTCACACAGTAGTTGATTTTTACGCGTCAAGTAGTATCGATTTCCAATTGTATACAAAGGAAATGCATGTTCAAGTGATTGCGTAGGGCCTCAGAATCGATAGTTAATTTGGTAAATAAGTTGTTCAGTGTGAGTGATAATATTGATAATACAAAACTGTCAAATGAGGGCGTAGCGAACAAGATGCCCAATCCGTCCCTCGTGCAATGTATATATATTGTTTAAAATCCATCTAATATTTAAATATTTTGTGGTAAGTCATGGATGAAAATATGTTTCTGCTCAAATTGAGCTTTCACTCTCAGCATTAGTATTGGTAGATTACTATTGGTTTTATAGATTGTGTTGAATGATGATTGTAACAAAAGAGCTCTGCACAAGAAAATTAGCCAAACCTGAATTTAACATGCCCGTGTACATTTGCAAGAATTTGATATCGAAACCTCCAAAATGGAAAGGGAAACAACTATGACACATTATTATGCGCAAAATGTTTCACAATATAATACATGCCGCATTAGAAAAAGTACTTGAAGAATTTATAACATACAGATCAAAGGTGTATAACTTCATAGTGGAAAAAGGTAATTAATGACCTTTATAAAAAGCATGCATTTCTCTCCTTACGATTTGGGAAGGGGAATAGGTGTAAATATGCTATTTTATTGACACAAACAATAATCCGACCACAACTGCAGCTGTCTAATCATCTTTACAATCCACTTTGCACATACCTCCTCCAGCAAGTGTTCTATATGTCATAGTAGATTCCACTCCCTTCCCTTCAACAGTTTCAGCTGCTATAGTGAATGTATACTCTGTGTATATGTCTAGATCTGTAAATGTCACCGTCATTTCAGTTGTAGTTTCATCCTCCACATTAACAGCACGTTTAGCTCTGCTGCCGCCCTCTATAAATGAGTATGTGTAACCAATAATTTCGCCATTTCTTTGTCCACAGGGTGGCTCACTCCAGGTGAATGTCACACTGCTGTTAGTAGCTACAGCATCCAGATTATCTGGGCCACCAGTTGGTACTGTAAAATGAAATTTATAGACTGTAAACTGTCAACTTGTTTTGATAATTCATTTTCATTTATAGCAATAGATAAATATGCTGCACCTTAATATACTTATGGTCAACAAGTAATTACTCCTTCATTCCCCAAACTGTATAACTATTTAGTACTTTTGTGGTATTGTGAAATGGATTGACAGATTTTTAAACAACACGTTTTTAGCAAAAAGATTTTTGGTGGACAAGTTAACTTGGCCACCTTAGCTTTCAGTTGAAAGGTCATGGGTCATTATTATTGTTTCAATTAGCTAGTGGTGACGTTAAACGTTACAATTATTGTATTTACTAAATAATGTAAATTGTATTCTACATAAAGGAAGAAGTATTGATAGAAAAACGAATCTTATCTGTGGTTTCATGCAATTTGAGCTTTTTAATACAGGCGGCAGTAGACTTTTGGTATAAAATGCTAAATATCGCCAATCGCCGCCAAATTCAGATTTTCAAGGCAAAATTAGTATTTTAATGATATTTTATAATATATGTGTCTATTACAATAAATAAAATGGTGTTTTGATGGACATGTAGTTCAAATATCACATTTTAATAGTTTATTGAGTGGATAAACCAGACAGTCTCAATATTATTTTAACTTATGACTTCCAATGTAATGACACCCCGGTGGTGTAGTGGTTGTTTCCTCCGGCTGTGGTGCATTGAACCTGGGTTCAATTCTGCTAGGGACCACATATCTTTTTGTATAATAGTGGTACTTTTTGATGTTCCATTATATTAATTACTTACAATATCATTAGTTTGTTTATTAATGAGACTCTTTTTTTTATCTATTATTATTTTTTACTTTTTTGGTTCAATGAATATGTCATGAATATCACGATTTTCTTTTTTTTATTCGGCTGTTGTTATGAACTTCATGAACTTATACAGTGTATTTATTCGTGATTTATCTTTACAAAACGATTGACTACAAATTATCCTGGCGGTCCCAAGTTCGCGCCTTGGGAAATCCAAGTTATTTTGTGCACTTTTGACTTTTAAATTTGTCATTGGAATTTAAAATTAAATTATAAATAATGATATTTTTTCTTTCAATTCTTTTTCTTAACTTCACCATAATGATATAGGCCTAGCTCACAAACGTCTCGGTGATTTCCTTCCAGAAACAACACACTGTGATCCTCTTGCCAACTTCCACAAAATTCAACAGATCCATTCCAAGTCCCCCCCCCCCAGTTTTTTAGAAGACCTTGTTACAAAACGATTGACTATTAGTATTATTATAATTATCCTGGCGCCCCAGGAAATCTAAGTTATTTTGTTGAATTTTTGAATTTGTCATAAATAACGTTTTTCTCGTAATTAATAAACATTGGAATTTAAATTAAATGATAAATTATGATATATTTTCTTTCAATTTTTTTTTCTCCATAAACGTCACCACATAGGGCCTATCGCTCACATAACGTCTCGGTGATTTCCTTCCAGAAACAATACACTAGTGATCCTCTTGCCGACTTCCACAAAATTCAACAGATCCATTCCAAGTCTTCTCATTATCCTTTTGACACTAAAAACACTTGTCCACCCAGTTTTTTAGAAGACCTTGTTTTTATTATTATCAATATTCTTATTATCAATAAACAAAGCAATAGATACAACCCTTAACCTTAATTTACTAATGGTAGTCACTAATTACATTTGTTTTTACTATCCTATCCCCAATTAATGTTATAACCACTGTTTTCATGAACAAACATTATGCCCCAAGAAAATCAATAGAAGAAATGCAAATTTTGCTTCTGTTCAGCAGTCTTGCGGTCTATTCCCAGTCTGTGTTTTTTTGCCAGCATACCATTCGGAAGTCTATGAAACCTTGGTCTTGCTTATCTCTCATACTTAGAGTGTGTAGACAATAGTAACATTTTTATTTGTTTTGTGAATGTAAAAGGATCCGAATGACATATATATGGCATCTCGCCTTCATTTTCCTTGCCCTCAAAATACATTTAGACACCCTTAATAAACAATTTTGGCAGAAAGCTTATACACAGTATGATATTTAATTAATTGACCACAGTTGTAATGTGGCTATTGGGTAAATAAATATGTATGTGTTGTTTCAAAAACAATTAGAAAACAAAATCAATGCATGCGCACTCATTTTAATGTAGCCATTATTATATTATGCCGGTAATTTATTTTAAATCATTTCTCAAGAAATAAGAAATACACGCTTTATGACACACAGAGTGAATTTAAAAAAAATATCCACCAATTGAAACAGCTCTTTGACCTTGATTGAATCATGTATAAACAGTTTATGTTTTTGTAAGGCATATTTCATAATCTAATTCATCTTCCGAAAAATGAAGTAATCGACTACAAAATATGTGACAGGTTTGTAAGCTAATCCCTTTTTCACCATTCCAATGAGATTTGCACAACTTAAAGAAATCACTCTGTAGCATAATACATTTAGTGAGAATGATGACATCAATGGAGCTCATCGTTAAAGACCTAAATATAAACAAAGAGAACTAATATTTCTATTCTTAAATTGCAAGGAAGCTAAAATTGCACTTCACATATTACAAAACATTAGCAGAAGAAGCAATGGACTCAGAACTTATAAAATGTGAACTTGTCAAGTATTTTCCTTCACAAATATGACTGATTTTCATACTGAAGTGCAATTGATCAAGAAACAAGTGTCTTAAGAACATTTTATTTGTGCGATATCTTAAAGGTATAGTCCCGGGGGGGGGGGGCACTGACATTTGAAAAGGGTATAGGTATGTGCCGCGCTGAAGACCCCCTTTTTCACCCTCTGCTGCTAGTTCTTATGACCCCCCTTTTGAGCCTGCATCAGTTCTTAAGACCCCATTTTTATTGAAAATTCAAAAATCGCGAAATTTTGCATTCCAAAGCACCAATTTTGTGTTCCAAAGCCCCAATTTTTCGAAAATTGAACTATAGGCCAGTTCTCAAGACCTATTTTTTGGGAAAAAATCAGTTCCTAAGACCCTATTTTTCATCATAAAATCCACTCAGTTCAGTTCTTTAGCCCCCCTTTTTGAGACCCTGGGTGGCACATCCCTACCCAAAAAAAAGTTGAGTGCCCCCCCCCCCGGGGTATAGTATGTGATCTTTCCAGGGAATGCCCTCAACATCGAAAAACATGTTGAAAGCAGATTTTCTTGCAGATTTACATTTCTGATCATAAATCGTACATACATTCCATGTTACAGGGCGATACGATTCTTAATTTCTTCAAAATCATGGTTTTAGAGTGAAATTATATTTTCACTCTAAATTCACTCTAAAACCAGGATTTTGAGGTAGTTAGGAATCGGATCGCTCTGTAACTTGGAATGTATGTACGATTTATGATCAGAAATGTAAATCTGCAAGAAAATCTACTTTCTAAAAAAAATCATGAATAGAGGGCGCTCTCTGGAAAAAGATCACATAATATGCCTTTAATATACTATGATACATTTCCTTTAACTACTAAATTATGCAATGCTTTTTTTTAACCACTTTTGTGTGAATTGCCTTGTTTACTATACCAGTAATCACAATTAATTACATAAACATGCATGTAGTGAATCTTACTTCATTTCATCAAGCTACGAACCGTGTAAATCCCATTGGAATGGTGAAAAAATACCCCTGACTGGGAGATTCACCTAATAGGAGTAGTTCATAATACCTCTATCGGTGAATGCAAGAGCATCTTGTAAGGAAGTCTGGAGGGCATATTTGAACATTTAATTTGCAGAATCTGGCAATATATATGTGCAAACCTTGTACGAAGCTTAACCAAGTATGAAGGTTAATTGGATAACTATTACTTTTAAACTAGATTAAATACACTTTATACAAACATTAGCAATTTCACGGCTCAATGCACACATCAAGGTCAAAGGACTATTTCAATCCTTGCACAATATAAAACAATCACCCTACCCTGTTCAATTGGTTTTTTCTTGATATGAGGTTTTTTAAATTGACTTCAAACAGTGTTATACTCTATTTGGCTATCACGAGACAGTGATGTTTCTGCGTATTATACTAATTGCAGCACCTAACGCGCGCGCCAACTTGAGGCCCTGGCGTATACACACGAGCGTTGAAAGACGGAAGAGACATACACGTGCGTAAAAGCTGCGCCTGTTAAGTTACGTCACTGTCCAGAGGAAGCCAAATAGAGTATAGATAGACAAATCTCTTCTATATAATACATGTACCAAAAATCAACCAACTCATGCAGAATGTGCACATTTTATATCTATTACATATTATTATCTGGTTGGCTTTCTTGACTGTTTGTGTAACCTTTACAATTACTATCGTTCAATCAGTTCCAAATTGGCGAGAAATATTTGGTCTTTATCTATCTAGGTGCAAAAGCAATCCAGGCGTATAAGTGCGATGTTGGCATACGCATACAATGGCACTGCAAAATTGCATGCCATATTGCGCCATGCGAGAGTTCTGCGCACGACGCTCTTCTGAATTCATTCGCTGCTGTAAACAGGTTTCGCCAATTTGGACCTGACTAATAACTATAGTATACTTACTAGAGCCCTGTGTTGTAGCCACTTCTGTTGCCACACTCATTCCAACTCTCACCGAAACTTCATATGTTGAAAATGGCAACAGACCTGTAAGTGAGGAACTTGTTCCTGACACAGTTCCATATTCTTTTTGACCATTCCCCAACTCCATGCATTGGTCTTTGTTTTTAAGGCGATATTCAACCGTATACTCTGCATTGGTGGTGCATGACTCTGATGGGACTGTCCAGGATACAGCTAACTCAGTGGCAGATTGGGGTGCTACTGTCAAGACGTCAACTATCAAAATGAATATAAATCATACAAATGGGCATTTGAGATTAGAGTTTCAACAACCCATCTTAGAGGAATAAGTCATTCTTATGATCCCAATGACCCTTGATGCATACGCACAAGGGGAAAGATCGCATTGAAGCACACAACATTTGATAAAGATTACATAATAAAAGTTCCTTTAGTCTAGTACTAACCTGCACGTTTTAAATAATAGCAGTTTTCCTTATTTATATTTCATCATAATACAATCAGTGATGTAGTACTCGAGTCCGGACTCGGACTCGGGACTGGTCTCGAGTCCCTATTTTGAAGGACTCGGACTCGAAGGTGGTGAAGGACTCGGTCTCGGACTCGGACTCGGACTCGGACTCGGTCTCGGACTCGGACTCGGGCACTAGGGACTCGGGTATAGTGCCCGAGACCTGTCAATATTGGCTTATTTTGTTTGCAGTAATTAAATACTTATTTAGTCATCCAATCTTCAACAGTTTAGAAATAATGTCACTCATATATCATCATAAATACATCTGAACAATATGCTGTTGAAAATACCTTTTGATAATCATTACAAGCATTAAAACACAATTCGAGGGAACCTATAAATAATTAAAGTGATAATAATCATGTGCAATCGAAGGCTGTTTGTACGATGTAAATGGTCATTAGGTGTTTTTGTATTTATACTGTTTAAAAAAATGATCACATTTCTTACAAAGAGGATATTTCATTGGCAATTTTGAAATTGATGGAATTAGGGATGACATTTTCAGTGAAAAGAAATAGGGGAAACGGCAGAGGAAGGGTTGCTTTACAGAATATCACACCTTTTAACAAGTTTGTAATTTCTCGATCTATGAACTTCTGGACACTTTTTGAATATCTGAATCAATTCTTATGCCTATAATTCAAAATGGTATCAACATTTGTCCATTTATAGGGATGCGAAGGTTAAAAATGCATCATTATGTTGACTTCACTGATAGGTTGGCCTATTATAGATAGCAAAATTAATGACATGTAATCAGAACTTAAATACATAATATAAGGACTCGTGACTCGGACTCGGACTCGAACATGAAGGACTCGGACTCGGACAGTAAGGACTCGGTCTCGAACTCGGACTCGAGAGGTAAGGACTCGGACTCGGGTAGGGTGGACTCGACTGCAACACTGAATACAATATATGTGTGGTAGCATCGGAAAACCCTTCACAAGGTCATTTTCTAGCAACTTAGTTTTTTTCTTTGGCAGAGAGCTTCATACTCTACTGAGTATAGGACTGTTTAAATTTTTCAGAAATTCCATCTAGAACTACAGTTATAGTATTTTAAAGTCGGCAAATTTAAACGCAACACTAAAAATTGAAACTGACAATTTAAAGGTGTACACAAAATCTTTTAAATGCTCTAATAATAATAAAACTACATTGTTATATCACACAGAATAGCTTGTCATATGAAAAGGACTTTTGATATGAACCTAGTTTTTTGAGATATTATCAACAATTGTAAGTTCTTCACTTTCAAAATCTTTACAATGCATTGTCGGAATTCACAAGTGGTTACCATGGTAACAATGTCATTTTACGTAAACATAGCATTTTACACATAAAATTTGATAAACAAGGTTCAGAAAAGTACTAAAATAAACTTAACATCTGGAATTTTGCATAAAAAACTCCTGGAGACTAAAGTTCAAGGTACGAGGGGCGTTCAATAAATACCTGCAACCATTGTTTTTCTCCACTCATGCGCGACGTATGCCAACTAGAATTAGGGTAATTTGAAATATGGGTCTTTATCTTTCCTCGCATGCATGAATGAACAATATCGTTTGTGGGATTACGTAATGGCACATGCGTAAAATCAATACTCTCTGGACCTGCATGAAAAATAGCTGATCAGGGCGGAGAATATTTGCAAGCAATTTGATGCACAGTTACTTTTTTCAAAATATCTCAAGAACCGATGCATGGAATAAGTTGCCGTTTGAAACAGTGATATACCAGTACTATGTGCTCAACATTACTTATTTTCAAATGCAAATTATGGAGAAAAAACACTTATTATGTAACATTAAAACGTCATCTTTTTGTCATAGCTTAAAAGAAATTCTTTAATGAATAAACAGTCAAGGTCAAGGTATCCAACCGCAAGATTTGTCTTAAACCTCTTGTTCCTCATTGTTACATGTCATAGATTTAAATGGGAGATTACAAAGACAATATCTGAAACCGTTTTCTGCAGAGAAAATTTGTATACAATGAAGCTCTTTTTACCCAATTTGAGTAAATTCACTATACTGACCATAACATTAAATTGAATTGTATTTTCAAATAGATGTTTACATTTTTGAACTTTGTATATGTATTGAAGTTCACCACAGTTCTTGTTTTCTTAAATTCAATTCCTTATCTGTAACTTTTACGTTGGTTGCAGTGATTGTTTAACATTTCTACCCATTATGAGCGCTTCCTGACCACCGTGCGTTCTACGCATGCGCAGATTTTTATTCCAAGTTCAACAATTCTCGATGTATTTATTGATACCCTGTCATCTATACAATAACGAATCCTGCATTTGCTGTGGTATTTCAGGAAATCCCAATTGTTTGCTATAACTATCATTTTCATTTCTTTGGATTTTCGGCATTTTGGGGCTCACTGTCAAAGCTTAATGTTGACCAAGATAATATGCAGTGTATTTCCAAAAGTTGTCGTTGACAGAACCTCTCCATTTAGAACCTTGCTGAACATGGTCTCTGGTTTCCTGATGCAAAATGTTAGACTTGCACACTAATCCGGAACAAAGTTCTGCTCATTTCAATACACGTGCTATCAAGCAAATTCAAAATTCCTGCCAAAGTGGCATGTTTTTCAGTGTCCAAATATGGGTTATTTTATGCTAATGCTATTACGTAATTATGAATATTCGGTAAATCCAGATTGTGTTAAATGATAGATTAAGGTTCATACTTTATAATGTACCCACTTAGATTTCACAGAATCACTCAGGTGTGGAGAACAACAATGGTTGCGGGTATTTATTGAATGCCCCTCGTATAATCTCTATCTTGGGACCAAAGTTGGAAAATTGACTTGGAACTCATTTGTTAGGAATATTTTGGTATGACCCAGATATCTCAATATTAATACTAGCGACTTCCAACGGGTTTTCCCATACTACCACACATATACTAAATATTCTTGATGAATATTTTTAAATGAATGGCAATAACAAATGCTGTAAAACCACTTAATTTTGTGAGGGATTTAATTTCGCGAATTTCGCAAGGTATGTAGATTCTAGAAATTAAATACCCGCGAAACTGACAATTTTGCATTGAAAGTAGCAGTAATTTTTGATTCGTGAAATAAAGTATCCGCGGAATATTAGTGTTTTACAGTACCTACCTGCACCTGCTGTTACTACTATAATGATATCACTCCATATATTGGCGACAACGATGGTAACAGCTCTGACTCGAAATCTATAGGTTGTACATGGAAACAGACCAGACATGATGGTTACCATTCTGTCTGATGTGTAGTATAATCCGACAGTTCCCACATCAACATTGTACTGAAGCTCGTACTGGTACTGCCCTATTTCACCATGTCTGCTGCCACACGGCACCTCATCCCAAGCAAAACTAAGACTGTTACGGCTAGTAGATGTAACTGTCACATTATCAGGGGCTGCAGAGGAAACTGAAAGAAAGACAATAATAATGTGTAAAATTAAACTTTCACCAGCTCAAAAAAGTAAGAATCCAGAGTGTTCAAAAAAGTAACTTACCAGGTATTAAATACAGGGCATGTCAAAAAAAGTATAATGGTATTAGCAATATAAAGTAACTCTAATCAATATACACTCATCCCATTAAATTGTTCAATTGATTGATGCGGTCAATATACCCGTCACACCATCCTAAATTTTAAATTTATAATATAATCTTAGTTTCACATTTCCCAGATGACGTAAAGTATTCATTATTTAAATTCCAAAATTCCAAAATCTATCTAGTACAGAATTTTATATTGACAAGACATGATTTGTTTTCTATTCCCCATCTTGTTTATTGTTCAAACCGAACTTGTTCCATCAGAGTGCTTGTAATGGATGACTATTTCTTTCTTAGATATAATAAGAGAATAGTACTGTCAGACTATAGATGTATGTTTCCAACTATATTTTTCCCCATTGGCTAATAATTATTGGATTATATAACCAATGGACCTTTATGAAGTGCATAATGATGTAGCTTCACATTTCTGTCTTGTCTATATTAAAATTGTTTATATAGTCTCCAGGGTTCTTTGTAATGCAGGCGAGATCGTTGCCAAATATAGGCATAGCTTATTATATAATAGGCATGCTAAAAATAACTAAATCTTTTACCGTCTTTGTATGTAAACACGGTCTCACATATTTAGAATTGTATTTAGCGTCGGTAGCAGAGTCGGAAGGTTGGTCACAATTGGACCAATCAGGTGACAGCTCTTACTACAGTCATTAAGTCAAAGAAGGGATGATTTGTGCCTCAATTTCTTTAAGTCTCCGTCTCTTATGTTCTCTGACAAATTTGCCAAATGGGTACGTCCTACAAGAGGGTCTGTCCACAAAAGAAATTTGTCTAGGGGGTCTAACAAACTCAGTATCCCGATGGTCAAAACAGAGCGTTGTAAAAAGAGCCCTATGCTTTATATGACACGACTTGTATACTAATACTTTATATAACTCATGCTGCTTTTATAATAGTCCCATAGTGATCATATGGTGCAATTTTCCAAAGGGGGGGGGGGGGGGGGGGGGTTGCCCGGTGTGTGTCCATGAGTTCAAAGAGGGTGTAAGTGTACTGATTTTTTGTGTGGGTTGTGTTTCATTAAGTGAGTATTGAAGTTTGAGTGGAGTATGCGTGACTGTTTGATGTGTGCGGGCTCAGGGTTTTCAATTTTTGATGTATTAATTCTATGTGCAATATTTTATAATCGAATGGTCTTTTATATTTTAACTACGGTATAATGTATTTTTATTGTGTGTATTTCTTTGATAATTTGATGCAATTCAGTGATTGTACTGCTATATCAATTTTAATAAGCCAGTTATGAATGAATGAAAAGAGAGGTCAATGTGCCGTACAGATTCTCTCTGTACATTTCAATAGGAATTTTAGCACTGTTTTTTTTCGCTGGCTTGCAAAAATATCTAGACATAGAAATTTAGAATGGATACGTTTAAAAGAGTCTGGCAACCTTTAGCTATCTTTTCGCCCAAGAAGGAAAAAAATACGCCGGGGGAATGATCCATTATAAGATTTTGAAATGGGGGCTTCCCCCCCCCCCAAAATATGCAAATACTCGACCTTTGCCAATGCAAAGACAGCCCATGTACTGTTGTATATAGTGCAATGTAGTGCTGTACAGCGTGTACCAAAAAGAATGCAACACTTTTTGTCGAGAGCTGTACTGACAGTAAAACACAAATCACTCTAAAATTTATACATTCTGTTAGGTCTACTTATTGGCTATCACATAGTCAAATTACAATGATATCGATTATTTATTTGCTGAGATATTAAAGGTATAAGTAGAGAAGTGCAAAACATGTTACATCGTTCGTTCTAAAAACTTGGATTTTGCCTGTCCGATTAGTGTTATGGTTGAACAGTTTAATAACCATGTAACCTTAGGCCTAAAAAAAAAAGTTTGATTGGCGTAACATAGAGAAAAAAAATAGGGTAGGTAGGTCGGATTTTTTGTTGTTGATTTTTTAAATCTATAAAACGTCTATGAAATGTTATATACCAGCACACATATACCATACACACATAAACAAATGGCACAAATACACATTTCACTGTTTTTTCTCTTTTTCTCACACAAAAAAAAAAAAAAATTATTGTTAATTTATTTTTATTTTTAGGGTAGGCGGTTAAAATAGGGTCGGTCGGGTTACTCCAATCAAACCTTTTTTTAGGCCTTAATGTCTGGTTTATCTTAATTTCCTTTGTTTGAGTAAGGTGGTACGTAAAATCATTGAATCATGTAATCTGATAATCATTCGACCATTTGAATACGTCAATCAAAAATGGATCGCAGTTCACGACAGACTGCAGGAATTATTTCCAATCAGAGTTGTTGGTATTGGACATGCTAGGGAGTGGCCTGCTCGCTCTCCAGATCTTACACCATTAGACTTTTTCTTTTGGGGTTATGTTAAGTCCCAAGTTTTCCAGACACCACCAACTACTCTCCAAGATCTTAGGAACCGCATCACAAATGCTATTCAGGGAATCAGGCGCACCCGGATAACACGTCGAGCAGTCACATGCAGGAACGTGCTCGTCGATGCATCTTAATACAAGGACAACATTTTGAGGGTCGAGCAGCACCATTAATGTCCCATTCACAACAGACTAACAATGACTGATTCATACAAGACAATAACTACCTTCACTGGACTATTCCATTTGTTTATCTTTTGAATAATGTCCCATACTGTTTTATTTATGACATTATAACGAGAGAAACAGAGAGAGGATTTGCAAACAGACTTTGTAATCTGGATTTTCAAGTTGTGTCATTAACTATCAACTAATTTATTGCCAGATTTAATTAATATTGATATGATACTGTAATAGCCAGACATTTGATACCTTTAACATGACATTTTCTTCTCAGAATGATGAGTTTGATTCCAATTATTTAAGTACAATGAGTTATTAAAGTGTCTTGCTAATATTCACCAGACAAGAAAATCAGGCATACAGGATAAACGATGTAAAACGTGTTTTGCACTTGTCTACGTGTATCGTTGATATCTCAGCGAATCAATAATCGATATCGCTGTAATTGATGTGATAGCCAATAAGTAGACCTAACAGAATATATAAATTTCAGAGTGATTTGTGATTTGCCGTAATAGTAGAGCTCGCGACAAAAAGTGTTGCGTTTTTTTGTATACACCCTGTAGTGGTGTATGCAGCTGCGTGTGTATGAATACATCGATGGTATGGTATATACATTCACATTGCATTGAACATGGCCGGAGACATTTTGGAATATTTCTTGATCCATTTTGGACGTTGTATTGTTAGATTTTGGATACTGGATCATCAGATTTCAATTCTCGTAGGAAATTATATACTGGTATGTGATTTTTCAAGCCATATCGGTGTATAATTTCACCAAGAATATGTAATCTAAAACCACCATGGAATAATACAACGCTATGGTTCGAATGCCTTTGTTTGATTGACTGAGATGGATACCTGAGACCTCATCAAATAACTCGGTAAATATTTCAAAATAAATAAGAAAAATACTTATCGTAGAACTTGAACATTGGCCAAGGTACCAAATAAAATTGTACACCCTCCTCTATTTAGTTAAAAAATCTGTAGATTCTAACTCTTCTTAGATTATTGGCTAAACTGTTTTAAAAATCATGTTTCACCTTTAAAAAGTGTCAACAATTTGTTTAAATCGCAACTTTTTGCGTAGTATTCCCTGTGTATCGCTAGAAATTCTGTCAACTTCAGCCCCTTAAAAATCCACATTTATCAATAAATTTTATTTTCTGTCATCGATTGTTTATATTAATACATATCATTTGTGATAAATCCTTGAGTTTCATAATAATTTAGTCATGATTTCGACCAAACACGGCAATTTCAAAACGTACTTTCAGGATGGAAACGTTGGCGTATGGTATACATGCGCTGTGCAGAGATTTCCGCGTAGCTGGCGGCCTGCAGAAGGGTCAGTGTGTTGTATACATACACTGCATGCTTACTAATGCTGTAGCATGTTTAGCAAATGTCTGAAACCGCCGCAAATAAAATGGATTAGCCTATTTTCATTTTCATACTTTAAACAGAAAGTACCAGTCTTTCAAATTCTACCATAAACCTTTTGCTATAGATGAGGTGACCGTTGTTTACATCAGTAGTGTTTACAAATTGATTAGCGCCTGGTCTAAAGACATGCTAGAGGTACTAGTCCATGACTACTACATACATACTATTCGAAAGCAAAACACACATCACTGAGCGCCAATTTTAAAAGCACATGCCCTTTTGGTGCGTACACATACTGCAGGGCAACCAGATTTAGTACCTGGTCTCTCACTGTGCTTAGGGATGCAGACCATGACTACTGCACTATTACACCGTAAGCATTGTAAGTAATGATCAATCAAGTGTGAATTAAAGCACATTCCCTATAGGTGCGCACGCATACTGCCGGGCACTACGTCACCGGTCACACCATCTATAGTAAAACATGCATAGATCATGTAGATCGTTGCTATGTAAGTATCAGTGTTTTGATATTTTCAATGCCTGTAGAAGCAATCAGTATTATTTGGTACATGTACAGTCAGATCAATAGGGTCATCAGAGATATTTTAAAACGTGCGCTACGATTGGTCCAACTCCCGATATTATTATATAATAAGCTATGCCTATATTTGGCAATGATCTCGCCTGTAATGTTGGGCTTGTCTCCCCTGACTGTATGTTAATTGGATAATAGGCATAGGCATTGTGTTAATGGGTAATACCAATGCATACCAGTTTGTATGCAAATGTAGGGTGCCATGTCTGAAAAATATTGAATTGGCCATGTGTACCCTGGATATGTTTGATTTGATTTGATTTGATTTGATTTGATTTAATTTGATTTGATTTGATGTAAATTGATTCAATTCAATTAAATGCGATAATAATAATAATAAAAGGGCATTTATAATGCGCCTCACATTGTGAACACAACCCGAGGCACATAACATACATGTATGAAAAAATATAAGAACATTACATCATAGATTACACATCAGAAATAACTTAAAGTACAAATACAACAACAACAACTTATAATAATAGTTACAAACAGTCTACTATATGCACAATTCATAAATTAAAAAGATATGTCTTCAATGACGTTTTGAAAGATTACACTGATGTAGCACGTCGGACATGTTCGGGAAGAGCATTCCATTCCTTCGGTGCAGCGATGAAAAAGGCTCTACTACCGTAAGTCCTATAGATATGGCCACACGTGGTACTTGGAGGAGCCCGTTGGATCTTGATCTTAAAGTCCGAGAAGGATGGTAAGGTGTGATGAGTTGTTTGATGTATACTAGGTAGGTGAAAGATTGTGCAGGGACTTATATACAAGAAGGAGAAGTTTAAAAAGAATTCTGATTGGCAACCAATGTAGATCCTTTAAAATTGGCGTCACATGGTCCCATCTTCTGGCACCGGTAACCAGACGTGCAGCCGAATTTTGTACACGTTGGAGCTTTAAAATGTCCGTCTCTGGGAGTCCATAAAGAAGACAATTGCAACTGTCCAGTCGCGATGAAATGAAGGCATGAACTAGACGCTCTGTTGTAGAACGATCAAGGTATTTGCGTAATTAACCAAGAGTCGGTAATGAAATAAGGGCCATGCGACACACATTTTTAATGTGATTTGACATCGTGAGCTGGCCATCAATGAATACACCAAGATCTCTAATACACCATCCACAGGTTTGATACCCGAATTCCTGATCTTGACACTTGGAATAGCTTTGTCATTATGAAAACGTGATTTGATATACACAATCTCAGTCTTTGCATCGTTTATTTTGAGTTTGTTTGACGTTGCCCAAGATCTGATATCTGTAACACAAGCTTCGATTGATGCTATGGCCTCAGCCTGGGATGAAGTATCAAACACCATACAACTGTGTGTCATCTGCGTACACCATTCCTTCAATTCCATGAGCCTTCAAAATATCTTGGATGGGACCAGAGTATAAGATAAATTGGATTGGACCAATAACTGATCCCTGGGGTACTCCATAGATAAGTGAATGTTTCTGAGATAATGACAACCGACTGGTCACGATCACAAAGATATGACTTGAACCATTTGTGGGGAATTCCTGTGACACCGTACCTAACCTTGAGCCGTGCTAACATCAATTCATGATCAATGGTGTCGAACGCAGCTGAAAGATCTAACAGTATAAGAACCGCTTCCTTGTTTTCATCAACAGCGCGAAGAAGTTCATTCTGGACACGTATTAATGCTGTCTCTGTCGAATGGTGTTGCCTGCACGCAAATTGAAGATCATTATGGAGTTCGTTTTCATCAAGATACACTTGCATTTGAGCAGATACAACAAGCTCAAGAATCTTGGACAAGAAAGGCAAGTTCGAGACAGGTAGATAGTTCTTCACATCTTCAGGATCTGCGTTGGACTTCTTTAAAATTGGATTTATCCGAGCAGTTTTGAGTGCAGATGGTACTTCACCAGTAGAAATGGAGCGATTAATAATACTGGTGATCAGGCAATAAAACATCAATGCAATCCTTTAGTATAGTGATGTAGGTATCGGATCAAGCATACATGATTTTGTAGGAGCATTCATATGATTTTGCACACATCTTCAGTTACAGGAGCGAACACACAAAATGAGCTATCACATGAATCAGAAATGTCAAGACAGATGTTTGACGGTGTTTTGTCCATATCTTCACGAATATTGTTGATCTTGTTACTGAAAAAGTTAGCTAATTTATTCGGGACTTCCTGTTCATCACCAGTAGGACGAATGGGACGGGATGAACCATGAGACATGCTAGCTACTTTGCGAAAAAGTTGACATGAATCGCAGCTTGCAATTTCGACTCTATAGAAATCTGTTTTAGCTTTGCTGAGAAAATTCCTGTATTTTTTACAGTCATCTTGAAAAATTTGGCGGTGGATCTCAAGTCCAGATTGAGATGTGATGCAAAGCGATGCAAATTGATTCGACGTGATGTGATGCAATTCGATTTGGTGCAATTTGATCCGATGTGATGTAATTTGATTTGATGAATTCGATCCGAAGTGATGTGATGTGATTTGATTTAATTTGATGCAATTAGATCCGATGTGATGTGATTTGATCTGATGTGTTAATGTAATTTGGTTTGATATTATATAAAGGAATACTGAATGGATGAAAGATGAAACTATTTTAAAGAGATCTTCTGGATCAAATTAGAATGGGCTGACATGCTAAATAACAAAGACAGCGACCAAATGAATGATTAATACATAAAGGAGATGTCAACAGTGAATATACACTGATAGGTGCTCATTTTAGGTAGACCAAGAAATCAAACCAAAAATGGTGTGAATTGTTTCTTTAGAGAAGGGTAGATAGGGTAGTCTATTGGCCATCACAAGACAGTGACGTAACCGCATATTCTTCTTATTGCAGCACATAACGCCTACTCGCGGCGCTGGCGTATACATACGAGCGTTGAAAGGCGGAAGATACATACGCGTGCGTAAAAGCTGCGTCTGTTAAGCTATGTCAGTGTCCAGAGGAAGCCAAATAGAGCATAGATAGAAGTTGGACCTGCATTTAAAAACCAAAAACGTTCTGGTCCGATCCGGGGAAATTCAGGGTTTAGTGATATGCCCTGCAGGGCACGCACACCTCATATAGTGAGTATAGAAACAAACCAGTTACTTACTATCCGCATCTGTTTTTATTGTCAAGCTTGCTTCAGGTCCATTTCCATATATATTAACAGCATACACATACACCTCATACGTTGAATATTGAAGCAGACCACTGATGGTTTTTGATGGAACTGAAGCTACAGTGGCTGTACCACCTGACATCAGTGGTCCATCATTGATTGGAATACATTGGTCTTGATTAGTCAGTCTGTATTGTATGGTGTAACTTGTTGCTGCACAGGAGCTGGATGGAGCATTCCATTCAATACTGATTGAGGTTCTGTGTGCATAATTTGTATCTAAGTTCACAACCACACCCGGTGCTACAAAACAAACATACAGATAAGTTTGACTAATTAAAAGTGGAGCGGCAAAATAATTATTTTTTCACTTGAATCCTTTATGACAGAAATCAAAAATCTCTACATAGGTTTGAACTATATTTGCACAACTTCAAACCCTTTACCTAGAACATGTCAGTAATCAAGCAATTGCCCCAATCACACAGAAGCGGAAGGCAAAGAAAAAAGCACATGCAGGTATTCACATGGAGCAGTTTGCTGAATCTATCACAGCAAAGGAAACAAATGGAATGCAAAATGATAACCAATTTTCACACAGTGGCGTACCAAGGGGTGTGGCGGTACACACAAGCGAATTCGATTATGCAATTTTTTTCCGGCCGGTTATTAGGACAACCACATCGCTACCTCCCCTACTCCCACTTATCAAGATTTATCGTAATGGCAGCCAAACATTTTGAGCAACCTTTTACAATTTTTTGGAGTCGGTAAAAAAAAAGTTGGTATAAAAATTGTCGGTACATCATGCCTTTCGTCGGTGCAACTATGTCTTGCCCCCCCCAGTTGCCAAAATCTGGGTACGCCACTGTTTTCACACAAACATGGCAATTAATGACAGAATATTTGTTATCATCAATAATCAGGCATGGCATTTGGTCAACTAAGTAAGGTAAAAGCACCATTGAAAATGTGAGTTCAGTAAAACCCCATACATGCATTTAAAAGATACTAAACACAAATTGAGCCGAGCAATGGATCAAAAGGAAAGAGGTCGGAGTGTGGAGTACAAGAAGCCACTTGGGAGCCAGTGGAAAACAGGTTCCCCCAACCCCCTCAAAAAAAGAAAGAAAAAAAGAAAGGGGACTTATTCGTTCTTGAACAAGTTCATCAGGACTGTTATATATGAAATGATTGATGATATTCTTCTTATCTAGTCCAAGGATAAACCACATAGACAATCTGCTTTTTACAATGTGAGGTTAGTTGTGTAGATGCACTGTGTACATGGTTGTCATTCCATATATCGAAGCAGTTTCTGAATGGGTCTCCTGAGTACTCAAGTGGTATAATGTAGTCAAAGGTCACATATAGGGGTCATGTTCCCCCAGTGTTCATGTCTCTTTTTTAAGTTTGACGTCAATCGGGCAACTGTTACACCTCTGAATGACCTTTGACCTCAGACGACCTCGGATGACCTCTAATTATTTTTTGACATGTACCCCCGGTGTTCATTGCACGATTTAACCCCTTGTTGACCTTTGACCTTGGATGACCTCTAATTAATGACCGTTGACATCAGATGACCTCTAATTATTTTTAGACATGATCACCCGGTGTTCAAGTTTCTCAAGTTTGAAGTCAATCAGGTAATTTTAACGATTTGACCTCTCGATGCTGGGGATATCAAATAAATGAGGTCAAAGGTAACATAGGGGTCATGTTCCCCCAGTGTTCATGTTTCTTTTCTCCAAGTTTGACTTCAATAGGGAAATGTTTACGATTTGACCTCTGGATGACCTTTGACCTCAGATGACCTCTATTTATTTTTTGACATGTTCCCCCGGTGTTCATTGCACGATTTAACCTTTGACCTTTGAGGTAGCACACCTCTAAATCACGCCTCTATGCGTTTCTATGTGTTTTGCACCATTTTCCGGTGATCAGTACTCGAGTTACCCACATACGATTTTTATGAATGTGGTATCAAAATTTAGCTCTGACTCCAATCTAATCTAATTAGATTGTAAAAACCTCATGGAGTATGGATAGATTTTTCACATTGTGTGTCGAACGAGATCATGCACGATTCACGCATTGTCATCCCTGTTGGACCGGGTCACAAGGTGCGAAATAGGGCCTCTGTTTTTTGACAAAAATGGATCAAATTGATTCCTAACTCGCATTTTTCGGTTCTATAAATTCTTAGTTTTAATTTGATGCCACATACAAATATTGAATCTTAATACTTGCTCAAATATCAATGTTTCATGCCGCACAGCGTTTTTACCTATTGCGCAAGAAGAGTTGCCAGTTTTCGCCTGGCACTATTTAGAGAACTGCTACCCTTGACCTTGGATGACCTCTAATGACCGTTGACCTCTAATTAATTTTAGACATGTTCACCCGGTGTTCATGTTTCTTTTCTCCAAGTTTGAAGTAAATCGGTCAACTTTTAGGATTTGAACTCTGGATGCTGGGGATATCAACTAAATGAGGTCAAAAGTCACATAGGGGTCTTATTCCCCAAGGTGTTCATGTTTCTTTTATCCAAGTTTGACGTCGATCGGGCAACTTTTACGATTTGACCTGTGGATGATCTTTGACCTCGGATGACCTCAAATTATTTTTTGACATGTTCCCCCGGTGTTCATTGCACGATTTAACCCCTTGTTAACCTTTGACCTGGGATAACCTCTAATTATCATTGACCTCGGATGACCTCTAATTAATTTTAGACTTGTTCACCCAGTGTTCATGTTTCTTTTCTCCAAGTTTGAAGTCAATCGGGCAACTTTTGCGATTTGACTCCTGGATGACCTTTGACCTCAGAACCATTGAACTCGGATGACCTCTAATTAATTTAAGACATGTTCACCCCGTGTTCATGTTTCTTTTCTCCAAGTTTGAAGTAAATCGGTCAACTTTTAGGATTTGAACTCTGGATGCTGGGGATATCAACTAAATGAGGTCAAAAGTCACATAGGGGTCTTATTCCCCAAGGTGTTCATGTTTCTTTTATCCAAGTTTGACGTCGATCGGGAAACTTTTACGATTTGACCTGTGGATGATCTTTGACCTCGGATAACCTCAAATTATTTTTTGACATGTTCCCCCGGTGTTCATTGCACGATTTAACCCCTTGTTAACCTTTGACCTGGGATAACCTCTAATTATCATTGACCTCGGATGACCTCTAATTAATTTTAGACTTGTTCACCCAGTGTTCATGTTTCTTTTCTCCAAGTTTGAAGTCAATCGGGCAACTTTTGCGATTTGACTCCTGGATGACCTTTGACCTCAGAACCATTGAACTCGGATGACCTCTAATTAATTTAAGACATGTTCACCCCGTGTTCATGTTTCTTTTCTCCAAGTTTGAAGTCAATCGGGCAACTTTTACGATTTGACCCCTGGATGACCTTTGACCTCAGATGACCTATACAAATTAGAACCCCAAAAAAGCAGCCAGTGTTTGACCATGGCCTACCTATCGCTGAAGGTTTGAAGTCAATCCGTACATCCGTTCAAGAAATACAGCATCCGGAAAAAAGGCTTACCAAAATGCTAATGCACTTATCAATTGCATCCCCGGCCCTGGGGGACCCGGGAATAGCTGGGACGTACAAATTGCCGATGTACGTCCCGGGTACAGTAGTGTACGGTCCCTGTGAGGCGGGCACTATTTTGTGTATGTCCCCGCTACAGTCCCGGCCACCGACAAAGTGTACAGCCCCAGCCACCCTTACCCCGACAAAGTGTACGCCCCGGGCTACAGTTCGCGGGTTGCTTAATTTCTTTCTGCAACATAACGGGATGCATTTATATGTGTTATTTATGTGTTTATTAGGCTTATTCAGTCAAGCGCATCGCATCTCTAGCTTATTTATATCGATGCCCGGGGTGTACATTTGTATACCCTTAGCGTACGTCCCCGCTACATGCACCGGCTAGCAGTTTGTACGTCCCCATACACTCCCCCGCATAGCCGGGCACAGTTTTTTGTACACTCGTGCACAGTCCCCGCATGGTCCCCGCCATGTCCCGGGTCCCCTGGGGCTGGCAATTGATAAGTGCATAACCAAAGAGGCTAACCAAAAGGCATGGACGGACGAACACACATCCCCGCACATGACATGATGACAAAATCCCCTTCTGGTTTTAAAAACCAGATGGATAAAAATAATAAGACAGGTGACATCAGTTTGCATATTAGAGCAGCCATCAACCATCAACATTAAATCGGCTACCCGGGGTGCTCAGTGATCATACAAGAGGGGTATCATGCGCCGTGTCCAAGAAATCACGTAATTAGGGTACTTTTTCAAGCTGGAGCATGTTACGTCCGTAATGTGAATAGGGTATCAAAACAAGCCAAATTAAGAAAAAGGGTATACTTTTTACATCATTGGCTTTGGTATTTAGGGTCCTTATTTGCTCCATGAGGATTATAACTATATATAGCCATGATACATGGGCGAGACATATTTCACAAATTGTATCCTTCGCAAGTATAATTGAGTACTTGTTTAGGGTATGAAAATATTTTGAGTACTTGTTTTTTAGGGTATGGCATTGGCAATACTGATATCACTTGATTAGGGTATGTAAAATACTGTGCCATACTTGTTTAGGGGTGCTTTTTCACATTAACACGATTACGTATATAGGGTACTTTTTGAAAGTCCTTGGAAGTGCATGATACCCCCCTTGTAATGACCAATGAGCACCCCGGGATCGGCTATCACTGACATGTTTGACAATCTATTGATTAATGACAAATCATCTAGAAACACTACATCTAGGCAACCAACATCACTTGTTGTAAACAGCATATGTGACGCGATCAAGAGGAATAAGTCGGATGTCGGAGAATCCCAAATTGAGATATGGCCAATTCAAAATGGCGGCTTACATAAGTTTTGATGGAAATTCATGTATACAATTTGACATAACTTTGGAACAAAACGTCGTATCGACATGGGGTTTTCAGTTTCTGAAAGCTCTAGGTGTCTTCTTTAAAACTGTATTAAAAACTCATTTTCGACCAGGGTCGACATCCGACTCATTCCTCTTGATCGCGTCACATATCATCATCATTCCACAACAAGTGTTAAGAAAGGAAATGTCCACATACAAGTCAGTGGCAATCCTTGCACTACATAAGAAAAATCTTCTTTGCAACTAACACATGCCAGCTATCAAGTAATTCTTGATATACCTCTGCAGCTCTCACGTCACCAGCCTTGCAATATCATCAACCAATGTTGGATGAAGACTGATGTGAAAGATTAATTAAGTCCTTATAATTACATGTAATGGAACAATTTGTATCAAATGTTTAAATAGTTATTAAATTTGATCACAATCATCTATGCAAGTTCCTGATCATGCAGAGACCAGACAAAACAAAATTAAACATTTTCAGCAATATATACTAGTTGCTCAGCCTATTAAATAATTAAAACTCAGACAATTATGGTTACATTGGTCAGAAGCAGAGCTGCCAACACTGGCATCCCTGCAATAAGGGAGATAGATCTCTTCACCAATCAGGCAGATTTTTAAGTAAACTGCTTTGTATCTGTTATATATCAATGGAAAGCTGAAGTGTCCCTCTTTAAAATGATACCACATTTGCAATGATTACATGTTGCTGAACTTGGCCACATGAATGAAAATGCATACTTTACATTTGTTTGGTCAAGTATTCCGTGGACAGCTTGCAAAATGAGTACCTTTATTAAAATAGGCATAACTCCTCTTAGCAATGATCAATTTGTGTCATTCTTTTTTCCTAATAAGCAGGAGAGAATGCTTGTTAAATATATGCTTTACTGAACTCTCGAGTGTCATTTGTTTGTTTTTTTAAAACATCACCAATCCGGGTAAACTTCTTTTTGACTCACCCTGTACAATGACAATACAATTAATATACTATGGTAGGTTGACCAAATCAGAGCAGAGCTCGGGAGGTACTGGTCACCTAAATAAAATCATTAGCCATAATGCAAAGAACTCGGTGTATGTTGGCAACGGCATGAACAAAATTACAATAACAGATCAGTAACGATTATAATGTACATCTGTGAATAATGATTATGTAAGACATCAAGGCCGAAAAGCAGTATACAAGTATGCTACAGGCGTAACAATACCTTCCAGTTGATAGTATACTTTTTGAAAGCTTACAAAGGTTAATTTTGCCTACAATCTGATTTAGTCATGATAATACAGGATTATATTCAGAAATCATCCATTGTTTTCTATTTTCAGTATTTAAATCGGGCTGTTATATCTAATCATAAAATAGGGAGAGAAACGAAAAAACATGTATTTATCTTTAGGGTGGTTTTCCGTGTCCGTTGTCCAAAATCTCTCTCTGGCTTTGATCGCATCATAACAAAAGTGAAACAGGTATCAATTATCATTTACTATAAATGTGTAGCTATGATTTAGAGCTATAATTATGACAAATGTCATGAGGCTGACATTCATATTAGCGATGTTATAAGTGAGGAGGTAGAACTTATTGAATGACCCTCGACAATGATCAACAATAATCGGCGCGGCGTGTATCATAAGTAAAAGATACCAAAAATACCATACTGGTGTCTATACAAGTACATCTGAGTGAGCATAGCTTAATTAAGTTTTACCGTAGAGAATCCTCGTTGCTATAATCTGCAGTCAATCAGGAATTTCAAAATTACAATAAAAAACATTCAGTCTGCATAACTAGTAACAAATATAATACACATAACATTTACCTTCTCCTGCAGTAGTTGCCCTCTCTCCGTAACTGTAACTCCCTATCCTATCAGCAGATGTCCCTGCTACTCGGAATTCATACTCAGTACATGGCATCAACTCATCGATAGTCACTGACCTCTCATTGGCATCTGTTGTGTCAGTATAAATCTGTACTCCAGACTGCAGTAGTCTCCATGAGTAGCCTATGATACCTCCAGGACACGGGTTTGGGCATGAGGCTTCGTTCCACGAGAAACGTATACTTGTGCTAAGAATATTATCTGCCGATATTGAAGTTGGGGGATTGACACCTGCAAAACCAAGCATGTGACAAATATGATATAATCAAGCAAAATGAGTCTGAAATCGAAAGTATCAAATTTGTCTTTTTGTACTAATGTCTGTAGTGGCTATTTATTTTGCAGAAAACCCCAAAGTTAGGCCAACAAATTAAGTTTCTCCTCCTCTCATACATCTTTTTTCAGGAATTCTTAAATGTTCTTAATTATTTTCTTCTTCTTTATTTCTTCCATAACATTTTTTGTTAACATTTCTATTTAAAAAGCTGACATATATTTTCTTTAGTCCATCCAATGAGCATTATAATTATAAAGCCAATTTTGTGTTAACCAACTCCCAAAATCATGAAATAAAAAGATTTTACAAAAAAACTTGTCCTCTTCAAGTTACACAACCAATCAAGCAATACCAAGCATGGTTATTTCGCATTTTGTTTTTTTAAAGTGCCCTCATCCTCCTTTTTTCAAATGTTAGGACAAGAAACTTATTTTTATGAGCAATAGAAGGGTTTTGAGAACAACAGAAAACAAAAGTGGTAGCTCTGTCACAACAAAATGATATGTAACATGATTTGAAAACAGCTGTTGTCACACTTGCGTTCAGCGACCGAGCGTTATGGAGTATGCTGAGCCCTTTATGGGCCGGGTGCACTACACTAAATGGGGTTTCCCCTACCCTTAAGGACGGTGTTTAAAACAAAAATCGGAAAGTATGCATCACAAAATCCTCAATTAAAAAGATTTGACAGAAATACCATCGCGTGCATGCCTATGATTGTTTATTAATTATGATTAATGGGACATCACCTACATGCACCTTGACTATAAACTGTGAACATCATCTAGGTAAATTTTGAGAGATCTTTCAAATTTGTGCTTTTTACTGGAAACATTGGCGATTACGGCGACATTTCCAAGCTCGTCAGAGAGGTAGTCAACTCCATGGGCATATTTTGGAAAATCGAGCAGGTTCACCTACCTATTTTTTTCACTTTTTGGTGGGGAAATGTGATCATCTTTAAGAAAAAATGACACTACAAGTCCAATTTCGCAATTTAGTGATCTAAAACAGAGTTTTATATCAGTGTTTTTGTACATATCCCTATGGAGCTCTATTTAGTGGTGTGACCCCTTATACTTGTTATACTTTTTGCTAATACAGCTCACTATTCCATAGAAATACAGGAGAAGCCGCTTAATTGGGACATGGCAGGAG
>CM069457.1:21615502-21694987 GCA_035610835.1 Ophiura sarsii | reverse complement strand
CCACAGTTTCCAAAAGCTGGGTACGCCACTGATGGGATGTACAGGGTGTCCCAAAAGTCTATGCACGTAAGTTACACAATGTCTTTAGTGCTTTTTAAAATTCAATTGGTTTTTCTTTACAATTAAATGGAAGTTATTTTCTCTCTAAAATAGGTGATTCTTATTTAAAATAAAAAATGATTCTTTTTATGCATGACTAGTCAATTATGTCCACCTTTCACCTTCACGTCAATAACTTCCCTGTGTCGTTCAAAAGCGCTGCGCTACTTTTCGAGAGAAGACATCATTTGAGGAAATGTGACTTTGAGAGAAGTAACCAATGTATAGGGTAAAGTTTGTATGGTAGCCAAGCATGCACCCCTTTTCGTATCGAACAAAACAAGGACAATTTGTCTGAAAACGACACTTTCTAATTTAGCAATCCGAGGACAATTGTTTGATAGGCCTACGCTCATCGTATTAACTACGTTGTAAAACTGATTGCTTTAAATTAAAGTTTAACAAAAGCTTTGTGTTGTATACATTTATATTATAGACTACCACTGCTTATGCTATTATCAGGCTTACCTTTTTCTTTTACGCGAACAAACCATCTAATCCCTAATTTGGGGAAATCGCGGAAATGGCTGTGAGCGAAGCACTGTCAGCGAGCGCTGTAGGCGTGGCACGGTCGCGTATCTCGACGCGGGAAGTACGCCGCACAATTCAAACGCGTACGCACGCGTACGCACTTTTGTCAGCTGGGTACCGAAAAGCAAGGACGCTCTATGAGAAGGACTGGAATGTTCCGCGTTACCCATAGGGCGCACCGTAGTATGTAATTCCGCGTACGCGCATCTCTTAGCGCTGCATGAAGGAGGGAGGTGCCCAGCCGCCCGCTGCTGGATGCCGTTTACGCCCGCCCGCGCTATGCCACGGTGCCGGTGCCGATCATTGCAGAGCGTAGGCCGCCCGCCTATATAATCAGTATTGACACATATCCCAATTAATTGTATAGCATTTTTATAGAATAAAAGGATTAGAAAGAATGTATCCTTTATACAATTTATGTTCGACGGTGTTTTCATAAACAAAACTTTATTCTAAAGCAAAACAAAACTATCTACGAGTTATGGCCAACTTCCGTAAATTATCACCTATTCACTTTCTACTTCAACTTCATCCATCATACCAATTGACTTGTAAATGTTTAATAGGAGACGTTATGTTTTGCTCTGCAATCGGTCATAATAAGATTTATAAAACAATTTAACTCCCGGAAAAAGTAAATAGTCTATGATTTATGAATGAAAGAAGCCGGGGAAAGAAGCCAGGGGAAAGAAGTCGGGCTCCGGTGTGAAGTAGAGGGTTGTACATTGGTGTCCTATAAGCGCATTCACGACCCCCTGTCCCTCCATTCAAAACTTTTTCTGTTATAGTCATTTTTATAAATCCGGTAAATTGAGGCTGATTATTCATGTTGACTGTGTAGCGAATAGGAAGAAAGCTGATGATCATTGTCTTATCCATAATTAATTAGTTGTTAATAATAGTTGACAAGTCTGTTGAACCACATACTTAATGACTACTAAGTATCCTTTGAAATGGGACCAAAATTGTGTTTTTAACATTAGGGGATGACTAGTTATTGTAAAAAGAACAAAGCATGGGATTATCCCCATTGAGTTTGTACAGGCGGCACCCCTTCCAGAAACACCCCTTCCAGCACCACCCCTGGTCCCCAAACATCAAACAGCTGTATCTCCCTTTCTGTATTAGCTATACCAATGCCATTTTGCAGGCAGATAGCTTGTTATTAGGGCTTTAAAATGATACCAAATTTGTTGAGATAGCTTTTGTGGTTTTAAAAATATTTGAGGAAAATGACAGCATGAAGCAAAAAAATGTAACGGCACCACCCTATTGGGAGGCGAGTTCATAACGCGTGACCACTGTTTAATTCAAGCTACATGATCAAGCTTTAGACAACGTAAAATACTAAAATTACAAAACTGATGAAAACACTCCACCTACAAAGAATTGTTTTTCAAGCGATAAACACTGTTTATTTACTTGAAAAACACTTTTTTTTGCTAGAAAAACAAGAGTTTATTTTATTGATAAACAGTGTTTATCGCTCGATAAACTCAGTTTATCAAACTGAAAAACATTGTTTTTCGATTGAAAAACAGAATATTGATCTATAAACACTGTTTTTCGCTCGAAAATTGAAAAAATGTGTTTTTGAGCGAAAAACAGTGTTTCGATTCGCTCGAAAACAAAATTTATCTCGATAAACTCAGTTTATCGGTCGATAAACAGTGTTTATCGGTGATAAACAAAGTTATTCTGTGATAAACCGTTTTTATTAAATTATCATACATTGCCATTGGCACGCTTAATGTATATTAATTTGATAAACACGGTTTATCGCTGATAAACACTGTTAATCGGTCGAACAATGATTTTCAACCAATAAACTGAGTTTATCAAGATAAACTATTTTTCGAGCGAAAAACATAGTTTATCAAATTGAAAAACACTGTTTTTTCGCTCGAAAAACTCTTGTTTATCGATAAACTGTTTTTCAATAGAAAAACAGTGTTTTACGCTCGATAAACTCTGTTCATCGATAAACTCAGTTTATCAAATTGAAAAACACTGTTTTTCGATCGAATAACAGAGTTTATCGATAAACACCTTTTTTCGAGAGAAAAACATAGTTTATCGATAAACTCAGTTTATCAAATTGAAAACTGGTGTTTTTCAAGCAAAACAGTGGTTTTTCAAGCAAAAAACAGTGGTTTTTCAAGCGAAAAACAGTGTTTAATGAAAAGTTTATCGGTAAACACTATTTTTTGCTCAAAAAACATAGTTTTATCAATAAACACTGTTTTTCGCTGGAAAAACATAGTTTATCAAATTATGTGTTTTTGAGCGATTGTTTCGATAAACACTGTTTTTCGCTCGAAAAGTTATTCGGTGATAAACCATTTTTATTGAATTATCATACATTGCCATTGGCACACTTAATGTATATCAATCCGATAAACACGGTTTATCGCTGATAAACACTGTTAATCGGTCGAACAATGATTTTCAACCAATAAACTGAGTTTATCAAGATAAACTATCTTTTTCAAGCGAAAAACATAGTTTATCAAATTGAAAAAGACTATTTTTTCGCTCGAAAAACTCTTGTTTATCGATAAACTGTTTTTCAATAGAAAAACAATGTTTTACGCTCGATAAACTGTTCATCGATAAACTCAGTTTATCAAATTGAAAAACACTGTTTTTCGATCGAAAAACATAGTTTATCGAAAACTCAGTTTATCAAATTGAAAAACTGTGTTTTTCGAGCAAAAAACAGTGTTTTTCAAGCGAAAAACAGTGTTTATTGATAAACTCAGTTTATCGGTCGTTAAACAGTTTATAGTTTATCGATAAACACAGTTTATAGCTTATCGATAAACTCAGTTTATCAAATTGAAAAACAGTGTTTAATGAAAAGTTTATCAATAAACACTATTTTTTGTTCGAAAAACAGAGTTTATCGATAAACGCTTTTTTTTGCTCGAAAAACAGTTCATCAATAAACTCAGTTTATCAAATTGAAAAACACTGTTTTTCGATCGAAAAAAACAGTGATTATCGATAAACTCAGTTTATCAATAAACACAGTTTATCAATAAACACTCTTTTTCTCTGGAAAAACATTCTCGATAAACTCAGTTTATCGATAAACACTGTTTTTCACTGGAAAAACATAGTTTATCTCGATTAAAGGCATATTATGTGATCTTTTCCAGAGAGCGCATTCCATTGACTAATAAACCGTATTTATTCATGATTTTTTTTAGAAAGTAGATTTTCTTGCAGATTTTTACATATCCGATCATAAATCATACATACATTCCAAGTTACAGAGCGATACGATTCCTAATTGTGAATTTAGAGTGAAAAATATAAACTTATTTACAATAAGAGATTTCACTCTTAAACCATGATTTTGAAGTAATTAAGAATTGTATCGCCCTGTAACTTGGAATGTATGCATGATCCGATAAACACAGTTTATTGACTAATAAACTGTATTTATCCAATTATCATACATTAAGCTTGCCATACTGTCAGCAGTGTGCACAATATGTCTGTAAACCACCCAGTGGCGTGGTCACAGAACTGTTAGCATAGGGTTTACTTTTTACTACACAATTAATCAACACACACACAATTTCTATTGATGAATTTATAATATCTAGTTTATTTTTTAAATAATATCAATGACATTAACTTACCAAATAATTCCAATTATAATGATGAACACAATAATCTTAAAAAAATTGGCAAACAATTTAACAAAAGACCCTTTTGTTGAAATGTGATGGTGATCAGTACTGATGGTGATCATAATTATAAACAATCATTTTTGTTTTCTATCTAGACCCTTCCAAATTGTTCTGTGTGCCTACACCTTTCAGAATATTGTAAGAGGAACTAAATTGTTGTTTAGACATTCATTCCTTTTTTCTGGTCTATTTAGAGAGCCCTTTAGTGGTTTGCCCTAAAGTTCTCAATTTGTTATGGTTCAGTAGAGATTTACAATAAACCTTCAAATAGGGAAAATAATACCTCAAAATGCAGTTCTTCATATTTTAAGAACCCTTTGGAGAAACTTTTAAGGTTCTGCAAACAAAATAATTGTCCTGTAAGGTGTGAGACAACATGCCATTGAGACTCTGAAATAAGAGGCCACATTAAATTCCCTTTTTTCAAAGGGGTATGTTACATGTACGAACCACTTGAACATTTTTTATTTTAACACCTGATTTGCATCAAATTTTGTCACATATGGCTCATAATTCACAGTGAAATAACCCTAACACCGAGGCACATTTTCCAACAAAAAAAATTTCGTGGCCAAAAAGTGAGGGGGGAAAGTCCCCCACGCCCTTGGGGCTCGAACCCCGGACCTCTGGGTTCAGAGGCAAACAACTTACCGCTAGGCCAGGAGGGTCAACCATACTTGGCTCAGTATACTCAAGAAGTTATCATACTTAAGTATAATAACTCCTTGGTATACTTCGCCAAGTACACCCCGGGCACTTATAAAACTCTATTGTACATTTCACGGACATGAATTATGCTAATGAGCTCATTAAATGACGTCACTCGCATCATCGGGTTTTCCCGATGATTGAAATCCGTTGATTGAAATTCAAGGTCGAGTAAAATGATGTTCTTATTTGTTGTCTGTGAGCTTTTCTGATTTTTTTCCCGTATTGGAGTATTTTTTTATTGAAAATAGACAGTTCAAATTCAACGTTGGTTCCAAGTTCAACTGACAGCACATGTATTAAAGGCGACAGCAACGGCAATATGCAAGCAACATTTGAGAAAAAACGATGCCCGACTTTGCAAGAAAGTGTACGGGGAAGTGTACGGGTGAACATGACAAACCAAAACAGCCTAGTAAATAATCACCTCCGTGGCGCAATTGGTTAGCGCGTTCGGCTGTTAACTGAAAGGTTGGTGGTTCGAGTCCAGCCGGGGGCGTTGTTACTTTTTGCATTTAATGCAGATCGACAAATCACAGTAAAAATATAATATTGACAAAATCACAGACCACTTACACAAAATCGCATCTGCGCATGCTCCTGTCGTGATCAAAATCCACCACACAAGCAATGGGCGAGTTTTATAAGTGCCGGGGCCATTATTTCATCGAAAAACTGCCAAACCGGTACTACGAGTTACTACGATGCAGTGTGCTTGTGTCATCCGGTTTGGCAGTTTTTCAATGAAATAATGGCCCCAGGGTTACTTGGCAAAAACTGTTTTGATTTTTTTCTCACCTTTTGGCACTTTTTGGTCAAAATTTGAAAATATATTAGATTAGGTTAAAAATTAAGAAATTTGTCCCAAAGTTAGTGTCTTACATCATAATCAAGTGATTTGGGCAATTTGTACTCAAAATTATTTTTGTTAGCTGTGTAAACATTTAAAAAAAAATTGGGTCAAAAAAGTGAATTTTGTGATATCCTCAAAAAATCAACATTTTGGGTCAAAATTGACGCCAAATTTGGATTCTCTGATCCATTTCCTTTCGAAAAATGTACACTTTTATATACATTTGAGTCATAGTTCAATAATTACAGCACTCACAGATTCACAAAATGATGAGCTCCACAATTGAGCCAAGAGAGTGATACAAACATCTCTCTTAGTCTCTACTCTCTATACTGTTTCTCTAAAACTCAATAATGATTCACATTTTTGTCAGTGGACAGGAAAGATGACCATTGAAAAGTATCCATGGGTCCTTAAAATGAACATTAGGTCAGCATAACTTGAAAGATGAGTCATCCATAGAAACAGCATTTTAGTGCATGAGTTTAAGTTTGATGCACAGCAGGCTTAAACTGGTAGGTATAGGCTGGCACAGATAGGTTTAATAATCCAGAATTGCAGACTACCCCCAAATAGATGAACCTGCATAGGGAAACAGAAACATAGAAGCTTGGGTTAATGCCACACATTATTATGCATTGCTGATTTGGATGGATTTTGAAGGGTTGCTTTATAGTCTATTTGGCCATCATGAGACAGTGACGTAACTGCGTATTGTACTAACTAAAGCATAAAATGCACGCCTACATAAGGCGCTGGCGTATACACAAGCGTTGAAAGAGGAGGATACATACGTGTGCGTAAAAACTGCACCTGTTAAGTTACGTCACTGTCCAGAGCAAGCCAAATAGAGAAATTTAGCTGTTTTATGATAAAATTGTCAACATTTGGTCTAATTTAACCTAATTTTGGAAGAAAATTTGCGCAGAGCGTGGAAAAATTGCCCTTTTATGCTAAAATTGTCTATTTTTTCTAATTTTAACTATTTAAGTTGATTTTTTTTAAACAAATACAACTTTAAAGCTCTGCGATCGCCTTCAAAGTTGATGCTCGACTTATATCAATGCTCTGCATGTACTGCACCCATATTCTTAAACTTCCATTCTATTTTTTCACTACTGGTACTATACCTTCTTGCTCTTCTGAAATTTCTGAATCAGAGAGGGTTTTCAAATGGTATAGAATTCAATCATTACATTTAATTCAATTCCTACCTTAACAATCAAGTGTATTGCTGGAACTGCATCTGCTAACACAGACTATAGAGTTAAAAAAGGGTGTTGAAATTTGTGTTGCAGCCAAGGTTTCTTTTCTTTCTGGAAATCAACACGATCATGGAGCTTTGATTTTCTGTGGAAATAAAAAGAATAAAAAAGTAAATTCATGAAAAGATTCCTGTCTTAAAAACAAGTGGTTGCCTTACCAGAATATTGTGACTCAACTGTAAAGGCTGGGACCCACACAGAAAACCATGCATGGTGATATTTTCCATAACATGGTCACATACATTAATAATAATAATTTTAAAGGTAGATGTTCTGATTGCTGGCCTGATTTTCAAGTTGATGTTATCTAGTTATCTAGTTTATAGGATGGTGAAGACATACGGGCACTCGAGTTATTTTTAGCAAATTTGCTTGGCAGCCAGTGTTTCAAAAGAAAAACATTCCATGCACACACTCAATACTGAGCGTTACCAGGGTTGTCACTAAGGCGGTCGGTCGGTGGCGGTCGGTCGGAGCCGGCACTCACAATTGCCGACCGGCACTCTTAAAAAAAGGGTAAAAAAAACGGCACTAATTTTTTTTTATTACAATTTGTGGATAAAATCATTAAACTGCCTCATAAAACAAGAAATTATGTGGCAAGAACCCTCAAAGTGCATTAATAACCCCTAAAAACAATTAAGAAGGCCTATAGACCCCATGCCATGATCCACTGCACTTCGTTTGCAACACTTATTCCGTTCGCCGTCAGTCAAATTAACCGCCATGAAATTTTGGCTAGTGACAACACTGAGCGTTACGCACTTGAATCGAATTGTTTTTGTTTTTACCGGCATTTGATTGTTTTCACCTGCATGACGTAGGTCCGCCCCAACCTATATGAAAGGTCATCCTTAAAATTGGCACACATTCCAAAGTTTGAGTTGCATTAAACTCCAATGGTTCTTATTTTAGAAGTGCCGAAGTTCTCTGTCGATGACTATTATAGTGTGTCATGTGCTGTAATTCCGTTTAGTGGCATTTATTTTTATGTAGTCTATTCTTGGTCTCGTGCAACCTCCAAAATAAGCGGGCGCTGGGCGCTATTTGCGCCCGTAGTGCCGCTTACAGCGCCCGTAAATCGACCCATGAAAAAGTACGGGCGCTGACTTTTTGACGAAAATAGCGCCCGATAGATCGCTAATTCGCAATAGAAAACCAATGTAAAAACTTCCGTTTTGATAGCGAGTCGCCATTTTGATTGCGAAAACATTTATTTGTATCTGTTTAATTAATTTAATTAACATGAACTTTATGTGAATGTCAATAAGAACTGATTATGTTGGGTAGATTTGGTCGCTGATTCCCGTCCGATCGCGATGAATATTTTGATCGGAGAAAATAAAGAAATTCCCCATAGACAAAACACGTGGGTTTAATAATGGCGGTCCCGGTGTGCGGTGTGCATCAGGCTCCTTTGATCACACACGTACATCGCACATCGGGTATTTCCCACCTGTCAATAACAACTATGCTATAGAAATGGATTGAACCGGCTACATGTAGAACAACAGAGAACAAAAATGAGGTCAGTTCTTGCAGGTGGACAAATTTGCCCACCGATTATAGTGGCCAAATTCTCCCAACAAAATGCGTAATAAATAGCCCCCCGCTCAACCAAAATAGCCCCCCATTGTGAGTAAAATCATGTGCATGAGGGGCTGTTTTTTTTACAAATTAGCCCCTGGTGACCGAATGCTTATTTTGGAGCCTGGTCTCGTGTTGTGGTCATTACACAACATAGTCCAGAAATCCACTGCATCAATTTTAATGCAGTGTACTCAGGCCTCACATTTCGTCAATTTAGGGGCACGGCCACTTTGGCCTTAAAAATAACACATTTCGAAGGGCATCGATGCCATGTTCTGGGGCACCAAGGCCAAACCAATATTGGAATGAAAGGGCACCAAGGCCATTTTATATTACATTATTTATACCATAATTTTACATGTAAACTTCACTAGGACTTTTATTTTATCAAAAGGGCACACGGCCACTGTTAAAAATAGGGCACGGCCATTATGGCCGTGATTTTTTTACTGATCCGAGGGCATCGCGGCCATATGCGAGGGCATCGCGGCAATGGCCGCGATGTAATTTGAGCCCTGAGTGTAGTCAGTGTACTGTTACCTGTAATACTGATTTTTTTATGTCAGTCCTGCTAGCTTAGCCTGGCTATATTGATTTCTGCGAAGCTACTACATGTATTCATTATTTTTTCAGCGAATAGCAGGACTTTCATACAATACTCAGAGGAAACAAATCAGGTAATATTATTATTAGAATTCCTACTTTTTCATGAAATCTGACAATACGGTCTTGCGCCTGTACTGACGTTGACGAGTGACGGTAGACTATATTTCAGTTCCGGTCTGTTTTTACGAATTATTTTTCCTATATAGTATAGCCTATAAATAGGACCCGGGGGGGGGGGGGGGCACTGACACTGGAAAAGGGTATAGGTATGTGCCGCGCTGAAGACCCCCTTTTTCACCCTCTGCTGCTAGCTCTTATGACCCCCTTTTGAGCCTCCATCAGTTCTTAAGACCCCCAATTTCGTTGAAAAATTCAAAAATCACGAAATTTCACGTTCCAAAGCCCTAATTCTTCGAAAATTTTGCGTTCTAAAACAAACAAAAAATTGAAATGTTGCGTTCTTGCTAAACCTAAACAAATAGGCAAGACTCTCAAGACCTACTTTTTGAAAAAAATCAGTTCCCAAGACCCTATTTTTCGTCAAATCCACTCAGTTCAGTTCAGTTCTGTAGCCCCCCCTTTTAGGCTTAGGCCTACTGAAAATTACTGTGAGTGGGAAGGACACTCATTTGTTTGTCATCACTCATCAGTCGTATTTACACCAACAAGAAGTTACCCAAACAAGATTTGACCTCTTTAAGCAACTTCCGGTTTGGGCGCTTCGTTTGGTTTGGGTTATTCTATAAATCAAGCTCGAATGCGCCGCACCGTGTGGTAGATGTCGAGAGCGGAGACAGCTTTTACAGGCTGGGATTCGCACAGGCGGTAAATCGGTGAATAAAATGATATAATAAAGCTCAAATCATCCTGGGTTTTTTATACACCTCATGTACAATTGTACTTATTCCGCATAACACATTAAATGCAACATTCGAGAGGACAAATGTGTAGATAATGTGTTGATCTCGCACACTTTTGTGCTTGATAGGAACTATTTTGATTATACCCAAAGAGTGAACTTCTATATTAGTTGTGTGCCCCTTTGTTGTGAAACGTGAATCTACCCAGATGGGATTCCCTATACAACACGTCGCAAATCAGGTCGTGAATATTAATTAGGCAAAATTGTGAAATTTTACTCAGAGGCACCCCCTTTAAAACCCATCTGGCTGTATGAAGACGTGTTTGGATACAACAACAACCCCCGGCTGCGGTGTTCAGTATTAAATTATCTTTAAAATGAGACCATAAAAATGGAATTTGGTTAAAATCTGAATCCGGATTTTCATTTTAAAGGAGGCTACGGGCGACAAAAGTTGAAATACGGGCGACAAAAGTTGAAATTATTGAAAATTGTGAAATTTTACTCAGAGGCACCCCCTTTAAAAACCCATCTGGCTGTATGAAGACGTGTTTGGATACAACAACAACCCCCGGCTGCGGTGTTCAGTATTAAATTATCTTTAAAATGAGACCATAAAAATGGAATTTGGTTAAAATCTAAATCCGGATTTTCATTTTAAAGGAGGCTACGGGCGACAAAAATTGAAATACGGGCGACAAAAGTTGAAATTATTGAAAATTGTGAAATTTTACTCAGAGGCACCCCCTTTAAAACCCATCTGGCTGTATGAAGACGTGTTTGGATACAACAACAACCCCCGGCTGCGGTGTTCAGTATTAAATTATCTTTAAAATGAGACCATAAAAATGGAATTTGGTTAAAATCTGAATCCGGATTTTCATTTTAAAGGAGGCTACGGGCTACAAAAGTTGAAATTGTTGAAAATGGTGAAATTTTACTCAGAGGCACCCCCTTTAAAACCCATCTGGCTGTATGAAGACGTGTTTGGATACATCGATGTACCCCAGCTGGGGTGTTCAGTATTAAATTATCTTTAAAATGAGACCATAAAAATGGAATTTGGTTAAAATCTGAATCCGGATTTTCATTTTAAAGGAGGCTACGGGCGACAAAAGTTGAAATTATTGAAAATTGTGAAATTTTACTCAGAGGCACCCCCTTTAAAACCCATCTGGCTGTATGAAGACGTGTTTGGATACAACAACAACCCCCGGCTGCGGTGTTCAGTATTAAATTATCTTTAAAATGAGACCATAAAAATGGAATTTGGTTAAAATCTGAATCCGGATTTACATTTTAAAGGAGGCTACGGGCGACAAAAGTTGAAATACGGGCGACAAAAGTTGAAATTATTGAAAATTGTGAAATTTTACTCAGAGGCACCCCCTTCAAAACCCATCTGGCTGTATGAAGACGTGTTTGGATACAACAACAACCTCGGCTGCGGTGTTCAGTATTAAATTATCTTTAAAATGAGACCATAAAAATGGAATTTGGTTAAAATCTGAATCCGGATTTTCATTTTAAAGGAGGCTACGGGCGACAAAAGTTGAAATTGTTGAAAATGGTGAAATTTTACTCAGCGGCACCCCCTTTAAAACCCATCTGGCTGTATGAAGACGTGTTTGGATACATCAATGTACCCCAGCTGGGGTGTTCAGTATTAAATTATCTTTAAAATGAGACCATAAAAATGGAATTTGGTTAAAATCTGAATCCGGATTTTCGTTTTAAAGGAGGCTACGGGCGACAAAAGTTGAAATTGTTGAAAATGGTGAAATTTTACTCAGAGGCACCCCCTTTAAAACCCATCTGGCTGTATGAAGACGTGTTTGGATACAACAACAACCCCCGGCTGCGGTGTTCAGTATTAAATTATCTTTAAAATGAGACCATAAAAATGGAATTTGGTTAAAATCTGAATCCGGATTTTCATTTTAAAGGAGGCTACGGGCGACAAAAGTTGAAATTGTTGAAAATGGTGAAATTTTACTCAGAGGCACCCCCTTTAAAACCCATCTGGCTGTATGAAGACGTGTTTGGATACATCGATGTACCCCGGCTGGGGTGCTCAGTATTAAATTATCTTTAAAATGAGACCATAAAGTCGGAATTTGGTTAAAATCTGAATCCGGATTTTCATTTTAAAGGAGGCTACGGGCGACAAAAGTTGAAATTATTGAAAATTGTGAAATTTTACTCAGAGGCACCCCCTTTAAAACCCATCTGGCTGTATGAAGACGTGTTTGGATACAACAACAACCCCGGCTGCGGTGTTCAGTATTAAATTATCTTTAAAATGAGACCATAAAAATGGAATTTGGTTAAAATCTGAATCCGGATTTTCATTTTAAAGGAGGCTACGGGCGACAAAAGTTGAAATTATTGAAAATTGTGAAATTTTACTCAGAGGCACCCCCTTTAAAACCCATCTGGCTGTATGAAGACGTGTTTGGATACAACAACAACCCCCGGCTGCGGTGTTCAGTATTAAATTATCTTTAAAATGAGACCATAAAAATGGAATTTGGTTAAAATCTGAATCCGGATTTTCATTTTAAAGGAGGCTACGTGCGACAAAAGTTGAAATTGTTGAAAATGGTGAAATTTTACTCAGAGGCACCCCCTTTAAAACCCATCTGGCTGCATGAAGACGTGTTTGGATATATCAATGTACCCCAGCTGGGGTGTTCAGTATTAAATTATCTTTAAAATGAGACCATAAAAATGGAATTTGGTTAAAATCTGAATCCGGATTTTCGTTTTAAAGGAGGCTACGGGCGACAAAAGTTGAAATTGTTGAAAATGGTGAAATTTTACTCAGAGGCACCCCCTTTAAAACCCATCTGGCTGTATGAAGACGTGTTTGGATACATCGATGTACCCGGCTGGGGTATTCAGTATTAAATTATCTTTAAAATGAGACCATAAAAATGGAATTTGGTTAAAATCTGAATCCGGATTTTCATTTTAAAGGAGGCTACAGGCGACAAAAGTTGAAATTATTGAAAATTGTGAAATTTTACTCAGAGGCACCCCCTTTAAAACCCATCTGGCTGTATGAAGACGTGTTTGGATACAACAACAACCCCCGGCTGCGGTGTTCAGTATTAAATTATCTTTAAAATGAGACCATAAAAATGGAATTTGGTTAAAATCTGAATCCGGATTTTCATTTTAAAGGAGGCTACGGGCGACAAAAGTTGAAATTATTGAAAATTGTGAAATTTTACTCAGAGGCACCCCCTTTAAAACCCATCTGGCTGTATGAAGACGTGTTTGGATACAACAACAACCCCCGGCTGCGGTGTTCAGTATTAAATTATCTTTAAAATGAGACCATAAAAATGGAATTTGGTTAAAATCTAAATCCGGATTTTCATTTTAAAGGAGGCTACGGGCGACAAAAGTTGAAATACGGGCGACAAAAGTTGAAATTATTGAAAATTGTGAAATTTTACTCAGAGGCACCCCCTTTAAAACCCATCTGGCTGTATGAAGACGTGTTTGGATACAACAACAACCCCGGCTGCGGTGTTCAGTATTAAATTATCTTTAAAATGAGACCATAAAAATGGAATTTGGTTAAAATCTGAATCCGGATTTTCATTTTAAAGGAGGCTACGGGCGACAAAAGTTGAAATTGTTGAAAATGGTGAAATTTTACTCAGAGGCACCCCCTTTAAAACCCATCTGGCTGTATGAAGACGTGTTTGGATACATCAATGTACCCCAGCTGGGGTGTTCAGTATTAAATTATCTTTAAAATGAGACCATAAAAATGGAATTTGGTTAAAATCTGAATCCGGATTTTCGTTTTAAAGGAGGCTACGGGCGACAAAAGTTGAAATTGTTGAAAATGGTGAAATTTTACTCAGAGGCACCCCCTTTAAAACCCATCTGGCTGTATGAAGACGTGTTTGGATACATCGATGTACCCCGCCTGGGGTGTTCAGTATTAAATTATCTTTAAAATGAGACCATAAAAATGGAATTTGGTTAAAATCTGAATCCGGATTTTCATTTTAAAGGAGGCTACGGGCGACAAAAGTTGAAATTATTGAAAATTGTGAAATTTTACTCAGAGGCACCCCCTTTAAAACCCATCTGGCTGTATGAAGACGTGTTTGGATACAACAACAACCCCGGCTGCGGTGTTCAGTATTAAATTATCTTTAAAATGAGACCATAAAAATGGAATTTGGTTAAAATCTGAATCCGGATTTTCATTTTAAAGGAGGCTACGGGCGACAAAAGTTGAAATTATTGAAAATTGTGAAATTTTACTCAGAGGCACCCCCTTTAAAACCCATCTGGCTGTATGAAGACGTGTTTGGATACAACAACAACCCCCGGCTGCGGTGTTCAGTATTAAATTATCTTTAAAATGAGACCATAAAAATGGAATTTGGTTAAAATCTGAATCCGGATTTTCATTTTAAAGGAGGCTACGGGCGACAAAAGTTGAAATTATTGAAAATTGTGAAATTTTACTCAGAGGCACCCCCTTTAAAACCCATCTGGCTGTATGAAGACGTGTTTGGATACAACAACAACCCCCGGCTGCGGTGTTCAGTATTAAATTATCTTTAAAATGAGACCATAAAAATGGAATTTGGTTAAAATCTAAATCCGGATTTTCATTTTAAAGGAGCCTACGGGCGACAAAAGTTGAAATACGGGCGACAAAAGTTGAAATTATTGAAAATTGTGAAATTTTACTCAGAGGCACCCCCTTTAAAACCCATCTGGCTGTATGAAGACGTGTTTGGATACAACAACAACCCCCGGCTGCGGTGTTCAGTATTAAATTATCTTTAAAATGAGACCATAAAAATGGAATTTGGTTAAAATCTGAATCCGGATTTTCATTTTAAAGGAGGCTACGGGCTACAAAAGTTGAAATTGTTGAAAATGGTGAAATTTTACTCAGAGGCACCCCCTTTAAAACCCATCTGGCTGTATGAAGACGTGTTTGGATACATCGATGTACCCCAGCTGGGGTGTTCAGTATTAAATTATCTTTAAAATGAGACCATAAAAATGGAATTTGGTTAAAATCTGAATCCGGATTTTCATTTTAAAGGAGGCTACGGGCGACAAAAGTTGAAATTATTGAAAATTGTGAAATTTTACTCAGAGGCACCCCCTTTAAAACCCATCTGGCTGTATGAAGACGTGTTTGGATACAACAACAACCCCGGCTGCGGTGTTCAGTATTAAATTATCTTTAAAATGACACCATAAAAATGGAATTTGGTTAAAATCTGAATCCGGATTTTCATTTTAAAGGAGGCTACGGGCGACAAAAGTTGAAATACGGGCGACAAAAGTTGAAATTATTGAAAATTGTGAAATTTTACTCAGAGGCACCCCCTTCAAAACCCATCTGGCTGTATGAAGACGTGTTTGGATACAACAACAACCCCGGCTGCGGTGTTCAGTATTAAATTATCTTTAAAATGAGACCATAAAAATGGAATTTGGTTAAAATCTGAATCCGGATTTTCATTTTAAAGGAGGCTACGGGCGACAAAAGTTGAAATTGTTGAAAATGGTGAAATTTTACTCAGAGGCACCCCCTTTAAAACCCATCTGGCTGCATGAAGACGTGTTTGGATATATCAATGTACCCCAGCTGGGGTGTTCAGTATTAAATTATCTTTAAAATGAGACCATAAAAATGGAATTTGGTTAAAATCTGAATCCGGATTTTCGTTTTAAAGGAGGCTACGGGCGACAAAAGTTGAAATTGTTGAAAATGGTGAAATTTTACTCAGAGGCACCCCCTTTAAAACCCATCTGGCTGTATGAAGACGTGTTTGGATACATCGATGTACCCGGCTGGGGTATTCAGTATTAAATTATCTTTAAAATGAGACCATAAAAATGGAATTTGGTTAAAATCTGAATCCGGATTTTCATTTTAAAGGAGGCTACAGGCGACAAAAGTTGAAATTATTGAAAATTGTGAAATTTTACTCAGAGGCACCCCCTTTAAAACCCATCTGGCTGTATGAAGACGTGTTTGGATACAACAACAACCCCCGGCTGCGGTGTTCAGTATTAAATTATCTTTAAAATGAGACCATAAAAATGGAATTTGGTTAAAATCTGAATCCGGATTTTCATTTTAAAGGAGGCTACGGGCGACAAAAGTTGAAATTATTGAAAATTGTGAAATTTTACTCAGAGGCACCCCCTTTAAAACCCATCTGGCTGTATGAAGACGTGTTTGGATACAACAACAACCCCCGGCTGCGGTGTTCAGTATTAAATTATCTTTAAAATGAGACCATAAAAATGGAATTTGGTTAAAATCTAAATCCGGATTTTCATTTTAAAGGAGGCTACGGGCGACAAAAGTTGAAATACGGGCGACAAAAGTTGAAATTATTGAAAATTGTGAAATTTTACTCAGAGGCACCCCCTTTAAAACCCATCTGGCTGTATGAAGACGTGTTTGGATACAACAACAACCCCGGCTGCGGTGTTCAGTATTAAATTATCTTTAAAATGAGACCATAAAAATGGAATTTGGTTAAAATCTGAATCCGGATTTTCATTTTAAAGGAGGCTACGGGCGACAAAAGTTGAAATTGTTGAAAATGGTGAAATTTTACTCAGAGGCACCCCCTTTAAAACCCATCTGGCTGTATGAAGACGTGTTTGGATACATCAATGTACCCCAGCTGGGGTGTTCAGTATTAAATTATCTTTAAAATGAGACCATAAAAATGGAATTTGGTTAAAATCTGAATCCGGATTTTCGTTTTAAAGGAGGCTACGGGCGACAAAAGTTGAAATTGTTGAAAATGGTGAAATTTTACTCAGAGGCACCCCCTTTAAAACCCATCTGGCTGTATGAAGACGTGTTTGGATACATCGATGTACCCCGCCTGGGGTGTTCAGTATTAAATTATCTTTAAAATGAGACCATAAAAATGGAATTTGGTTAAAATCTGAATCCGGATTTTCATTTTAAAGGAGGCTACGGGCGACAAAAGTTGAAATTATTGAAAATTGTGAAATTTTACTCAGAGGCACCCCCTTTAAAACCCATCTGGCTGTATGAAGACGTGTTTGGATACAACAACAACCCCGGCTGCGGTGTTCAGTATTAAATTATCTTTAAAATGAGACCATAAAAATGGAATTTGGTTAAAATCTGAATCCGGATTTTCATTTTAAAGGAGGCTACGGGCGACAAAAGTTGAAATTATTGAAAATTGTGAAATTTTACTCAGAGGCACCCCCTTTAAAACCCATCTGGCTGTATGAAGACGTGTTTGGATACAACAACAACCCCCGGCTGCGGTGTTCAGTATTAAATTATCTTTAAAATGAGACCATAAAAATGGAATTTGGTTAAAATCTGAATCCGGATTTTCATTTTAAAGGAGGCTACGGGCGACAAAAGTTGAAATTATTGAAAATTGTGAAATTTTACTCAGAGGCACCCCCTTTAAAACCCATCTGGCTGTATGAAGACGTGTTTGGATACAACAACAACCCCCGGCTGCGGTGTTCAGTATTAAATTATCTTTAAAATGAGACCATAAAAATGGAATTTGGTTAAAATCTAAATCCGGATTTTCATTTTAAAGGAGCCTACGGGCGACAAAAGTTGAAATACGGGCGACAAAAGTTGAAATTATTGAAAATTGTGAAATTTTACTCAGAGGCACCCCCTTTAAAACCCATCTGGCTGTATGAAGACGTGTTTGGATACAACAACAACCCCCGGCTGCGGTGTTCAGTATTAAATTATCTTTAAAATGAGACCATAAAAATGGAATTTGGTTAAAATCTGAATCCGGATTTTCATTTTAAAGGAGGCTACGGGCTACAAAAGTTGAAATTGTTGAAAATGGTGAAATTTTACTCAGAGGCACCCCCTTTAAAACCCATCTGGCTGTATGAAGACGTGTTTGGATACATCGATGTACCCCAGCTGGGGTGTTCAGTATTAAATTATCTTTAAAATGAGACCATAAAAATGGAATTTGGTTAAAATCTGAATCCGGATTTTCATTTTAAAGGAGGCTACGGGCGACAAAAGTTGAAATTATTGAAAATTGTGAAATTTTACTCAGAGGCACCCCCTTTAAAACCCATCTGGCTGTATGAAGACGTGTTTGGATACAACAACAACCCCGGCTGCGGTGTTCAGTATTAAATTATCTTTAAAATGACACCATAAAAATGGAATTTGGTTAAAATCTGAATCCGGATTTTCATTTTAAAGGAGGCTACGGGCGACAAAAGTTGAAATACGGGCGACAAAAGTTGAAATTATTGAAAATTGTGAAATTTTACTCAGAGGCACCCCCTTCAAAACCCATCTGGCTGTATGAAGACGTGTTTGGATACAACAACAACCCCGGCTGCGGTGTTCAGTATTAAATTATCTTTAAAATGAGACCATAAAAATGGAATTTGGTTAAAATCTGAATCCGGATTTTCATTTTAAAGGAGGCTACGGGCGACAAAAGTTGAAATTGTTGAAAATGGTGAAATTTTACTCAGCGGCACCCCCTTTAAAACCCATCTGGCTGTATGAAGACGTGTTTGGATACATCAATGTACCCCAGCTGGGGTGTTCAGTATTAAATTATCTTTAAAATGAGACCATAAAAATGGAATTTGGTTAAAATCTGAATCCGGATTTTCATTTTAAAGGAGGCTACAGGCGACAAAAGTTGAAATTATTGAAAATTGTGAAATTTTACTCAGAGGCACCCCCTTTAAAACCCATCTGGCTGTATGAAGACGTGTTTGGATACAACAACAACCCCCGGCTGCGGTGTTCAGTATTAAATTATCTTTAAAATGAGACCATAAAAATGGAATTTGGTTAAAATCTAAATCCGGATTTTCATTTTAAAGGAGCCTACGGGCGACAAAAGTTGAAATACGGGCGACAAAAGTTGAAATTATTGAAAATTGTGAAATTTTACTCAGAGGCACCCCCTTTAAAACCCATCTGGCTGTATGAAGACGTGTTTGGATACAACAACAACCCCCGGCTGCGGTGTTCAGTATTAAATTATCTTTAAAATGAGACCATAAAAATGGAATTTGGTTAAAATCTGAATCCGGATTTTCATTTTAAAGGAGGCTACGGGCTACAAAAGTTGAAATTGTTGAAAATGGTGAAATTTTACTCAGAGGCACCCCCTTTAAAACCCATCTGGCTGTATGAAGACGTGTTTGGATACATCGATGTACCCCAGCTGGGGTGTTCAGTATTAAATTATCTTTAAAATGAGACCATAAAAATGGAATTTGGTTAAAATCTGAATCCGGATTTTCATTTTAAAGGAGGCTACGGGCGACAAAAGTTGAAATTATTGAAAATTGTGAAATTTTACTCAGAGGCACCCCCTTTAAAACCCATCTGGCTGTATGAAGACGTGTTTGGATACAACAACAACCCCGGCTGCGGTGTTCAGTATTAAATTATCTTTAAAATGAGACCATAAAAATGGAATTTGGTTAAAATCTGAATCCGGATTTTCATTTTAAAGGAGGCTACGGGCGACAAAAGTTGAAATACGGGCGACAAAAGTTGAAATTATTGAAAATTGTGAAATTTTACTCAGAGGCACCCCCTTCAAAACCCATCTGGCTGTATGAAGACGTGTTTGGATACAACAACAACCCCGGCTGCGGTGTTCAGTATTAAATTATCTTTAAAATGAGACCATAAAAATGGAATTTGGTTAAAATCTGAATCCGGATTTTCATTTTAAAGGAGGCTACGGGCGACAAAAGTTGAAATTGTTGAAAATGGTGAAATTTTACTCAGCGGCACCCCCTTTAAAACCCATCTGGCTGTATGAAGACGTGTTTGGATACATCAATGTACCCCAGCTGGGGTGTTCAGTATTAAATTATCTTTAAAATGAGACCATAAAAATGGAATTTGGTTAAAATCTGAATCCGGATTTTCATTTTAAAGGAGGCTACAGGCGACAAAAGTTGAAATTATTGAAAATTGTGAAATTTTACTCAGAGGCACCCCCTTTAAAACCCATCTGGCTGTATGAAGACGTGTTTGGATACAACAACAACCCCCGGCTGCGGTGTTCAGTATTAAATTATCTTTAAAATGAGACCATAAAAATGGAATTTGGTTAAAATCTAAATCCGGATTTTCATTTTAAAGGAGCCTACGGGCGACAAAAGTTGAAATACGGGCGACAAAAGTTGAAATTATTGAAAATTGTGAAATTTTACTCAGAGGCACCCCCTTTAAAACCCATCTGGCTGTATGAAGACGTGTTTGGATACAACAACAACCCCCGGCTGCGGTGTTCAGTATTAAATTATCTTTAAAATGAGACCATAAAAATGGAATTTGGTTAAAATCTGAATCCGGATTTTCATTTTAAAGGAGGCTACGGGCTACAAAAGTTGAAATTGTTGAAAATGGTGAAATTTTACTCAGAGGCACCCCCTTTAAAACCCATCTGGCTGTATGAAGACGTGTTTGGATACATCGATGTATCCCAGCTGGGGTGTTCAGTATTAAATTATCTTTAAAATGAGACCATAAAAATGGAATTTGGTTAAAATCTGAATCCGGATTTTCATTTTAAAGGAGGCTACGGGCGACAAAAGTTGAAATTATTGAAAATTGTGAAATTTTACTCAGAGGCACCCCCTTTAAAACCCATCTGGCTGTATGAAGACGTGTTTGGATACAACAACAACCCCCGGCTGCGGTGTTCAGTATTAAATTATCTTTAAAATGAGACCATAAAAATGGAATTTGGTTAAAATCTGAATCCGGATTTTCATTTTAAAGGAGGCTACGGGCGACAAAAGTTGAAATTGTTGAAAATTGTGAAATTTTACTCAGAGGCACCCCCTTTAAAACCCATCTGGCTGTATGAAGACGTGTTTGGATACATCAATGTACCCCAGCTGGGGTGTTCAGTATTAAATTATCTTTAAAATGAGACCATAAAAATGGAATTTGGTTAAAATCTGAATCCGGATTTTCGTTTTAAAGGAGGCTACGGGCGACAAAAGTTGAAATTATTGAAAATTGTGAAATTTTACTCAGAGGCACCCCCTTTAAAACCCATCTGGCTGTATGAAGACGTGTTTGGATACAACAACAACCCCGGCTGCGGTGTTCAGTATTAAATTATCTTTAAAATGAGACCATAAAAATGGAATTTGGTTAAAATCTGAATCCGGATTTTCATTTTAAAGGAGGCTACGGGCGACAAAAGTTGAAATTGTTGAAAATTGTGAAATTTTACTCAGAGGCACCCCCTTTAAAACCCATCTGGCTGTATGAAGACGTGTTTGGATACATCGATGTACCCCGGCTGGGGTGTTCAGTATTAAATTATCTTTAAAAATGAGACCATAAAAATGGAATTTGGTTAAAATCTGAATCCGGATTTTCATTTTAAAGGAGGCTACGGGCGACAAAAGTTGAAATTATTGAAAATTGTGAAATTTTACTCAGAGGCACCCCCTTTAAAACCCATCTGGCTGTATGAAGACGTGTTTGGATACAACAACAACCCCGGCTGCGGTGTTCAGTATTAAATTATCTTTAAAATGAGACCATAAAAATGGAATTTGGTTAAAATCTGAATCCGGATTTTCATTTTAAAGGAGGCTACGGGCGACAAAAGTTGAAATTGTTGAAAATGGTGAAATTTTACTCAGAGGCACCCCCTTTAAAACCCATATGGCTGTATGAAGACGTGTTTGGATACATCAATGTACCCCAGCTGGGGTGTTCAGTATTAAATTATCTTTAAAATGAGACCATAAAAATGGAATTTGGTTAAAATCTGAATCCGGATTTTCGTTTTAAAGGAGGCTACGGGCGACAAAAGTTGAAATTGTTGAAAATGGTGAAATTTTACTCAGAGGCACCCCCTTTAAAACCCATCTGGCTGTATGAAGACGTGTTTGGATACATCGATGTACCCCGGCTGGGGTGTTCAGTATTAAATTATCTTTAAAATGAGACCATAAAAATGGAATTTGGTTAAAATCTGAATCCGGATTTTCATTTTAAAGGAGGCTACGGGCGACAAAAGTTGAAATTATTGAAAATTGTGAAATTTTACTCAGAGGCACCCCCTTTAAAACCCATCTGGCTGTATGAAGACGTGTTTGGATACAACAACAACCCCCGGCTGCGGTGTTCAGTATTAAATTATCTTTAAAATGAGACCATAAAAATGGAATTTGGTTAAAATCTGAATCCGGATTTTCATTTTAAAGGAGGCTACGGGCGACAAAAGTTGAAATTATTGAAAATTGTGAAATTTTACTCAGAGGCACCCCCTTTAAAACCCATCTGGCTGTATGAAGACGTGTTTGGATACAACAACAACCCCCGGCTGCGGTGTTCAGTATTAAATTATCTTTAAAATGAGACCATAAAAATGGAATTTGGTTAAAATCTAAATCCGGATTTTCATTTTAAAGGAGGCTACGGGCGACAAAAGTTGAAATACGGGCGACAAAAGTTGAAATTATTGAAAATTGTGAAATTTTACTCAGAGGCACCCCCTTTAAAACCCATCTGGCTGTATGAAGACGTGTTTGGATACAACAACAACCCCGGCTGCGGTGTTCAGTATTAAATTATCTTTAAAATGAGACCATAAAAATGGAATTTGGTTAAAATCTGAATCCGGATTTTCATTTTAAAGGAGGCTACGGGCGACAAAAGTTGAAATTGTTGAAAATTGTGAAATTTTACTCAGAGGCACCCCCTTTAAAACCCATCTGGCTGTATGAAGACGTGTTTGGATACATCGATGTACCCCGGCTGGGGTGTTCAGTATTAAATTATCTTTAAAAATGAGACCATAAAAATGGAATTTGGTTAAAATCTGAATCCGGATTTTCATTTTAAAGGAGGCTACGGGCGACAAAAGTTGAAATTATTGAAAATTGTGAAATTTTACTCAGAGGCACCCCCTTTAAAACCCATCTGGCTGTATGAAGACGTGTTTGGATACAACAACAACCCCGGCTGCGGTGTTCAGTATTAAATTATCTTTAAAATGAGACCATAAAAATGGAATTTGGTTAAAATCTGAATCCGGATTTTCATTTTAAAGGAGGCTACGGGCGACAAAAGTTGAAATTGTTGAAAATGGTGAAATTTTACTCAGAGGCACCCCCTTTAAAACCCATCTGGCTGTATGAAGACGTGTTTGGATACATCAATGTACCCCAGCTGGGGTGTTCAGTATTAAATTATCTTTAAAATGAGACCATAAAAATGGAATTTGGTTAAAATCTGAATCCGGATTTTCGTTTTAAAGGAGGCTACGGGCGACAAAAGTTGAAATTGTTGAAAATGGTGAAATTTTACTCAGAGGCACCCCCTTTAAAACCCATCTGGCTGTATGAAGACGTGTTTGGATACATCGATGTACCCCGGCTGGGGTGTTCAGTATTAAATTATCTTTAAAATGAGACCATAAAAATGGAATTTGGTTAAAATCTGAATCCGGATTTTCATTTTAAAGGAGGCTACGGGCGACAAAAGTTGAAATTATTGGAAATTGTGAAATTTTACTCAGAGGCACCCCCTTTAAAACCCATCTGGCTGTATGAAGACGTGTTTGGATACAACAACAACCCCCGGCTGCGGTGTTCAGTATTAAATTATCTTTAAAATGAGACCATAAAAATGGAATTTGGTTAAAATCTGAATCCGGATTTTCATTTTAAAGGAGGCTACGGGCGACAAAAGTTGAAATTATTGAAAATTGTGAAATTTTACTCAGAGGCACCCCCTTTAAAACCCATCTGGCTGTATGAAGACGTGTTTGGATACAACAACAACCCCCGGCTGCGGTGTTCAGTATTAAATTATCTTTAAAATGAGACCATAAAAATGGAATTTGGTTAAAATCTAAATCCGGATTTTCATTTTAAAGGAGGCTACGGGCGACAAAAGTTGAAATACGGGCGACAAAAGTTGAAATTATTGAAAATTGTGAAATTTTACTCAGAGGCACCCCCTTTAAAACCCATCTGGCTGTATGAAGACGTGTTTGGATACAACAACAACCCCGGCTGCGGTGTTCAGTATTAAATTATCTTTAAAATGAGGCCATAAAAATGGAATTTGGTTAAAATCTGAATCCGGATTTTCATTTTAATGGAGGCTACGGGCGACAAAAGTTGAAATACGGGCGACAAAAGTTGAAATTATTGAAAATTGTGAAATTTTACTCATAGGCACCCCTTTAAAACCCATCTGGCTGTATGAAGACGTGTTTGGATACAACAACAACCCCCGGCTGCGGTGTTCAGTATTAAATTATCTTTAAAATGACACCATAAAAATGGAATTTGGTTAAAATCTGAATCCGGATTTTCATTTTAAAGGAGGCTACGGGCGACAAAAGTTGAAATTGTTGAAAATTGTGTAGTACTTACATACTTATACAGTTGGTTATGAACAAGGGCGTCCCCAGACCCTTTTCATTGGGGGGGGGGGGGGGGGGGGGGGTGGTGTAAAGGTCATAAATTGCCGACATAACCATTTGTGCCGACAAACAAAAACAAAATCGGCTCGCTTCGCTCGCTGGAATTCATACACGCATATTTTTAGTATGGACTGTATGGTCAGAACCGTCAATCAGTTTTCAGACATGGGCCGGGGGGGGGGGGGGGGGGGGGAAACAAATTTGATAATGATAATTGAAATGTTAAATAAAGCAGCGCACAGCGCTGATTGAATAGTTCTGGGGGAGCCAAGGGCGTATCCAGGATTGTTTTGATAGGGGGGCACACATCCTCAAGCCATCTTGTTTATCTTATTGAAATGTTGAAACCAATACAAAGCGCGCAAAAAGCTGCAGAAAATATGCGCGGCAGTGGCGTAACTATACTTTTTTTTCATTTGGGGGGGGGGGCAAGAAGGGGCAGTGACTCCTAATGGGTGGGCTTCATTCCAGTGCCAATAAATGCGCGCGTAGCGCGCGAAAATTTTCGACTTTACGCCTACCTTTTGTACGATTGAGCTACATTTCGGCTCTAAACAAGCTTGTACCAATATTATTGCATTTTGGGAAGACATGCGCGTATCATTATTCCATGATTCATTTGTGGGGGGGGGGGGCAAGGGTTCCAAGTGGGGGGATCCCCGCTGGTTACGCCACTGATGCGGCCTGAGCGCGCAACATTTTTCAGTTTTTGAACTAAAATGGTCATGGAAAACTGTCCTGAAGCTTTCTTGAAGCGCGCAAAAATTGGCATTTCTAACACTTAAACACACGTTTGACGGTTTGATATTGCATAGCTAGTTACACATATCAAGTCCTGATCCAAATCGTATGGTTTGAGGGCCATTATAATGTTAAAACCTGTGGAAGATATGCGCGCAGAGCGCGCAACATTTTTCAGGTTTTGAACTAAAATCAAAATGGTCATTGAAAACTGGTTGGAAGCCTTCAGATACTATAAATTAAACTTAAATAATGAAATAATGAAACTAATATGCGCGAAGCGCGCAAAATTTTGCATTTCTAACACTTAAAGGGTCCAGTATAACGTTTTTAACGTCACCCATATAATATTCGGTTTGGTTAGAGACATTTATAATGTTGATACCTGTAGAAAGAATGCGCGCAAAGCGCAAAAAGATTTTCAGTTTTTAAGCTAAAATGGTCATGGAAAACTTTCCTGAAGCCATCTTGTTCAGCTTGAATAATGAAACATTGAAACTAATATGCGCGAAGCGCGCAACATTTGGCATTTCTTAAACTAAAAGGGTCCAGTATGACGTTTTTAACGTCCCCCATAATATTTGGTTTGGTTCGAGATCCATTATAATGTTGGAACCTGTGGAAAGAATGCGCGCGAAGCGCACAAAGATTTTGAGTTTTTAAACTAAAATGGTCATGGAACACTTTCCTGAAGCCATCTTGTTTTTGTTGAATAATGCTAACAAAACATGGTCAAATGTTCAGTATAGGCATGATAGGCCTACAGCCTGTATGTCCGACAACGACATAGACTTATACCATTACGTGAGATATCGATTGTGCCCCTGGTGCACATTTTGTAAATCCTGGTCTCACGCAAATGACGACAGTTGTGCTTATTGTCTTAATTATAATGATAATTTGCATTGTTCAAGTCGAAGTTAGGACAGAGTCTACTTATAAGTTCTTACTTTGCATTGACACCTAAACGTTGGAGTTGGACTTACTTTTGCGATAGACTGATAGTGAGCTTGCAGCGTCTACAATCAGTACAATGAGAGCAATTGGCCTACATCAACTTACATGTACATAATTATAGGCGAATTATTTAATATTTCGTAACCTATGTACCAATATGATTGGCCATTGGCGACATTATTGACTTGGGTTTGCATTGACAACGACAATGAAATAGGCCTAGTTAGTATGATTAAAGGTCCCACACATTGCCCGTTATGCCTAGCCTAGGCCTATACTATTCCGACACAATTTTTGTGTGTGTCTTGACAATGAGCAAAACAAAGACTTGGGCCTAGGCTGTTCATGTGCGCCGACACAAAATCTCATAAAAATGGGCTCGTTCACAGTGCCTACAAATTCATATGCCTACATTGCCTTTGTTCATTTTTGATTTGATTTGTGTTAACAACTTAACATAACATATATGCCGACACAACATTGTCATTTGCGCATACGATAATTGTTATAGGGCTTTCTTTCTTTCTTCCCTTTTTCCTTTCTTTCTTTCCTCTTTCCTTTCACTTTCTTTCTTTTTTTCCTTTTTTCCTCTTTTCTTTCCCTTTCTCTTTCTTTCTTTCTCCCCTTCTTTCTTTCTCCCCTTCTTTCTTTCCCTTTCTCTTTCCTTTTTTTCTTTCTCCCTTTTCTTCCTCCTTCCTTTGATTTGCCCACAGCACCATAATTTTGCCGACAGATTTGACTGAAATTGGCCTATAGTTACCAACATCTGATTTATCCCCTGATTCATAACTCTCACAATCATACTACCAGGAATCATTCAAGTAATACTTTAATCATTCCTAAAATAAACTCAAATTCTGGTATGCGCACTTTTCTTTTCAGATCTAGCCATCTGTGGAACAATTTATCACCGTCTATTCGTATTGATTTAGAAAATTTGTCACTAGGTCAATTCAAATCCTATATTTCCACTGTATCATAATTTGTATCATAATTTGTATTATATTTAAACACTGTAACATTTGTTATTTGTATGTACTTATGATGTATCGAAATGAGGGCCTGCTTGGAAAGCAGTGCAAGTCACTGAAGCATATTACCCTCAATAAAGAAAGCATAAATAAATAAAAATAAATAAAAAGGGGGTGCCTCTGAGTAAAATTTCACTATTTTCAACAATTTTCAACTTTTGTCGCCCGTAGGCCGTAGCCTCCTTTAAAATGAAAATCCGGATTCAGATTTCAACCAAATTCCATTTGTATGGTCTCATTTTAAAGACAATTTAATACTGAACACCTCAGCCGGTATGTTGATGTATCCAAAAACGTCTTCATACAGCCAGATGGGTTTTATTAAAGGGGGTGCCTCTGAGTAAAATTTCACCATTTTCAACAATTTCAACTTTTGTCGCCCGTAGGCCGTAGCTTCCTTTAAAATGAAAATCCGGATTCAGATTTCAACAAAATTCCATTTTTATGGTCTCATTTCAAAGACAATTTAATACTGAACACCTCAGCCGGGATATGTTGATGTATCCAAACACGTCTTCATACAGCCAGATGGGTTTTAAAGGGGGTGCCTCTGAGTAAAATTTTACCATTTTCAACATTTCAACTTTTGTCGCCCGTTGCCTCCTTTAAAATGAAAATCCGGATTCAGATTTCAACCAAATTCCACTTTTGTCGCCCGTAGCCTCCTTTAAAATGAAAATCCGGATTCAGATTTTAACCAAATTCCATTTTTATGGTCTCATTTTAAAGATAATTTAATACTAAACACCGCAGCCGGGGGTTGTTGTTGTATCCAAACACGTCTTCATACAGCCAGATGGGTTTTAAAGGGGGTGCCTCTGAGTAAAATTTCACAATTTTCAATAATTTCAACTTTTGTCGCCCGTAGCCTCCTTTAAAATGAAAATCCGGATTCAGATTTTAACCAAATTCCATTTTTATGGTCTCATTTTAAAGATAATTTAATACTGAACACCCCAGCCGGGGTACATCGATGTATCCAAACACGTCTTCATACAGCCAGATGGGTTTTAAAGGGGGTGCCTCTGAGTAAAATTTCACCATTTTCAACATTTCAACTTTTGTCGCCCGTTGCCTCCTTTAAAATGAAAATCCGGATTCAGATTTCAACCAAATTCCATTTTTATGGTCTCATTTTAAAGATAATTTAATACTGAACACCGCAGCCGGGAGTTGTTGTTGTATCCAAACACGTCTTCATACAGCCAGATGGGTTTTAAAGGGGGTGCCTCTGAGTAAAATTTCACCATTTTCAACATTTCAACTTTTGTCGCCCGTTGCCTCCTTTAAAATGAAAATCCGGATTCAGATTTCAACCAAATTCCATTTTTATGGTCTCATTTTAAAGATAATTTAATACTGAACACCGCAGCCGGGAGTTGTTGTTGTATCCAAACACGTCTTCATACAGCCAGATGGGTTTTAAAGGGGGTGCCTCTGAGTAAAATTTCACCCTTTTTCAACATTTCAACTTTTGTCGCCCGTTGCCTCCTTTAAAATGAAAATCCGGATTCAGATTTCAACCAAATTCCATTTTTATGGTCTCATTTTAAAGATAATTTAATACTGAACACCGCAGCCGGGGGTTGTTGTTGTATCCAAACACGTCTTCATACAGCCAGATGGGTTTTAAAGGGGGTGCCTCTGAGTAAAATTTCACCATTTTCAACATTTCAACTTTTGTCGCCCGTTGCCTCCTTTAAAATGAAAATCTGGATTCAGATTTCAACCAATTTCCATTTTTATGGTCTCATTTTAAAGATAATTTAATACTAAACACCGCAGCCGGGGGTTGTTGTTGTATCCAAACACGTCTTCATACAGCCAGATGGGTTTTAAAGGGGGTGCCTCTGAGTAAAATTTCACAATTTTCAACATTTCAACTTTTGTCGCCCGTTGCCTCCTTTAAAATGAAAATCCGGATTCAGATTTCAACCAAATTCCATTTTTATGGTCTCATTTTAAAGATAATTTAATACTGAACACCGCAGCCGGGGGTTGTTGTTGTATCCAAACACGTCTTCATACAGCCAGATGGGTTTTAAAGGGGGTGCCTCTGAGTAAAATTTCACAATTTTCAACATTTCAACTTTTGTCGCCCGTTGCCTCCTTTAAAATGAAAATCCGGATTCAGATTTCAACCAAATTCCATTTTTATGGTCTCATTTTAAAGATGATTTAATACTGAACACCGCAGCCGGGGGTTGTTGTTGTATCCAAACACGTCTTCATACAGCCAGATGGGTTTTAAAGGGGTGCCTATGAGTAAAATTTCACAATTTTCAATAATTTCAACTTTTGTCGCCCGTATTTCAACTTTTGTCGCCCGTAGCCTCCATTAAAATGAAAATCCGGATTCAGATTTTAACCAAATTCCATTTTTATGGTCTCATTTTAAAGATAATTTAATACTGAACACCGCAGCCGGGGTTGTTGTTGTATCCAAACACGTCTTCATACAGCCAGATGGGTTTTAAAGGGGGTGCCTCTGAGTAAAATTTCACAATTTTCAATAATTTCAACTTTTGTCGCCCGTATTTCAACTTTTGTCGCCCGTAGCCTCCTTTAAAATGAAAATCCGGATTTAGATTTTAACCAAATTCCATTTTTATGGTCTCATTTTAAAGATAATTTAATACTGAACACCGCAGCCGGGGGTTGTTGTTGTATCCCAACACGTCTTCATACAGCCAGATGGGTTTTAAAGGGGGTGCCTCTGAGTAAAATTTCACCATTTTCAACATTTCAACTTTTGTCGCCCGTTGCCTCCTTTAAAATGAAAATCCGGATTCAGATTTCAACCAAATTCCATTTTTATGGTCTCATTTTAAAGATAATTTAATACTGAACACCGCAGCCGGGGGTTGTTGTTGTATCCAAACACGTCTTCATACAGCCAGATGGGTTTTAAAGGGGGTGCCTCTGAGTAAAATTTCACCATTTTCAACATTTCAACTTTTGTCGCCCGTTGCCTCCTTTAAAATGAAAATCCGGATTCAGATTTCAACCAAATTCCATTTTTATGGTCTCATTTTAAAGATAATTTAATACTGAACACCGCAGCCGGGGGTTGTTGTTGTATCCAAACACGTCTTCATACAGCCAGATGGGTTTTAAAGGGGGTGCCTCTGAGTAAAATTTCACCATTTTCACCATTTCAACTTTTGTCGCCCGTTGCCTCCTTTAAAATGAAAATCCGGATTCAGATTTCAACCAAATTCCATTTTTATGTTCTCATTTTAACGATAATTTAATACTGAACACCGCAGCCGGGGGTTGTTGTTGTATCCAAACACGTCTTCATACAGCCAGATGGGTTTTAAAGGGGGTGCCTCTGAGTAAAATTTCACCATTTTCAACATTTCAACTTTTGTCGCCCGTTGCCTCCTTTAAAATGAAAATCCGGATTCAGATTTCAACCAAATTCCATTTTTATGGTCTCATTTTAAAGATAATTTAATACTGAACACCGCAGCCGGGGTTGTTGTTGTATCCAAACACGTCTTCATACAGCCAGATGGGTTTTAAAGGGGGTGCCTCTGAGTAAAATTTCACCATTTTCAACATTTCAACTTTTGTCGCCCGTTGCCTCCTTTAAAATGAAAATCCGGATTCAGATTTCAACCAAATTCCATTTTTATGGTCTCATTTTAAAGATAATTTAATACTGAACACCGCAGCCGGGGGTTGTTGTTGTATCCAAACACGTCTTCATACAGCCAGATGGGTTTTAAAGGGGGTGCCTCTGAGTAAAATTTCACCATTTTCAACATTTCAACTTTTGTCGCCCGTTGCCTCCTTTAAAATGAAAATCCGGATTCAGATTTCAACCAAATTCCATTTTTATGGTCTCATTTTAAAGATAATTTAATACTGAACACCGCAGCCGGGGGTTGTTGTTGTATCCAAACACGTCTTCATACAGCCAGATGGGTTTTAAAGGGGGTGCCTCTGAGTAAAATTTCACCATTTTCAACATTTCAACTTTTGTCGCCCGTTGCCTCCTTTAAAATGAAAATCCGGATTCAGATTTCAACCAAATTCCATTTTTATGGTCTCATTTTAAAGATAATTTAATACTGAACACCGCAGCCGGGGGTTGTTGTTGTATCCAAACACGTCTTCATACAGCCAGATGGGTTTTAAAGGGGGTGCCTCTGAGTAAAATTTCACCATTTTCAACATTTCAACTTTTGTCGCCCGTTGCCTCCTTTAAAATGAAAATCCGGATTCAGATTTCAACCAAATTCCATTTTTATGGTCTCATTTTAAAGATAATTTAATACTGAACACCGCAGCCGGGGGTTGTTGTTGTATCCAAACACGTCTTCATACAGCCAGATGGGTTTTAAAGGGGGTGCCTCTGAGTAAAATTTCACCATTTTCAACATTTCAACTTTTGTCGCCCGTTGCCTCCTTTAAAATGAAAATCCGGATTCAGATTTCAACCAAATTCCATTTTTATGGTCTCATTTTAAAGATAATTTAATACTGAACACCGCAGCCGGGGGTTGTTGTTGTATCCAAACACGTCTTCATACAGCCAGATGGGTTTTAAAGGGGGTGCCTCTGAGTAAAATTTCACCATTTTCAACATTTCAACTTTTGTCGCCCGTTGCCTCCTTTAAAATGAAAATCCGGATTCAGATTTCAACCAAATTCCATTTTTATGGTCTCATTTTAAAGATAATTTAATACTGAACACCGCAGCCGGGGGTTGTTGTTGTATCCAAACACGTCTTCATACAGCCAGATGGGTTTTAAAGGGGGTGCCTCTGAGTAAAATTTCACCATTTTCAACATTTCAACTTTTGTCGCCCGTTGCCTCCTTTAAAATGAAAATCCGGATTCAGATTTCAACCAAATTCCATTTTTATGGTCTCATTTTAAAGATAATTTAATACTGAACACCGCAGCCGGGGTTGTTGTTGTATCCAAACACGTCTTCATACAGCCAGATGGGTTTTAAAGGGGGTGCCTCTGAGTAAAATTTCACCATTTTCAACATTTCAACTTTTGTCGCCCGTTGCCTCCTTTAAAATGAAAATCCGGATTCAGATTTCAACCAAATTCCATTTTTATGGTCTCATTTTAAAGATAATTTAATACTGAACACCGCAGCCGGGGGTTGTTGTTGTATCCAAACACGTCTTCATACAGCCAGATGGGTTTTAAAGGGGGTGCCTCTGAGTAAAATTTCACCATTTTCAACATTTCAACTTTTGTCGCCCGTTGCCTCCTTTAAAATGAAAATCCGGATTCAGATTTCAACCAAATTCCATTTTTATGGTCTCATTTTAAAGATAATTTAATACTGAACACCGCAGCCGGGGGTTGTTGTTGTATCCAAACACGTCTTCATACAGCCAGATGGGTTTTAAAGGGGGTGCCTCTGAGTAAAATTTCACCATTTTCAACATTTCAACTTTTGTCGCCCGTTGCCTCCTTTAAAATGAAAATCCGGATTCAGATTTCAACCAAATTCCATTTTTATGGTCTCATTTTAAAGATAATTTAATACTGAACACCGCAGCTGGGGGTTGTTGTTGTATCCAAACACGTCTTCATACAGCCAGATGGGTTTTAAAGGGGGTGCCTCTGAGTAAAATTTCACCATTTTCAACATTTCAACTTTTGTCGCCCGTTGCCTCCTTTAAAATGAAAATCCGGATTCAGATTTCAACCAAATTCCATTTTTATGGTCTCATTTTAAAGATAATTTAATACTGAACACCGCAGCCGGGGGTTGTTGTTGTATCCAAACACGTCTTCATACAGCCAGATGGGTTTTAAAGGGGGTGCCTCTGAGTAAAATTTCACCATTTTCAACATTTCAACTTTTGTCGCCCGTTGCCTCCTTTAAAATGAAAATCCGGATTCAGATTTCAACCAAATTCCATTTTTATGGTCTCATTTTAAAGATAATTTAATACTGAACACCGCAGCCGGGGGTTGTTGTTGTATCCAAACACGTCTTCATACAGCCAGATGGGTTTTAAAGGGGGTGCCTCTGAGTAAAATTTCACCATTTTCAACATTTCAACTTTTGTCGCCCGTTGCCTCCTTTAAAATGAAAATCCGGATTCAGATTTCAACCAAATTCCATTTTTATGGTCTCATTTTAAAGATAATTTAATACTGAACACCGCAGCCGGGGGTTGTTGTTGTATCCAAACACGTCTTCATACAGCCAGATGGGTTTTAAAGGGGGTGCCTCTGAGTAAAATTTCACCATTTTCAACATTTCAACTTTTGTCGCCCGTTGCCTCCTTTAAAATGAAAATCCGGATTCAGATTTCAACCAAATTCCATTTTTATGGTCTCATTTTAAAGATAATTTAATACTGAACACCGCAGCCGGGGGTTGTTGTTGTATCCAAACACGTCTTCATACAGCCAGATGGGTTTTAAAGGGGGTGCCTCTGAGTAAAATTTCACCATTTTCAACATTTCAACTTTTGTCGCCCGTTGCCTCCTTTAAAATGAAAATCCGGATTCAGATTTCAACCAAATTCCATTTTTATGGTCTCATTTTAAAGATAATTTAATACTGAACACCGCAGCCGGGGGTTGTTGTTGTATCCAAACACGTCTTCATACAGCCAGATGGGTTTTAAAGGGGGTGCCTCTGAGTAAAATTTCACCATTTTCAACATTTCAACTTTTGTCGCCCGTTGCCTCCTTTAAAATGAAAATCCGGATTCAGATTTCAACCAAATTCCATTTTTATGGTCTCATTTTAAAGATAATTTAATACTGAACACCGCAGCCGGGGGTTGTTGTTGTATCCAAACACGTCTTCATACAGCCAGATGGGTTTTAAAGGGGGTGCCTCTGAGTAAAATTTCACCATTTTCAACATTTCAACTTTTGTCGCCCGTTGCCTCCTTTAAAATGAAAATCCGGATTCAGATTTCAACCAAATTCCATTTTTATGGTCTCATTTTAAAGATAATTTAATACTGAACACCGCAGCCGGGGGTTGTTGTTGTATCCAAACACGTCTTCATACAGCCAGATGGGTTTTAAAGGGGGTGCCTCTGAGTAAAATTTCACCATTTTCAACATTTCAACTTTTGTCGCCCGTTGCCTCCTTTAAAATGAAAATCCGGATTCAGATTTCAACCAAATTCCATTTTTATGGTCTCATTTTAAAGATAATTTAATACTGAACACCGCAGCCGGGGGTTGTTGTTGTATCCAAACACGTCTTCATACAGCCAGATGGGTTTTAAAGGGGGTGCCTCTGAGTAAAATTTCACCATTTTCAACATTTCAACTTTTGTCGCCCGTTGCCTCCTTTAAAATGAAAATCCGGATTCAGATTTCAACCAAATTCCATTTTTATGGTCTCATTTTAAAGATAATTTAATACTGAACACCGCAGCCGGGGGTTGTTGTTGTATCCAAACACGTCTTCATACAGCCAGATGGGTTTTAAAGGGGGTGCCTCTGAGTAAAATTTCACCATTTTCAACATTTCAACTTTTGTCGCCCGTTGCCTCCTTTAAAATGAAAATCCGGATTCAGATTTCAACCAAATTCCATTTTTATGGTCTCATTTTAAAGATAATTTAATACTGAACACCGCAGCCGGGGGTTGTTGTTGTATCCAAACACGTCTTCATACAGCCAGATGGGTTTTAAAGGGGGTGCCTCTGAGTAAAATTTCACCATTTTCAACATTTCAACTTTTGTCGCCCGTTGCCTCCTTTAAAATGAAAATCCGGATTCAGATTTCAACCAAATTCCATTTTTATGGTCTCATTTTAAAGATAATTTAATACTGAACACCGCAGCCGGGGGTTGTTGTTGTATCCAAACACGTCTTCATACAGCCAGATGGGTTTTAAAGGGGGTGCCTCTGAGTAAAATTTCACCATTTTCAACATTTCAACTTTTGTCGCCCGTTGCCTCCTTTAAAATGAAAATCCGGATTCAGATTTCAACCAAATTCCATTTTTATGGTCTCATTTTAAAGATAATTTAATACTGAACACCGCAGCCGGGGGTTGTTGTTGTATCCAAACACGTCTTCATACAGCCAGATGGGTTTTAAAGGGGGTGCCTCTGAGTAAAATTTCACCATTTTCAACATTTCAACTTTTGTCGCCCGTTGCCTCCTTTAAAATGAAAATCCGGATTCAGATTTCAACCAAATTCCATTTTTATGGTCTCATTTTAAAGATAATTTAATACTGAACACCGCAGCCGGGGGTTGTTGTTGTATCCAAACACGTCTTCATACAGCCAGATGGGTTTTAAAGGGGGTGCCTCTGAGTAAAATTTCACCATTTTCAACATTTCAACTTTTGTCGCCCGTTGCCTCCTTTAAAATGAAAATCCGGATTCAGATTTCAACCAAATTCCATTTTTATGGTCTCATTTTAAAGATAATTTAATACTGAACACCGCAGCCGGTCAACGGTATCACTTAATACATTCGGACTCCTTTTATATTAGCCGAATTTCGTTATTACATAAACGCGGAGTGATTCGGTGGTGCGCTATTTTAGATATAATTCGTCTGCAAATTACAGTCTGGCAAATTACGGAGCATGCGATGACGCCCTCAACGTCCGATGCAACGGGATTTATTTGCGCCCAATAGCGCCCAATAGAGAATGGTTTCTAAGAATCGTGAAGCTACCCAGATGACCCCATCTGGCTACATCTAGCTATCTGGGTAGATTCACATTGGTGTATTTACGGCGCTGAGTGTGACACAAACGACCATCCTTTTCCTATAGTATGGTACAGGGAAGGGAACATAAATAATAAACATCACATACGACAGCATTATGATAAACACAACGTTTACCTACCGTCGACTTTCTTCAAAGTCATGAATTTAAATTCGGGTAGAAAAAGAAAGATCGAATTCATTAAATATAGGCCTACATTTATACATCAAACAAGGCTACATTTTTACGATATTCTTGGTCAAATGTTTGCCCACCACTCTTACTCAGCTTAAGCTATACCAAATTGTGTGGTTACCTGATCAAATCCGTAAGAACGTTACTTTTCCAAACTTAAAATCTCTGTAAAATTAGCGTTTCACTCCAATGACTCAGACGCATCAATTGTTATGACCTGATTGATTGAGTTGACCTCTGATCTGGTGTCATGCCTGGTGATGAGGGCGATATGACAAGTCTGAGTGGATTCATTCAGCCGGGGGTATCAACCAGGGTTGGTTTGGGCAAAAAATATATAAGAAAGTTTCAGAAAGTGTCTGTAAAAATAAATTATTTCCTTGATGAACATACATGATATAGGCTAGCGCTAGCCCTACCCCAACAGCATTTCGGAGATAGGACCCCGGTTGGCAACATCTATACATAAATTAAAGGCTTTGTAATCATAAATCAGCACCGTAACCAAGATGTTTACACCCGAAACAGCTTCAAACCTATAATAGAGCAACATTAAGTTTGTATACTTACTGATTTTCTGGTAAAAAAGGCCTGTTGTGTGACAAGTTGTTGTCTGTAAGCGGGATTCAAGATGGCCGACGAAACAAATTTCTTAGCGCTTTTGGGTGGTTTACCTCAAAATTTCTTAGCGCTGCATGTGTGGCCGTCAACAAAGTCATTAGTGCTACGGTTATTTTTACGTTGGTAAGTCATGAATGTGGGAAAGGTCCTACACTCTTCCACAGCTCAATCAATCATAAAGTCATAGCGCATTCTGAACGAGGCTTGACGGGAGCAATGCTAAGTAAGATATTGATGCTACGGGCGTACCTGAGCGCTTTCCTATCCTTCTAATTATATATCCTGGCCGAAAAGTACCCAGCTGAATTATTCGTGAGCTGAATTTAACAGGGGAAGGATAGGACGCGTCAAGGCGCGAATGGCTGGTGCGTGGCTTCATTCTTTTTGGGGAGTTTCCGATCTACGCTCCGCTTAGATATCTATGGTGTGAAGGGGTCACACTACTAAATAGAGCTCCATAGGGTTATGTACAAAAACACTGATATAAAACTCTGTGTTAGACCACTAAATTGCGAAATTGGACCTTGTAGAGTGATTATTTCTGAAAGATGATCACATTTTCTCACCAAAAAGTGAAAAAAATAGGTAGGTGAACCTGCTCGATTTTTCAAAATACGCCCATGGAGTTGACTACCTCTCTGACGAGCTTGGAAATGCCGCCGTAATCGTCAATGTTTCCAGTAAAAAACACAAATTTGAGAGATCTCTCAAAATTTATCTAGATGATATTCACAGTTTATAGTCAGGGTGCATGTAGGTGATGTCCCATTAATCATAATTAATCAAAAATCATAGGCATTTACGCAATTGTATTACCGTCAAGTTTTTTTAATTGAGGATTTTGCCATGCATATTTTCCGATTCTAGCTTTAAACACCGCCCTTAAGGTTAGGGGATACACCATTTAGTGTAGTGCACCCTGAACCCCCTATTTTCTCCCGGCCCGCCCTCCGATGAAAATAATGAACGGTCCCTGAATATAAATAAAAATCGTGTCCAAGTTGCGCCACTGAAACTTCCATCACACCCACTAAATAGAGGGCATTATTTGTCATCATGCTGTGCGTATTTAGTTTATAAACAGCTCGTCACCTGCTTAGGATTTTGTTGGTGTTTTCGCGGTATTTGATTTCTTATAATCAAAATTTATATGAACGTAAGTAACAATTGCATTATTCTTTGCATAAATATCAGTTTATGTTCTATTCGAGTCGCCAAAGTAATGAAATAGAACGAAATCCGAGCGATGGTTCGTCAGGTTCGATCAAGCTTTCTGTCAGTACCCATGCATGCAGTGACTAGTTTTACTAGACTACTTGTCATGCTCATTCCTTGCAGGTGGCCAAATTGTCCCACCGATTTAATGGGCAAATTCAGCCACCAAGACAAAGTGCGTATAAATTCACTATGTTTCATGTTTGAAACCCAAAATAATTGTTCCAATGGAGTAAAATCTGTTGGGGTAAAATTTATGTTTGATTTCCTGTTTGAATTATTAAAAGCAAATTCTGATACTTGTTGAAGAGATGAAGAACATTGTGTGATTTTGGGTTTGAGACTGAGAGGCTTGATATCTCCCAGCACTATGTCTGGGTGGATCCACTAGCTATATGAGTACTTGTGGCCAGTGAAATACAAGGGGTGTGTCTATTGTAAAAAAGTTTTTGTAGTGATGGGCGGCGCAATGATACCATGTGATTTTTGTAAATTATAGGGGGGTTTGGTGTGAGGTGGGGGTATGTATAGATGGGGTGACAGGTGACGTCACACCGGGCAAAACGTGGCTAGTTGCTATTGTTCTTTGCCCGGCAGTTTGCGCGCGCATCATGTTTTGTTTAGGACCCGTGCTTTTAAAACTCTCGCCAAAGCATTATACGGCATAGCGGACAGTGTTCCCTCAAGCGTGTATCGACAGTCCAGTCCCTTCGCCCGTTGCTTTTGTTGATAAACATTGGATGTAAACAACGGTCACCTCATCTATAGGGAGAGTGTTTGTGATTGGGAAGGGGGTTAGTGATGGGGATGGTATTTGTGGTTGTGATTGGGAGGGGGTTAGTGATGGGGAGGGTGTTTGTGGTTGGGGAGGGGGTTAGTGGTAGGGAGGGGTTGTGGTGGAGGGCAGGGGTTTGTGGTGGCAAATGGGGAGAGGGTTTGTGGTGGGGAAGGGGATGGTGGCATGGATGCATGGCAGGCGCGTGGCTTTAGGGGCTCAAGCCCCCCGGGTCCCCAGAGGGTAACAAAAAAAAAAGAGGGGGAAAAGGGAGAGGAGGAGGAGGGGAGTGGAGGAGAGGAGAGGAGGAGGGGAGAAGAGGAAGGGAGGGGAGGAGGAGCCGGGGGGCACTGACATTGTAAAAAGGGTATAGATATAATAAGGTATGTGCAGCGCTGAAGACCCCCTTTTTCACCCTCTGCTGCTAGTTCTTATGACACCCCTTTTGAGCCTGCATCAGTTCTTAAGACTCCAATTTGATTGAAAATTCAAAAATCGCGAAATTTTGCGTTCCAAACCCCAATTCTTCGAACATTTTGCGTTCTTAAGCACACAAAAAATTGCAAATTTGCGTTCTTGCTAATCAAAATTGAACCATAGGCCAGTTCTCAAGACCTACTTTTTTGAAGAAAAAGTTCCTAAGACCCTATTTTTTGTCATAAAATCCACTCAGTTCAGTTCTGTAGCCCCCCCCCCCCCCCCCCCCCCCGCCCCTAATTGAGACCCTGGGTGGCACACCCCTACCCAAAAAAAAGATGAGTGCCCGGGAGGAGGAGGGGAGGAGGAGGGGAGGGAAAAGGAGAGGCCTGGAGCTTTTATTAGTGTCTCTCACTTTTTCTCTACGTCTCTGAACCACCATGTGAGTGTTTTATAACGAAAGTAAATATTGATAGCAAGGAGAGTTAAAACCAGGCAAGTTAAAACCCAACAACTTGGCCCTCTGAATCACCAGTGGCTAAACCAGGGAGACAGCGCCCCCCCCCCCCCCCCCCCACATTTGCAAAAGAGTAAAAAATAAAAAGGAAGATAAGGAGGAAGGGTAACGAGCATAGACAGTGCAAGCGGGGAGTGCCCCCCCCCCCCATCATTGTCACGGTGGGGACAATGCCCCCCCCCCCCAAAAAGGCCATTTTTTTGCGCAAATTAGTTTCAATATTTAACTATTCAACAGTGGCGTCGCCAGGGGGGGTGGGGGATGAGGGGGGGACGATAGCCCCCACCCACCCCCCCCCCCCAATATTGACGTTGGTTCATTTGACCACAGGATTTATGGAATTATGATGGTCAAAAGTACACAGATGAAATTTTTTCGCGCGCTACGCTCGCATAATGTGTCCCCAAAGTGCAACATTCTTTGCTACAAGCTTGTTTAAGAGTCAAAATGTACCTCGATTGTGCCAAAAATAGGTTTAAAGTCGAAACATTTCGCGCGCATTTCTTGGCACACAAAAGTCTTGTCGGTTCATTTTCATTTCTCGCCCCCCCCCCCCCATATGAATAACCTACCTAAATACGCCATTGCTATTCAAACTTAACAACATGGTTTCAGTAACGTTTTCTGGACCATTTTAGGGGGAAAAACTAGCAATTTTGGCACGCTTCCCGCGAGTTAGATTCAATGTTTCTTTATTCAAGTTATAAAAAGATGGCTTAAGGAACGTTTATCTGGACCATTTTAGTTTTAAAAAAGTGACAGTTTGTACGCTCAGGAACGTTTTTCTGGAGCTTTTTAGTGTTAAAATAGCATTTTTTTTGCAATGTTTATTCCAGCTTTATAACAACGTTGCAACATGTTTCAAGAACGTTTTCTGGACCATTTTAGTTAGTAAACTATACATTATTGCTCGTTTCGAGCCAATTGGTTTCATTTATTTATTATTCAAGCTTAAACAAAATGGCTTTATGAACGTTTTTCAGGACCATTTTAGTGTTCAAATAACCAGTTTTTGCACAAATTATTTTCAATGTTTTATTATTCAAGCTTAACAAGATTGCTTCAGGAACATTTTCAGGACCATTTCAGTGTAAAAATAACAAATTTTGGCGCGCTACGCGCGAATTAGTTGGAATGTTTTATTATTCAAGCTTAACAAGATAGTTTCAGGAACGGTTTTTTTAACCTTTCTTTTTACAATAGCCATTTTTTTAAAATATTTTGTTATTCAATTTGAACAAGATGGCTTCAGAAACGTTTTCTGGACCTTTTTATTGTTAAAATAGACATTTTTTTGCACGCTACGCGCGTATTAGTTTCACTGATTATTTATTATTCAAGCTTAACAAGATAGCTTCAGAAAAGTTTTTCTAAACCTTTATTTTTACAATAGCCAATTTTTTCGCGCTCCGCGGGAATTTTTTATATTTGGTGTTATTAAATTTCAACAAGATGGCTTCATAAATGTTTTCTGAAACTTTTTAGTGTTAAAATAGACATTTTTTGCGCGGTACGCGCGTATTAGTTTCACTGATTATTTATTATTCAAGCTTAACGAGATGGCTTCAAGAACGTTTTTCTAAACCTTTATTTTTACCGCGCCAATTATTTTCATACTTCTTTGTTATTCAATTGGAACAAGATGGCTGTAGAAACGTTTTCTGGACCTGTTTAGTGTTAAAATAGACATTTTTGGCGCGCTACGCGCAAATTAGTTTCATATTATAAGTCAAACTTAACAACATGGCTTCAGGAACGGTTTGTTAAACTCCCGGTTAAACCTTTCTTTTGACAATAGCCAATATTCCAAAAAATCCAATCCAAGCCAAAAATTCAATCCAAGGGGGCACATCCCCCTCAGACTCGTTACCGCGGATAGCGGTGCGAACCAATGAAATTTATTTTTAAGCCCCCCGGGTAAAAAAATCCTGCGCACGCCTATGCATGGGGTGGGGTGGGTAGGGTGTTTGTGGTGGGGGAGGGGTTTTGTGGTGGGGGAACTGTTTTGTGGTAGGGGAGGGGTTTGTGGAGAAGAAGGAGGAAGAGGAGAAGAAGAAGGAAGATGAGATTACTTGACAAGATGGCTTCAGGACAGTTTTCCATGACCATTTTAGTTCAAAAAGTCAAACATTTTGCGCGCTCCGGGCGAATATTTTCTGCAGGTTTTGACATTATATTGACCCTCAGACCCACCGAATATTCTAAATATGTGGGGGACTTTAAGAACATACTGAAACAAAGTTTTAATCCAAAAACCACACCAAAAATTCTAAATATTATGTGGGGGACCTTATTATCATACTGGACCATTAGTGTTAGAAATGCAATTTTGTTTGTTTTACATGACCATTTTAGTTAAAACTCAACAATTTTGCGTATATTTTCTACAGGTTTTAACATTATAATGGCCCTCAAACCATACCAAATATTCTAAATATTATGTGGGGGGACGTTAAAAACATCATACTGGACCATTTACGTGTTAGAAATGCCAATTCTTGCACGCTTCGCGCGTATTAATTTCAAAATTTCATTTTATAAGCTTAACAAAGTGGCTTCAGGACAGTTTTCCATGACCAATTTTAGTTCAAAAACTCAAAAATTGTATGCGCTCTGCGCGAATACAGGTTTTAACATTATAATGACCCTCAAACCACACAAAAAATTCTAAATATTATGTGGGGGACGTTATAATCATACTGGACCATTAGTGTTAGAAATGCAGGTTTTTTTTGGCGCTTCGCGCGCATTAGTTTCACAATTTCATTATTTAATCTTAACAAGATGTCGTCAGGACAGTCTTTCATGACCATTTTAGTTCAAAAACTAGAGGTTTTAATATTATAATGGTCCTCAAACCACACCAAATACTCTAAATATTATGTGGGGAACGTTAAAAACGTCATACTGTACCTAAAAATTGTCGGACATTGCTCATTTGCATATTAATGACTTGAATAGATAATTAGCTAATTTGCATATTTAATGAGCTTATGAAACTAAATTATAGTTTAAAAGATTGGGTATCATACAGTTAGCCAGTATATCAAGTTTAATTGCACTACACCATTCATATCTGGATTTATAACATTTAAGCATATTAAATTAGCTGGACTTAGTCATTTTTGATTGTGGTCAGTGAAACTGGTTAAAATGACCAATTTCACTAGGTTATTTTAGCTTAATGCAATACAATTTTACCATATTTTTTAATTTAACATGGTATATAGATATTCAATTGTTAAGAAATATGTGTAAATGGTGTTTTGAATATGACATTATTAACTAATTGAGCTCTCTAACTCCTGAAAAATTAGATTTTTGGGCATTGTTACTGTTTTGGCAGGTTTTCGGCCATTTTGGGAGTATTTCAAAATACTGTAACACAAGAACGCACTGACCGATAGTCATAATTCTTTTTGGAAAATAATTCTTACATTACAATCTTTCATTTGACACCCATGCCAAGAATCCAATGCACAAAGTAGTGACTTTTTCATTTCAATCTATCTATCCCATTTTGGCACATCAATTACTCATAAAGGCTGTAATAGTGAGTGAAAGTGACAGCACAGGGCAGAGGTCAAAATTGACTCTATCGCTGACCATGGTTAGCTACTCAATTAACCTGCATATGACCCAGTAAAACCAAATTTTCCCTACACATAAGAGATGGCACACACTACAATCTATGCACACACTTATTAAATGTGGATATGGTACAAAATGAATATAAGTTTTATAGTTTCAACCTTATTTGAAAAGTTAAATATAATGCAATCAAATAGACAGTAAAGGTATGATATCACTGACAATAATAATTACAGTAATCAGTCATTTCTAAAAGTTAATGCCAGCATGTTATTGTAAATGTGGATATTTTCGCACTAGATTATTTTTCACGCTTCAAGCAGCTACTGCGAAAATAAAAATGCTTGACAATATTTCCTTTGTGTGTAGTCATTGAATATAAAAAGGAACTTTCAAATCGGGAATATAAAAACAAGCCAAATGATTAAAAAATTGGCAAAGCGCGAACATTTATTTAACCGCACGAAAATTACACCTTTTTAAAGTACTTGAGATATGCTTGCCTTTTGAATCTCTCTATACTATGGTGATTTCAGTGTGAGATGGAACATGTCTTGTACCTTTTGCAATGCAAAACTTAATCCACAATGTCAAACCATACCTTGGTAAATGGACAATTTTCAGATCTAAATATTCTGTTCAGTATAAATTTAAACATGAAACCTCTACAACACCAATAATTTAATAAAAAGGTCATGTTCCATCTTATGATGAATGTACTATAGTAGCTATATAAACCATAGGCCAAGTTCAAAAAGGTGTTTGGTTGCCTTCCGCGACCAACAATCGCGTTTGTTTTTGTGGGTTTTTTTAAATTTCATAATTTTTGACATATTTTGTCCCAAAGATGTAGAAATAAATTCTCTGAAATGTTTTGAAGTCCAATTTATCAAATGTAATTCAAAAATATTGTGTTTATACATTCCATGTATAAATTGCACTTTTTGTCGAAGCCCGGTATAGGAAAAAAAGAAGAATAAAATCCTACCTACTTACCGACCGACCCACAATTTTTTTCTCTTTAGAGGGCAACCAAACATTTTTTTTTGGGTCATGGTAAATAAATGAATGTCATGAATGATATTTGATTGTAATCAATTTGAGTAAAATTGAAATCATACCTAGAAACACTGATTTGCGTGGAAAAAATAAATTGCTTCACAAAATGCCTTGGGGAGCTATTTAACCGAATGTATGCTGTTTCAACCGAATGATAGCAGAGCCGTGTCCCCCCCCCCCCCCCCCCCCCACACCGCCCACCCTCTTTTGGACACGTTACTGAATCTACTGAATCTCCTTTTTTTATAAAAGCTATTTTAACAATTAGTTACAGATGCTCATAAATAGCTCAGAAAAGTGCTAGCTATAAATATATGAAGCCAGTAATATTTCCAAAAGTAGTGTACCAGCCGGTTGAAGTTTCGCTATTAAAATGCACTACGAACACTCAGTCATACTATTTAGGTCCCACATATATATACCACCACACACTTGACCTTACAGTTCTGAGGTCAGACAAACCTACCTACAAACTAATAGCTGCAGTGTTGACAGCCACATTACTATATAGGTCAAAGTTATTAACCTACCGTAAATTCAATTGTACAATTTGACAGCTGTCTACGTCATACGCGTCATAAAGCGGAAAAAATTGCCGGTCTGAAAAGCACTACTTTGTGCAGTGAATTCTTCTCATGCCAATTTTGTACATGTCTCAATTATTTAAATTGTATGTGTGCTATGCCTACTATTACCTAAAGGGATAAGAAGCGCCCATTCATACCATTCATGTGCAGCGATCCAGGCCTGCTACGACATTACATACTTGATGGCCAATCGATACTCACCATTCAGTTTAATTTGTAGCACGACCTCTATATTTGAGCTAACACGCTATTTTGATACAGTTCCATGCGTAGCTAGGTTTTTTATTAAGGGGGGCAAGAAATGAAAGTGAACCGACACAATTTTTCTGACAAAACAAATCTGCGCTACATGTATGCGCACGAACATTTCTGATTTTACACATATTTTTGCTATGATTGATATACATTTCGGCTTTAAACAAGCTTCTACCAAAAATATTATAGCGCGCGAAATTTGTCCATCTGTGTACTTGTGAGCTTCAAAATTCCTTGGTTCCGCTTGTCAAATGAATCGACAGTGCCAATCTCAACTGACGCGACAGTCAATATTGGAAGGGGGCGATCGCCTGCTCATTGCCCCCCCCCCCCCCCTCAGGATACGCCACCGTTTTGATACGCAGCTCTGATCAGCAGAGTTCACAGTATTTAAATTTCTTATTTCACAGTGCAATGACTTCAAGATCAAGAAATTGCAGAAACTATAGGAAGTGCCTAATCTGCGGAACCAGAGAGGATTTACAATTGAACTATATCCAATTTCACAAGTTCCCTAAAGATCCAGCAAGGTTAGTAAGCAAATATCAGTAGATATGTAAACAATATGTGACCCAACCCAACATGTTCCATCAAACAAATACCATTTTCATCAAGCTAAATACTAAAGTCACTGGGTGAGGCAAGCTTTGTGAGGACTTGCATTGTCTTGATGCAGTATGATTCGGTCTTTGCCGGCTCCATTTCACAGGTATAGATACATAACTGCAGAAATGGGCTTGGTAAATTCTATACAAACTATGATAGGCCTATATCCCCACTAAATTTACAGAAGAGGTACAGGGTGTCCCAAAAGTCTATGCACGACTTTGAAGCTTTGTATTTCACAAAATATAAGTCGTATTGAAAATATGAATACATATTTAGAAAGAGGAGATGTGGGAAATAATTTTGATACCAAACATCGGAGTAACATCTGTTTGTAATGCCACCCTTGAAGTAAAACAAGGTATTTAAAAAAAACTGGACGGGGGAGATAGAAGACTGTTGAATTATCCCGTGCTTTTTCTCTTACGTGACACGGGTCATTCTATACGTGCGTGTCACGGGTACCCGTATCCCGTAAGTCTCACTCTCCGTGAATTCCCAAACCCAACCCACAGTAGAGCCCAAGCCCCGTAATAACCTGCATAGTGCATACCACCACGCAGCGTTCGATTTAACCAATGTAGCATCACGAAATACGACACACTTTTGAACACTAATGCACAAATATGTAGCAAAAAGTGCTACGCCAAAAGATTCCCTACTTGATCTCTGATCACGTACCATCAAAGCCAAACCTAAAGATTGAGTGTCATCTTCAAATAACTAAAACAAAGTATGGTAAATCTTGAAATATCGGCGGTTCATTTTCACTTTCGTCCAGAGTTAAAAATCCCATTGGTTTACACGTACTTGCGCAGAATTTTTCTGTCGGTTTAAAATGTGTACAAAATGGCGGAGTTCTGCGCATCTCGGAGAAGTAATAATCATGACGTCACTTCTAGTCTTGTTTTCGTGTCGCATGGCAAAGGTCGAGGGGTTGTTGCCATATCATTGGGCTAATCATATTGAAGGGTTCACACCTCTCAGCCGCCCTCTTATGTCGCTATCTTGCAGGCTCCGATATTTGTACAGCTTTAGCGTCCGTACGGTAATATTGATGACTGGGGGATGTAGCCTAGGGTTCGCCATAATCATTGGGCTAATTGCGAGACCAAGGCAACACGGAACAAAGAGGCCGTGGACTCAGTGACTCAGTATATTACTAAATCATATAATATAATACAAAATAGCATCCAAATAGCTTAGTATATTACTAAATGGCATCCAAATAGCTGAAATAACTTACTGTGTCCTCTTACCTTCATATTATAACAATATCAATTACATTTTACAACAAAATCGCTTCAGAAGATGATTAATGCAAGTTATTAATATTAGCAAATGCCGCGAATTTTAGGGGTTTGTGAAAAGGTTACGACTTAGAAACGTCGTTTCAAATGACGGGGTCGCTAATCTCCCCCGTCAAAAAGTATTACTGCAAAAATGTAATTTTATACTTCGGAGGAATAAAGTTCATAAATCCATACCTATTGAGATAGAGGGTAGAGTTGGTTACACGGAAAGTGATCCGTCAATTGTAATATTTAAAATTTTACATTACAGTGATATCATTATAATAACAAACTATATCACACATAATTTTCGTTTCTATAGTGAAATATAATTTAAATGTTTTCCATGTATACAGAGACGTGTGCTAATGCAAAATCACAGACCTAAACAATTGAATAACGTACAGAAAAGTGAACACACACATCACACAGCTGTCAAACATGTTAAAATTTAAACTTAGCGGATTATTTTAATGCTGCTTGAAGGCCTCATCGAAGGTTGTTTTACCCATTTAGAATATGTTCCTGTGTTCAAAAATGTATCCACCAACTTCAGAATGGATATTCTTCCTGGTGCGCGTTTCACTTTGAAATGTTTTCTGAACTTTTGTTGAGTAGGTTGAACTGAATGTGTTTCAGCGTAGAACCATACAATTTGTATTCGCTTATCTATGCTGTAAACCATCTTGAATGAAGACTTTTGCTGTGCAATGTTGTCTACTACGCTTATATATGTTGTGAGTGACGGAGTTTGGTATTAAATAACATTAATGTCGCAAGGTAAGCAGTGAACTGTGACTACGTTGCTTTCATACCGTTAATTTATGCGCACCTGATTTTAGCAACAATTTGTGTACTTGGTATGGGTTGGTCTGGCACGGCCAATGACTTTCAACCAGTTTTATAATGTTGTGGGTTCACCAATAGGGTTGTGTTTGGTATCAAATTAATTTCCCAAATCTCGTCTATCAAAATATGGTTAAATTTATACCATATGATTTATATGTTATGAGATATGACTCTTCAAAAACGTGCATAGACTTTTGGGACACCCTGTAGATAAGAATGTGATGTAAAGGATGACATAACACAATAATTAAAGACAGTATTGTCTTGTGTAGCTGGGACTACCTTAGGTGACAAAACATACTCAACCACCCTCCTTCAACCTCTCTTCAACTCTTTTAGATGAGATGAGATGAGAGATTGGTCAACATAGATTAAAACGGTTACAGATAACTCTCTATTGTTTAAGAAAGTTATTACCCACCTTAGGGTTTGTTTATGTATAGTTAATTAAAATTAATTGTACACTTATACAATTTCAGACGTGCTGCATGGTTGCAAAACCTCAAAGTTGAAGTGGACGTAGATACAGAATTGCTCAAGAAGTCACACGTCCGGGTGTGTTCACAGCACTTTAAAAAGAGTTTCAATAGAAAGGGTAGGTAACTGTACCGGGTGGTTAAAAAACAAGTTGACCCAAGTTCAAGGTGACTTTTTGACCACATTTATAATTTCAGAGAATTTGTTTCTATTTAGTCTTGATCAGCAGTAAGTTTTAAAATTATCCTCAAAAAATGGTATATTTAGCTTGTTTGGTTTTTCAGATTGATTCATTACAGAAAGCATACACAAAACTGTCTTGTCCATATTTTGAGGATAATTTCAAAACTTACTGCTGATCAAGACTAAGTAAACACAAATTATCTGAAACTATAAATGAGGTTGAGAGATAACCCTGAACTGGTTTATCCTTGGTGTAAGACAGCACGAAACTAACCTAGCACCAAATCCTCTATTGAGGGATTAAAGGATTATACAGCTTTAATCCGTAATAGGTCTGGACACTAGTCTAACTTATAAATACATGAAATATCTTACACCAAGGATACACCCTTGAACTTGGGTCAACTTTTTTTGAACCACCCGCACCCGGTATGCCAAACTAGATGCAAGTTGGTCCAATGGACAAACGTCACATATCCTCCTGGCTGGCCATAGTTAAATATATCGTCGCTGTTCTGACATACCGGCACATCTCTTTACTTATTTCTGTTGTGATGTGCCGGTATGTCAGAACAGCGACGATATGTGTGCATACTTGTTATCAGCTCATCATACATGAATTCAATGAAATTTTGATAACCAATCAGTGCTGTGAGTTTGAGCTTAGGTATAGCACAACCATGAATGCTGATGTGAAGTGCGCCCATTGCCAGTCTAGAAAAATTTCCCATTCGTCCAATTTCCTAAATGATCTTTGTGTTTGTTGATCCAATCAGACAGCCACAACTACCATGAAGATGTCTTTGTAGGCCGGACAGTGGCATAGCCAGAGGGGGGCAGTAGGGGGATTGGCCCTTCCCTCATTATTTTGCCTGTCGGTTATTGTTGGTTCATTTGACAAGGAAAATTTTGGTATTATGGAATTTTGACGGCCACATTTGTACAAAGGTAGCAATTGTTGGTGTGCATGTGTTCCCAAAAGTTAATGTCAAGTTTTTAGCAATTTGTTTAAAGCCAAAATGTACCTCAATCACGCAATCATTGCCAGATTTGTGTAAAGTAGCAAATTTGTGTGCGCTACACTTACATTTGTTTTATAGTCAGTTAAGACCTATATAATTATGGCATATTATGTGGCGAATTGGCAATTGTCTCCGCTCTGGCTTCAAAATCCTGCGTACCTCATTGCATTGCACTGCCCATCCACCGCTTGCTATTTCACGAAGTTATGTTGGTTCACTTTTATTTATTTCCCCCCCCCCCCCCCCAATATGATAGACCTAGCTATGCCACTTCCTAAATGTGTTGAAGAGAATTGCTGGAAAAAGTGGACGGTTAGTCACAAATTCTGGACTGTACTAGTATCGTCTAGTATCATTCGATACTGCAAATTTAGTGATCCAGTATCGAACGATACTGGCACATATATAATATAAAATGTTCCAGTATACTGGAACACAATGTACCAGTATACACCTAACACAAAAAGTCCCTGACCAGGTGCTTTGATGTTGGCTAATTCAAAATCAATTATCAATACCAAAAATCTGAGATATAAATTTAATGAGCAAATTTCTTCTACGTACTTTGATATCTCATTCATAAAAATCGAGTGGATATATTTGGCTTGACAAACCAAACAAATTGAAAATGTCCTTTTCCTTTTACAATAGCCTGTTAAAGAACGTATACAACACCATCTGATATGATTTTGTTGTCCAACATTTTCAGATATAACACAAGAACAATTAGCAACAAATCACACAGATTCACCGTTACCCAAGATGCAACAGCCAGATGCGGAGAAGGATGATGCAACAATTGTGCTACCTGATACACCCCCTAGCCCTCTCACATGTTACGCGGTAAGGTTACGCCCTGGACAAGAGATAAAGAGCGCCCTACAGTGTTTTATCGCAAGAAAACATCTCCAATCTGCATTTATACTAACCTGTGTCGGCAGTGTGCGGAGGGCGACTTTACGTTTGGCAGATTCACATACAGTAAGTTATACTGAGGCTACACTGCCAGTGGTGGCACCAGCCTCATAATTTGGGGGGGGGGCAAATGTGTGGGGAATTTTATTTTTATTTTTAGGGGGGCATGAAGCGCACATTTGTTGTACCATTTTACGCATAAATTGTCAAATTTGGTCTAATACTAACTAATTTGGTATGAAAATGTGCCCTTGCCCGCAAAATTTATGCTGTTTTATTCTTAAATTGTCAATACTTGGTCTAATTTAACCTAATTTAGTAAGAAAATGTGCGCATAGCGCGGAAAAAAATGCCTTTTTATGCTCAAATTGTCTATTTTTTTCTAATTTTAACTAAATTGATTTTTTTTTTAGGGGACAATTATTGTCAATACCCCCCCCCCCCCCCCCCCCCCCGTAGTGCCGCCACTGTGTACACTGCAGAACCAGTATGTATGGCTCACACGTATGAATCGTAAAAGTCTCGTATGTAAGACTTATACGATAGGCGTCTATGCATCACAAGCACAGGGCTGGAAATAGTACCCACCCACCTGCCCATAGCGGGTAACTTTTGCGTCGAGCAGGTGAATATGCAAACAATTCAAAAACTCGCAGTGTAAGGGAGTTACACGGTCTGATAGAATTTCTGCTGTGCGGGTATTGCTATGAGTTACCTGCCAGACTAGCTAGTTGAAAAAAATCTGAAGTTCCAGCCCTGCACAAGCACCAATGACAATTGAACTGGGACCAATGCAAATATTTCTCCAGGGTTCCCGGAAAGAAATCCTGGGTCAAACAAGACAAATCTTTAAATAATATAAATGTCAAAATTACCTAATTAGTAAGCTTTAAAATGGATCTGAGATGTCTAGAGAGACCAAATTAAGCTAATTTAAAGCAGTATTAACCCTAACTCCCACGGCTATGTTTTTTCGCGTGTATCGGGGGGAGGGGGAAAAAGTACAATTTGTTTAACCCGAAAAATCACTGAGCACCCCTGGGATTTTATCCCGAGACCATCCGCACCCCAGTCTGTGCCCCTACCAACTGAGCTAACTCCCCAGCGCATATGCGGGCACAAATTTCCTGCCCACATGCCTGCGGTAGGTGACCTAATGGAGCCAATGCAGCAGCACGCGCGTGGAGATTTTTATTTTGTATGGTGTAGTAGGGTTAGGGTTAACTTATGATGAAACGGCAAGGATTTCGCCATTTTCCCAAAGATTTTTCTTTTTGCCTCCCTGTGTTGATGCTGGTACCATCACTGGCTAAAATCTCACCATGTAACTCCTGGGAGCTCGACTCCATGGACCCCCATCAAAGACTTGCCAATAAACCACTTCATTAATATCCAAGTCATATCACGCTAGATCAGCCCTAGAATAGGCCTATAGCAAGTTGCGTCAGGAGTAATCTCGCAGAAAATTGATTGCCTTTCAAAAAAGTTCCCAGAGAGATTTTTTTTGTCTCTGCCCTGTATCTCTCTACCATAATTTTCTCAGTTCATTGCTTGAATTTCCATTGGTGCTTTTACGTATGGCGATGTTCCATACAGAGTCAGAAGTTCGTCAGAGGTTGCGAGAATCCATTTAGATTCTCGCAAAAGGATTTTGCGAGAATTATCTACGGATTCTTCTCCATTCAAATAATGTGTTTAGACACATTATCTATGAGAATCAACTTGGATTCTCACACCTTTACCGGCGGGAATCTTTGAGAGAATGGATTCTCGGATTCTCCTCGAATTTCTGACCCTGTTACATATTACTTTTGCGCATATCGTACAAGTCGCTTATAGACGTATGAACCAGACATACTTGAATTGCAGTGCGGCCGTAAGTCAGCCATTTAAATTACCATACCTCCTACAAGATGTTTTTGTTGATCTGGATTTCTAGGGGTTTGTGTGCCAAAATATATCTTAAGACAGTGGGTCATTGAAAATGGCAGATCCAATTCTTTGCAGCCTTAACCCTAACTCCCCGGGCGTGGTTTTGTGAATTAAACTAGCAGGAAAGAAAAATTGGTCAAATTTGAGGGGAAAATTGGATTGAGTGCAAGTCTGATGCTCTACCGAGTGAGCTATACGGTCAGGTTCAAAAAACTTTAAGTTTTTTCACAAGTTGAACGCCTGGCAGAGTGTGGTACGAGATTGACCGGGCGATCGTGCGGCACAAGATTGTAGCATTGTCTGGTTTTGTAGTGTCTAGGTACGTTAGGATTAATAATAAGGTGTGTTTTTTAAAAAGAATTCTTGCTTAATTTTTATTTATGTTTTATTAATTTAAAGTTATTAATCAATGTTTTGTCTGAAAAAGTGTGATATTAGTGGTCTAAAAAGTCAGAGATGTTGTTTGAAATTAAGAACATTATTTTGTTGAAAATATAAGAGTAAGAACTCTTAGTCTTTAATATATGAGTGTGATTGTTAAGATTAAAAAAGGGGGTCAGGAAAATGTAAACCATGATGGGAAAATGTGACAATGTCATAAATTGCGAAAAAATCTATTTAATTTGTGCCAATGATTTGTCAATTTAATCTCTGGATTCCCAACATTTACATTGGGTATGGAAAGGAAATAGCAACTTTCAAACTCATGTGGACTACCTGCTGATTGGTTGAAATTGTAAGTGGTGTCAAGATGATTATATCATGCCAATGGGAATTATTGTATAAAAAGGACATCCATGGGGGTTAAATACAAGGTAAAGATGAGATAAACTGTATGTTTCACATTATTTCAGATGTTGGAAGTTGTCAAGAATCACGAGATTGTGTCATTGGTTGGTACTTTATCTGAATCTGGTGGTTGTCATCTACATGCTAGTCTATCAGATGAAAAAGGCCAGGTAAGTCATATACACTCGGCAAAAGAAGTTCTTGGACACTTAAATTAAATTAATATTTAATAGAATATATATAATTATATATATGATACATATATATAATTGTATATCAAAATAAGCAGAAAGTAATCCTCTAACAGCTTAACATGGAATTTAGACATGATCACTCATGCATGGCAGATCCCATTCACTTGACAATGGCAAGAAGATTGCAAAAAATTGGATAATCCCTCCATTCAAATGACTGTAAATGCTCATTTCTTGCAATTTCCTTTTACGCACCTTACCATTGCTTAATGAATGTGCTCAGCCATGCATGAATGCGTACATCTTAATTTCATACAGACATGATAGAGAATTATTGTCTGCTTATTTTGACATGACATGCAATTGTTTAATTTATATTAAATATTTATGTGAAATATTTGAACTTCAATGAGTGTCAAGGAACTTCTTTTGACGAGTGTATATAGGGTGTGTTCAGACAATGAGATTGTGTCATTGGTTAGGACTTTATCTGAATCTGATGGTTGTCATTTACATGCTAGTCTATCAGATGAAAAAGGTCAGGTGAGTCATAAATATAGGGCGTGTTCAGACAATGAGATTGTATCATTGGTTGGTACTTTATCTGAATCTGATGGTTTTCATTTACATGCTAGTCTATCAGATGAAAACTAGGCCAGGTGAGTCGTACATATTTTAGAAACAGGTTTTACTTTTGCCCTACAGAGATCATTATATATCCAATCCAAAATATAATCCCAACAAAACAGCATTCAGGAAAAAAAACCTGGAGAAAAATTATTGAATGCCCCTTTGTTTGTGTATTTTGCACAGATCTATAAACTAGATCTGATGCATCGCCATTTTTTTTATCCACCATGGGGACAAATTTGAAGGTATGTCGGTATTTTTCAGAAAAAGTGCATGAGCATTCATTCCACGTATTTCAAACCTGCCAACGCGGAGAAAGACATAACTCCAGTACGCGACCATATATTATAGCTACCTCTGCTCTTTTTCGTGTAATTCCAAAAAATAATGACATACCTCCAAATTTCCCCCCATGATGGACATTCAAAATGGCTCCCGTTACACGTAAAGAGATAGGGCGATATATTTCGTACTGGATCTAGTTTTTATATCTATGATATTTTGTTCCAGGTGATTGGTGGACATGTGATGGGGAACATGGAGGTCTTTACAACAGCAGAGATAGTCATTGGTAATTTGCCGTCTGTCAAGTTCAGCAGAGAAATGGATGAAGAGACATCCTACAAGGAACTGAAGGTTTTGCCAAGTGTTTGACGACAAACTTTTGATTCTGATTTTAGACTTTAACATCCATTGGGATGATTATATGTGTGACCAATCGGCAGCAGCAAAGATGAAATGGCAGCCCTTCATTTATTGAACATGGAAAGTCACCTGAATCCATGCAGCTCTGTAATGACTTGCATCATATCCAGGCCTGGAAATAGCACAGGTCTGCCCGCCTGCCCATTTCGGGAAACTTTTGAATCGGGCGGGTGAAGATACAAAAGTACCCACCCGACTGGCGGGTAACAATTTTCAAACTCACAGTGTAAGTGTGTCACATTTCTGTTGGGCAGGTATTTTTTGTGAGTTACCTGCCCAACTGGCTGGCTGAAAAAATCTGAATTCAAGCCTTGATCATATCTATATTGAGACCATCAGTGTTTTGTAATAAGGCCAAATGAAAAAAACACCTACATTCTCATACTAACTTTTGGGGGAAAAAGAGGATGAGATGAAATAAACGATGTGAAATCACCTTATACCAGCAGGGTATTGCCTGATTAGTTGTGTAACTTGAAGAGGACGTGGCCTATGTATAAAACAAATCATGGTTATGGAGGGTTGGTTATCACAAAACCTGTCTTAAAATGCTCATTGGACTAAAGTAAATATATTACCAAGATGTCAGCTTTTTACATATTTTAACAAAAAGGTTATGGAAGAAATAAAGAGGAAAAAGAGGAAACATTGAAGAATTCCTGAAAAAAGATGTGCGAGGTGTCGAGAAACTACTTAATGTTTTTACTTGGCCTATCAGCCGTTTTGTGATTTACAGCCTACTCTCTGATACTATTAAACTCTATTTCTAATTTTAAGAACATGTACCCTTGATCAAATATGTATACTTTTAGCTGCCACATACTCAATGACCAGCAATGTTTATAGTCAGACATAACTTGCAATTAGTGCATGTTTACGGATACTGTCAATAAACACTTTTTTTTAATGTTCTTCACACCATTAAAAACCATGTTCTGCCCCCACATTTACAATTCCCTGCATTTATCATCTTTTATATTTTACTGATAATTGCACGGAAAGACAAATGCAAAGCCCAAAACATCTTGTTCGTCGCTGTTCTGTCAAAACCTTGTATGTTTTTCCGGCCCTTCAGCATGTACATGTATATAAAAAGTAAAACTGCGCAACGATTATGCAAAGGAAGAGTTGCTTTATACATGTTCAGGGGCAAGAGCACTTACAAGGTTTTAATAGTTACATGTATGTTGTTTGGCCCTTGAACATGTTTAGAACAGAGTCCCAAATGTTATACATAGGAAGTATTACTTTATACATGCTGAAGGGCCAGATGGAGATGCAACAGGACAGTGACAAAATGCTAAGCACAAAGCAGAGCTTTTGTTTTATGCCTTGTACAGTCCTCAAAATAAGTAACTGACCAGGTATTATAAATTTTACTCTTAACTCCAAAACTATAGCTTCTAGACATAAAAATATTAAATTATAAAGTTGTAGAGTCTGTCCGTTGCAAGTCCGAGGCTGTGTGTAGAAGAAAAAATATTAAAATGAAAAACAGACTTTGTTTTGGTTTTGGGCACATAACTGAATTCATATTCATTCCATCACAAATTAAAGAGAGGGTATTGCCGTACAACTTTATAATTCAATATTTATACGTAGGAGCTATAATTCTGGAGTTAAGAGCATATTCATTACCTGGTCAGTTACTTATTTTAAGGACTGTATGTTGCTCATTGTGTCCACACTTAGCGAAACCATATGCCTTAAATACTCTGGTTACAGAGATAGAGTTAACCCCTTGAGAACTACCTGCTAATTGGTTAAAAAGATGGATATGTATATCATTTGTTGCACCAATCAGAGACATGTTTAGAACAGTGATGAAGTTCGGTGTCAAAAAATCTATATTTTTAATTGGTTATTCAAAAGAATATACATGTATTCTGTTAGATTATATGCTGTTATTATGTTGAATCATGCCTTCTCAAATGGTGGCGCGTGCGCTACTTGTGGCGCATTGCATCAGTCCGAGTCGCGCGCGGAAGGACGCACGAACAAAAAAAATAATAAATTTAAAAATATATATATATATATCCTCAACTTCAACCATATTGCAAGAAGCATGAAGAGCCACTTCAGCCACTAACTGCAGTGGTGTAAGTCATGATTATTAGTAGAAGGCCTATTGATTATCACTACATTTGCTACCATTTTTTGTACATTTTACCATCAACATATCTTTATTTCTTGTACCATATTGCATGCAAATATAGCTCTCCTTAGCCTCTTAAAATGGGGTAAACCCATGAGCTTCCAGGGGCCCTAATGCGGGCCCATGGACCCACCCGTTATTCGCTCGCTACGCTCGCAGGGATAGTGGTGCTTCTAAACCACTAACATCTCAAAAGTGGTGCTTCACAAAATCTAATTTAGAAGGCCTGATATACACAACATATAATTTAGTGATCACCATTGTGTGATGAGATGATATTTGAAACTGCATATGTTTCATTCATTATAATAATTGTCAACCTCAGACAATATATCTTACCACCGCCTTTGTAGTGCATTGAGGGTTTTTATTTTATCTTGCTCAATATACATCGTGACATTATGCAGGGTGAGTCAGAAACAATGGGCAATTTTTTATTTAAAAAACGCTTAAAAAATGTCAGGCCTTCATATTATAATCAGAACTAATGATTGTGCTTAAAAGATCACATATTTGGGTTTCATTAGAAAAAAGAGATTAAATTTGACTATTGCATCATAATTTACATCAATTTTAGCCCAGTATTTTAAAACCAATTCCTGGGGATTGGCTATAACACATATTCATACACTCTTAGTAGTGTTGAACCAATCAGAAAACAAGAAACATAAATATGCCGAGTGCATTGAAAGTGACTAATGCACTCCGTGTGCGTGTCGTTTAATGCAAGCACCACGCGCTTTGTTTTGATTGGTGGTTCAGGCATTGCGGGTTCGCCGATTTTCACTGCGGGTGTTAGCTAACTTGTTAACACATTTTTATTTGTTATTTCACAGATCAAGATTATGCTTAAATTGTGAATTTTTATTTATATAGTGTTGTGTATGAATTAGATCAATACATGTATATGTTTTTTTCTTGAAAAATTAGAAAAATCAATGCACTTGCCCAAATGCTGATGTGCTCACAATAGCACTCCCCCTTTGGGTCGTGCCATTATTCACACATCAACATCAGCGCGCGTGCATTGATTTGTCTAATTTCTTTCGAAACAACACATACGCATTTATTGACCTATTAATTATAAATATCGTCTTGGCTGGCTAATTCAGAATTGCCACTAGTACTCTAGTGAAAATCTGAAAGGGCACATGAATTTTGGATATAAAAGCTTAAAGATCACTGAAAATAAAAAGAACTAGAAATTTGTGTAAGAAAAAGCCTAAATTCAAGAGGGAAAAAACCCTGAAAAGAGGCATTTCAGCTGATTAATAACTTTCCACACGGCAGGCGTCTGCAGACTACATTCCAAAAGTTCACAAAATGTTCAAAAATGTCTAAATTATTGTATTTCATTACCGTATTTGAAATCACCATGAGAAATGCATTAAAATAAGTACAAGTATGCCTAGTATTGGTTCAGTAATCCTTGAGATAGACTATGAAAGGTTTCTGAAAATGTCTTTTGTGTATGGTAAAACTAATAGCCATGTGGAAAGTGTTAAGAAAGCATCGCTTCATTAGAATACATTACAGAAAGGCATGAAAACTATCAACCATCCCATGGATTGGCTTTAAAATAGAGGACTTGACGACAATTAATGTAACATTATATTAAATGCTTTAAAATTCTTTTTTTGAATGAAAGCCAAATTAAGGGTTGTAACGCCCAGGCATGCAAAAAGTGTGGGAGCAGGGAGCACCGCTCCTAGGAAGAGACAGTTAAAATTGAGGAAATAATGCCTTTTGAGAAAAGAAAAAAATGGGAAAAAGGAGGAAAGCAAGAAAAAAAGGAAAGAGGAAATATGAAAAGAGGAGGAAGAAATAACTTTTGGCACCCCTGTGGACACCAATGGCTTTCTTTAAACGTGAATGACCTCCACGCAATGTAACTAATATATATATGATTTATATTAATTTCATGTTTTCCTCCTCGTCTATTTGAAAAATCAACATGAAGTGAACATCTGCACCGGCACGGTTTATTCTAAAACCAAAATAATTACGTTTTTCAATAATTATTAGAAAATGAAATGTTATTAAAAGGTGGTTCGGTAGTACATGTAACTTGTAAGAGCATTAAAGTACAGTGTAAGCTATTAATAATACAGCATGTAATAACATTAACACATGTCACTTTTTACTGCAGAAAAACATAATGAATGTTTTCATGTCTAAAGTAAAATGTATTTGATAACTTTAGGCGTTTCGTTAAATTAAAATGCCAGTATATAATCATAATGAACACGTGGCATATTCGGCAACAGAGACTGACAGGGATCGATAATACAAAGCTATGGCCATGTGTTTTGAACTCGCCATCCTTCGCGGTGCATTTCCAGATATTTGTACATTTTACACCATCACCATAAAAAGTATATACAAGGAATCCAACTATTGGAATTTAGATAGAACCTAATGCTAACATATCATAATTAAATGTTTAAAAAATATAGAAATATTCATATATTGATCAAAGCTCAATAATATTTTTATACCTATCCCAATCATAATTTACTGTGCATATTTGGGTTCCTCATGAAATTACCCATCGGAACATAATGGTTGTCAAGGGTTACGTTGTTGAGATATACTATATCGGGAAGTGAATGCTTTCCAAAAATGTGTACTCTTGCTATCATTGGTTGAATACTTTTTTGTTATACAAACTATATATTTGTTTACATCTGAGCGGTAAGGGATGACGGCACAAGGTGGTCCAGGTGATGAATATTCAACACACATGCTTTGTTAAATCACTGTATTTTCTTCTCAAGGTTCAATCTATGAAGCAATCCTTTGGCTTTGTATGAATGATCTTTGATGTTTATCCTGGCATGAGTTTTGCGTGTTTACCATTGTTGATTGACTTGTAATGCCGCGTCAATGCAGGCTCTACCACACACCAAGTAATTCATCATTTTTCATGACTAAAATTGTAATTACAATATCAACCAAATCGAATTTAGAAAAATTGTCCCGAGCAAACTAATGAAATAATGTCCACAGCATTCGAACGGATTTTTTAAATGTTACAAACAAACAAATGTAAAATTACATCTGCCCCGCAAAACGAGGCTAGTGATGTGCAGGACCGCATAATCCCGATATATGCATATATCGCGGTAAAATCAAATATGTTTTATTATTCTATTGTTATATAATGTAAACACATTTACAGTCATCACAATAAGTAACTGACCAGGTCATAAACATGGTGATAACTCTAAGAGTATAACTCCTACATAAACATATTTAATTATAAAGTTGTTGAGAAATTTCCCTTCTTGAATTTGAGATATTACACGCTAAGAATGGTTGATTAATAAGGAAGTTACGATCCCAAACGTTAGGGCAAGTCTGACTTTCATTTTTACATTTTTCTTTTCAACACGGGGAGAGTATGACAGGTAAGGAACGCACCATTTGATTTTCAGGGGGGGGCATGGAAGTTGGGGTCGGGCGGAAAAAAAAATTTTGGTCACCGAAGTAGGCGACTTTTTTTTTTCCGCCGCCTTAGGCGGCAAGTTTTTGGGTTTTTTTTCGCCAAAGGCGACAATTTATTTTTATTTTTAGGTTTTACTGTTTTTTTGTACATTAAGTTGGGTGAGTCGGGTGAGTCATCTTTCTTTTTTTTTTACTCGGCAGTGGGTCATCTTTTTCTTTTCTGGTTGGTGGGCAAAGTTGTTTTTTTCCTGGATAGTGGGCAAAGTTTTTTTTTTTAAACTTACATGCCCTGAGTATCTAATGGTGCATCCCTAAAGCATGCGTGCCGTATTGATCAACCGTAACAATGCCACCGGCCGACTATCCAACAACCAGGACATCGAAGGGTGAATTGTCACTACCACTACCAGTAATCAATAATTTGCCGGTCTGAGTCCCCGTATTGAAAATGTGAATATGAAAATCAGACTTGACAGTACATTCGGGATTGTAACTTCCCTAATAATCAGCCATTCTTAGCGTGTAATATCTTAAATTCAAGAAGAGAAATTTCTCAACATGTTTATAATTTAATATGTTTATATAGGAGTTATATTTTTAGAGTTATCAGCACATTTATTACCTGGTCAGTTACTTATTGTGATGACTGTATTGCCATATTAAATGATAATTTATTGAATTTAGGTATATTTTCAAACTTTAAATGAAGTGTATAATGAAGTCTCTGTTGTTTGACCCGGGACTTCATATGATTAATTGCTTGACTTTCCCTTGAAATGAAAAAAAGAAGAAAAATCCGCCCACCCGCGCCTTACAGTTAGAACACCACAATAGACCAGAAAGAAAATTGTCCCTGATAGTGTCAATGAAACCGTCCTGGAAACCGTTCTTACGGAATGGACCTGAAATCCACCATGATTGTGACAGTGTGTCGAGGACAGCCTTATTTTAGACAAACATTTTGGTGGGAAAAGCTGGTACTTCGTCACGAAGCTTTTGATAAAATCCAAAATGACGCATAACGTTTCCAATGATGTTGGCAAAACCTGTTTACAGTAGCAAATGAATTCAGAAGAGCATCGCGCCCAAAACTCTTGCATGTCGCAGTGTCATGTCTGCGTGAGGCTTGCCTATCCCAAAATCGCGCTTATACACTTGGATTACTTTTGCACGAGGATAGATAAAAAACGAAAATATTTCTCGCCAATTTGGAACTGATTTAACTATAGTACCATATAGACTCAATATACTAGAAACTGTATATGATTTTCCCGCCCACCAATTTGCGATCAATCTTTATAAAATAGCATAATGCATTGGTAATAGTGTATGTGATGTGATGAAGAAGTAATTTGATGACTGACATTTATCTTGTATGGATTCAATGTGTTACAGGCTCTTGAAATAGAATTTGAAACTATGAAAAATCCATATCATAATGTGAGTTTTATCTTTACTGTAATTGTTTCATATAACGTATTATAATATGTAACGCAATCAAACAGAATGAGTCGGATTTCGGGAATATTGATTTTGAGTTATAGGTAAAAAGAAGGGACAAGCTCTTATGTTTTTTACTATGTTTTCTCAGTTGTTAAATTGTGTGTAACTTTAAAACTAGAAGTTCAATTTTAGTGGGGTGTGACCATACTGTAGCATTTTACACCTGCTTTTAAAATGGTGGCCAAATATCAAAATTAAAAACTGCCGACATGTGACTCATTTCGCTTGATCACGTCACATTACCAGAAGATAATTATTGGATACGAAACAATAACAATCGATACTTGTTGGTATTTTGATGTGAAATACATTAAATCTGAACATTGTATTAATTTAGTTTTTACATTTTACTAAAACCGTTTAATTTTATGCATATACCGATTCCATAAATGATAGGCATCAGCATTGACAAAATTGATGGCATTGAAACCACATTTCTAAAGAAAATTGGATACACTTCAGCATGAAAAGTGTTAAAAATGTGACAGATAACCTAACTGTGATATCACTGATCCGGTAATGCATGGAATCAGTCTTTGATGGGATGATAGCGAGTCAAACCAAAAGTAATGTAATCTCAGAATGTAAACATAATCTCGGTGCAGCCGAGAGGAGACAAATTAATGGAAATGTATGGATTTTACAAGACGATTTCTTGAGATACCATAAGAAAATGTTAAATATATAGTGCCGCTAATATGGCTCGCATTTTCACCCTCTTTAATATGATGAAAATGGGTCCGTTTTTGTGAAGTTTCATTGTTGATGTGGTTAGTTTAGGCCAAATAAGAAAAATCATGTTTAGCGTTCACTCCGCTTACTTTTAAGGGGTCGCCTCCTTTTTTTCTTTTTCTTTTTTGATAAAAAAAGAAGAAAGAAAAAAAATGTAATTAAAAAAAGAAAATCGTATTTTTTGACTTTAGCACACCTTGTATGAAGCTCTTTGCCCCATGAAATAAACTAGTTCTCTAAACGTCTCAGAACTCAGGACAAGACATCATTTTGGTCTCATTTTCTGTTCATCTTGCCCATAAGAAGCCAATATGTAATTTCTTGAGTCCAAGTGCCTATCATTTTGAAAAAAAGCAGGCAACCATCTTGAAAAATAGCCCGGCCAGCTATCCTTAGGTTGATTTTACTATTAAAAAGGGTGGTTTTGTGGTGTTTTCTCTCTACTAACAATAGGTTAAAGGTAGATGACCCGATCACATTCCGATTTTCAACTTGAAGTTTTCTATTCTACATGAAAGGTCATCCTTAAAAAAGTCGTGTTCCAAAGTTTGAGTTGCATAGCTCTAATGGTTCTTATTTTACACGCACAAGATGCTGTGAACTGTACCCATTGATTAGTACACAAACTATATCGGTGGTTACCACCATTCGCGGTAATTCGACGTTATTTCATCGATTTCTCCGTAATTATACCGATTTAGGCCGTCAAATTTCAGTATGATGATGAGCAAAATACGAGCTTTCATATGATATGAAAATCTCCGTATGTTTGAAATAATTCTGTGTTACGAAAATGTGATCGGGTCATCTACCTTTAATATGACAATGGGTCATTGTTATTGATATTTTCGTGGCAACTATGACAATAGGTCATGTCTGACTGATAGAAAAAATAATTGTACCAATGTGATGGCAGGGACAATATTATACAGATTAAAATTATATTTAAGTTGGTAAACGGTTCTGACGGTTTCTGCACTCATAATAGTGCAGCCGAGTCGCATTTTCCTCTAGTTTTCAAGTAATATTACCTTGGTTAAGTTGAGATATTATAAGTTGCATTTAGTTGAAACTCAACTCAATTGCTTAAAAACAGTGGATTGTTATGAATGGAACGAGAATGGAATAGGAAAGAATAACTGTTACGCCGATACCATGTGAAATATCAACCATTTTCATACTGTAAACGTTGTCAAAATCGTTTACACAAACAAACTGTTTCAGTTAACGGGCATTTACATTGATAAAATTGACGCCATCGAATCATTTTTCAAAAGGCCATTATCGGATACGCGTCAGCATTTTAAAATGTTAAGAATAACGGATTCATTATATTCGGTCAAATTGCGTTATCACTGAGCCGATAATGGGAGGACATCGAGAATTTAAGTCCATTTAAATACAATGTAATCCCATAATCTGACTCATCGTAACAAAGAGGGGGGAAGGAAAATACCTATGTCAATCTAAAAGTATTTTAATCCCACACAGCAATCAAATCATCATTGTGTAGCAGATAGGGGGACAATTTAATGTGAAAACATTATTTGAATTACTGTAGACACTGCGTACTAGAAACACTGATAATTTGTCCCGTTCAACAAATTAGTAATACTTTGGCGTGCTTTAATCCAGGAGATTTGTATCTCCAAAGAAAATTTTCTCAGAAGAAACCTAGAGCTACCGAGAGATATTTTAAAGCTGACGGGGAACTATTGTAACATAATAGTATTTCTTCGGGCAAGCGTGGTAGATGTTCTGATTGATGGCCCAATGTTCAACTTGATGTTTTCTATTTTACATGAAAGGTCATCCTTAAAATTGTCACATTCCAAAATTTGAGTTGCATAAACTCCAATGGTTCTTATTTTAGAACCACAAGGCCACAGGAAATTTGCCCATTGGGTAGTACACAAACTGGTGGGTGGTTAATGGAACATTTCTGGCCCCTAAGATTTTACAGACATAATGAGAAAAATATGGGGATTCTTCTGATATCAAGATATCTTGATGTGAAAAAAAAAAATCATAGCCCCAAAAAAGTGATCAGAACATACACCTTTTATTTAATTTTCACATTTTATAAAAACGTTGAATTAGATGCATGTACTGATTCCATAAATGATAATAGGCATCAGCATTGACAAAATTGATGTAATCAATAACACATTTCTAAAGAACATCGGATACACTTCAGCATGAAAATGGTTAAAATGTGACAGATAATCAATCTGATATAACTGAGCCGCTAATGCATGGCCTAATAGCAAAATAAGTCTAACAAAAAGTAATGGAAACAAAAATCTCGGACTGTAAACATAATCTTGGTGCAGCCGAGAGGAGACAAATTAATGGATAAGTTCGAGGGTTCGAAACCACAAGGCCTTCTCTCCATTTTTCAAAAATGAGATTATGGTATAAAAATGGTCAGAAAGAAATTCTCTTTCCAGTTACACAGCCTTATCTCCATAACACAACCCCTTTCAAAGTTATAGCCAGTATCACAAGGCCTTATCTCTATCTCCCAATGTGTTTAAAAATCTTCAATAGTCTTTTTCTCAAAATGGTCAAAATGGAGATAAGGCCGTGTGTTTCTGAGCACTCGAGTTAACTGTATGAATTTTACAAGATGATTTCTTGAAATACCATAAGAAAATGTTAGGTATACAGTCCTCAAAATAAGTAACTGACCAGGTAATAAATATACTCATAACTCCAAAACTATAGCTCCTACATAAAAATATTAAACAGTAAAGTTGTAAAAAAAATTCTCCTCTTTAACGTGATATTCATTAAGATCAATTAATAATTAACAGCGCTATATTGAAAAGGGTAGAACAAAGTGCAGTTTACATTTTAACACTTGGGTTTTGAACACGCGGGACAGTGTGACAGGTATGTGAATGGGTTGCATTGATCAATTGATGCATCCCCAATCCCCATCTTACTATCGAACCGTGAGTTGTCGCTACCAGTTAATCAATAACCTGCCTGTTACTAGTCCGAGGCTGCGTGTAGACGAACAAAATGTTAAAATGAAAAACGGACTTTGTTTTGGTTTAGGGCATATAACTGAGTTAATATTCATTCAATCTTCACGTGTAACATCTCGAATTAAAGACAAGAAATTTCCTTACAACTTTATATCCTAATATTTTTACGTAGGAGCTATAGTTTTGGAGTTGAGAGCATATTTATTACCTGGTCAGTTACTTATTTTGAGGACTGTAGTGCCGCTAATATGGCTCGCATTTCACCCTTTATATGTATGGTGAAAATGGGTCCGTCTTTTGTGAAGTTTCATTGTTAATGTGGTTAGTTTAGGTTGATTTTTAATATTAAAACGGGTGGTTTTAGGGTGTGTTATCTTTACTAACACTAGGCTAATATGACAATACATGTAGGTCATTGTTATCAAGCCAACTGTTGATATTTTTTAGGCAACTATAACAATGGGTCATGTTTTCTTATAATCTGCTTTCTATTTCACCTGACTATGACTATGAAAAGGCTGGTCTGACTGATAGAAAAATGATTGTACCAATGTGATGGCAGGGCCAATATTATACAGATTAAAATATATTTAAGTTGGTACCGTAAACGGTTCTGCCGGTTTCTGCACCCATAATAGTGCAGCCGAGTCACATTTTCCTCTCGTTTTCAAGTAATATTACCTTGGTTAAGTTTAGTTGGGATATTATAAGTTACATTGAGTTGAAAGGCTCAACTAGGTTATAAATCACTTATTAAATACATAGTGGATTGTGATGAATGGAACGAGAATTGAATAGGAAAGATGAATAACCGATACGCCGATACCATGTGAAATATCAACCATTTTCATACTGTAAACGTTGTCGAAATCGTTAACACAAACATACTGTTTCAGTAAACGGGCATTTACATTGATAAAATTGACGCCATTGAATCATTTTTCAAAAGACCATTATCGGATACACATCAGCATTTTAAAATATGAAGTATACCGGATTCATATTCGGTCAAATTGCGATATCACTGAGCCGATAATGGGAGGACATCGAGAATTTAAGTCCATCTATAAAATACAATGTAATCCCATAATCTGACTCATCATAACAAAGAGGGGGCAAGGAAAATAGCTATGCGGACTCTTCTTTATACTACAGGTCATGTAAAAAAAAGTATCCCGTGGGAAACAAAATTATTGAAAAATACGACCCAAGTTTTTTTGTTTTCAAATAATAGGCCTAAACCTTTGTTAAACCATATTAGTCTTTTATCAAATACACTTTATCGCATTATATTTCACCACCTAAACTACCTAGATATGATAATTTCAGTAACAAGAGTACGAATCCCATTTTGGCCACTTTAGAACAAGAATTGGACTTCCAACCAATGATGAATATAGGATATGTCAATATAATTATTTAAAATACAACTAAAATTTAAAACAGTGTGTGGATTGCCATGGATACTATGGATGAAAACATGTTTTCTGTTCAATTTAAACTATTAACATTTAGAAGGTATAAGTATTATTATTGATTTGATTGATTATGCTCAATCACACACTGAATGATGATTGTAATAAAAGAATTCTCTGCACATGAAAAGTGGCCAAGCTTAATTTCACATGCCTGAGGATCATTTTGCCATAATTTGATAACGAAATCTCAAAAATGGATAGAAACAATTTTTTTATGACACATGAAAGATTGCTGAACATGGTTATTACATGGACTATAAGTCCATGGTTATAAGTGCTTCACGTCCAATTTTATATTTCTATTGGCTAAAAAAAAAAATGATTCACGTGGGACACTCTTTTTACACGCCCTGTAGATATATTGATGATTTTCTCCCTCAACGAATTGCCGTAAAAAGTTAACCAACTCACCTTGCTGAAGTCATCGACATGAGTCGGGTTTTTTGGCGTTTTTTTTCCACAAAACCCTTAGCAACTGTAGGCAACTGTGGGGATAAAATCGTATTCTGTTTCTTCGCTTGTTAACACTTTCCACGCGGCTCTAAGTTTTACTATTACAAAACAGAATTTTCAGAAACCTTTCCCAACTTTCAGGGTACCTCCCATGGATTACTGAACCAATACTAGGAATGTTTGTACTTATGTCAATGCATTTCTTATGGTGATTTAAAATATGGTAATGAAATTCAATAATTTTGACATTTTTTAAACATTTTGTGAAATTTTGGAATGTCGTCTGCAGACGACTGCCGCGTGGAAAGTGATATTTCATGATTCCACAGACTCTTGATATTTAAATTAGAAACTATGAATACGCTACTATATGTGAATGATTTTATCGGTGATGTATTGATGCCGCGTTGTTAATATAGAGAGAAGATTGTAATTATAGACAGATAGAACGAACAAGTGATACATTACGATGTCAGATACAAACTCATTTTAATTTAATGAAGTCATAGAATTTATTTGTTCAGATTTTAAAAGGCCTTATCCGATCAGCATCAGCATTTAAAGCGTTAATAAAGACCGATTCATATTTAACGAAATTGCGCCATTACTGTCCCGCTAATAGGACGAGTGAGAGAATATGTAAGACAATCTAAAAGTAATATACTCTCAGAATGTAATCAGAGGTATGCGAGTCAACTTGCCGATCTGAAGCTTCTTTTGTTTAACTTTGGTGAGTGTCCCATGGTAAGTGGCGCTGTTTGTATCGTTTGCTTAAGGTATAAGACTTAATTGAAGTTTAAACGGAATTGTTGGGAAAATTCCCCAAACATGATCCGGTTTTGAAAGTTATGATAAAATGTACGTGCTGGATGTAATTTACAAGCCTGAAATAATATGATATTTCACGTTTCATTATTTATTTTAGGTATTTGAATTCATTCTCTCACTTTACACCATACCGCCATTGTTTGTGTCTTACGGACTTGATGCAAGTTTATAAATTCCTTTAACTCCGGTGAGCATTATACAATTGCGCTGTTGCCTTTTTAATTTATGCGAACGGGACCTGTTAAGCGACATGCGTCAGTATTGGACTTTTCTATCCCAAATGTAATAGAATCCCTAATGTAATCACTTCAGTTTTGCCCGATAGGGAAAAGACCAATAAGCAATAGACTTTGCGTTATGGTGCTTTTCCCGATCCACAAATTTGCAATAAAGGGTTAAGACGTGCAGTGTGCTAGAGTCATCGGTGTTGCTGTGAAGTGTAAATCAATCTACAGAACTACACAAGTACAGAGTGTCCATAAATGTGCGATACCATTTTGAAAACTTTATATCTCCAGCAATATAATTCGTAAAATTTAGTATAATATACTGAAAACATTTGAAATGGGAACACTTTTTGGATTATTTTGATACTACACTTGTCCGCTTTTCTGAAAAATCCCGAATTCAAGAGGGGGGAAGGAGAAACGTCAACTGATTTAATACTTTCCATGCGGCAGGTGTCTGCAGACGACAGTCTATAATGTCGTAACATGTTTCAAAAATGTCAAAATTATTGAATTCTATTACCATATTTGGAATCACCATGAGAAATGTATTGAAATAAGTACAAACATGCCTAGTATTGGTTAAGTATTCCTTGCGATAAACGTTTGAAAATTGATTACGGTTTCGGGAAGAAGAAAACAATTGTTTTGTGTATAAGAAAACTAATGGCTACGTGGAAAGTGTTAACGTACTGTATGTTTGGTCACATAACTCGCAATACCATACATTGATTCAATTCCAGGACGCTAGCTGCACGTAGGTGATGTTTAAACCCAGAGACAACCGACACCCATGCGTTGGAATAAGGAAACGTGCGTTATGGTGTTTATTGATTATTAAAGGAAGATCTGGAACGGGGAAACATACGTGATAGCATGTTTTTGACGTTATGAAGTGTTTGTAAGGAAAGGATCGGAACAAGGAAATGTACGTGATGGTGTGATTGTGAAGGACGTGATGGAATAGTGTTGTAAGGGAATGTTGGAACAGGGAAACGTATATTAAGGAGGGATCATTAGGTTTGGAAAAGGGAAACGTAATGGAGTGTCTTAAGGGAAGGTCTGCAACAGAAAAATGTACGTAATGGGGTGTTTGTTAACATTATGGAATGTTATAAGAGAAGGGCTGCAACAGGGAAACGTACGTTATTGAATGGTGTTGTAATGGCTAGGACAGGGAAAAGTATATTACGGAGGGATCATTAAAGGAAAGGTTGGAAAAGAGAAACGTAATGGAGTGTCTTAAGGGAAGGTCTGCAACAGAAAAATGTACGTAATGGGGTGTTTGTTAACATTGTGGAGTGTTATAAGAGAAGGGCTGCAACAGGGAAACGTACGTTATTGAATGGTGTTGTAAGGGATGGCTGGAACAGGGAAACGTATATTACGGAGGGATCATTAAAGGAAGGGTTGGAAAAAGGGAAACGTAATGGAGTGTCTTAAGGGAAGGGCTGCCACAGAAAAATGTACGTTATTGAATGGTGTATATGGTGGAAACGGATATATATATTACGGAGGGATCATTAAAGGAAGGGTTGGAAAAGGGAAACGTGTACGTTACGGGGTGTTTTTACGTTATTGGGTGTTTTAAGTGAAGGGATGGAACAGGGAAACTAACATGGTGGAGTGTTTCTAACATGGAATGTTTTTTAAGAAATGGCTGGAACAGGCAAACGTACGTTATGACGTGATCATGTAAAAAGGGGCTGATACAGGGAAACGCACATTGTGAAGTGATCATTAAAGGAGGGCTAGAATAGGGACGTGTGCGTGTAGCCTCAAGTGAAAATATTGAACCCTTAAAATATCGCGAACGTTTTCCAGTGAATGAAGCAGTACACATGGAAATGTTACTCGATTGAGAAATCTTTTAAGGGGGAACTGGATTAAGGAAACATACAGTATGAAATGATCTTTAAAGAAAGTGCTGGACCAGGTAAACAAACGTTATGGTATGATATTTGCAGAGAGGGCTGGAACATGATGGAAACGTACGTTAGAGTGTGATCTTTGAAGAGAGGGCTTGAACTGGAAAACATACGTTATCATGTGATCTTTGAAGAGAGGGTTTGAACTGGAAAACATACGTTATAGTGTGATCTTTGAAGAGAGGGTTTGAACTGGAAAACATACGTTATAGTGTGATCTTTGAAGAGAGGGCTTGAACTGGAAAACATACGTTATAGTGTGATATTTGAAGAGAGGGTTTGAACTGGAAAACATACGTTATAGTGTGATCTTTGAAGAGAGGGTTTGAACTGGAAAACATACGTTATAGTGTGATCTTTGAAGAGAGGGTTTGAACTGGAAAACATACGTTATAGTGTGATCTTTGAAGAGAGGGTTTGAACTGGAAAACATACGTTATAGTGTGAACTTTGAAGAGAGGGGATTGAACTGGAAAACATACGTTATAGTGTGATCTTTGAAGAGAGGGTTTGAACTGGAAAACATACGTTATAGTGTGATCTTTGAAGAGAGGGTTTGAACTGGAAAACATACGTTATAGTGTGATCTTTGAAGAGAGGGCTTGAACTGGAAAACATACGTTATAGTGTGATCTTTGAAGAGAGGGTTTGAACTAGAAAACATACGTTATAGTGTGATCTTTGAAGAGAGGGTTTGAACTGGAAAACACACGTTATAGTGTGATCTTTGAAGAGAGGGTTTGAACTGGAAAACATACGTTATAGTGTGATCTTTGAAGAGAGGGTTTTAACTGGAAAACATACGTTATAGTGTGATCTTTGAAGAGAGGGCTTGAATTGGGAAACGTACGTTAATATAAAGTAATCTTTGAAACGGAGGATTGGAACAAAGAAACCTACGTTGCGAAAGGGAGGGCTGGAATAAAACATACGAAATCATCTGGAACGGGGAAACGTACGTTTTAAATAGTCTTGCTGGAAGTGGTTGCTGGAACGGGAAAATCTATGTTGCGAAATGAACTGTAAAGCCGGCCTACCACTTCTGGCAGTTCACCACAGACGAACTGGTCATACACCTGTTCACTTGGTGACAGACAGTACAGGGTGACCCAATAAAAAGTTTACCCAAAATGAAAGTGATATTTTCCCACTTCTGTAATTTGATATCTGTGTTTTTTATTTAATTATAAAGAATGGGTAATGGAGCATCTACCCTGAAAATTTATTTTGGTTGAGTGGTTTTCAAGATATTGAACATTGCTTTAACAAAACAGACTTGTCCACGGAGCAAAGGCATGATTGAACACAATTGAGACATCAAAACTTGATTATTGCCGGTTCCAAACCAGATTTGTGAAGCTCCGAGGACAAGTCTGTTTTGCTGAAGTAATGTTCAATGGACCATATCTTGAAAACCACCCAACCAAAATTTAAAAAAAAATTCAGGGTAGATGCTCCATTACCGATTCTTTATAATAAGATAAAAACACAGATATCAAATGACAGGATGTGGAAAAATATCACTATCATTTTGGGTAAACTTTTTATTGGGTCACCCTGTACAGAGTTAACATGGGCCATTGTAAACTTGTCAAATCCCAAAGAGAACTGGATATGGCTAGAAACACAGAGTGGTAGTTCGCCTTTAAAGTGATGGCTGAAACAGAGGAATGTAAACCTTCATACGAAATTCTCTTGAGAGGGAGTGCTTGCACAGGAAACGTTCGGTAAAGGCTTGTGCGGAAAAACCCAATGAAAATAGATACAGACTCGACATACTTGAAATTAGGGTTTTCGCGCTCGACGAATTTCAATACAATTGATGGCGTCATCGACTTATATTATTGCCGTAAAAAACCTTGAAAAATGTAGAAACAATTAACCCACACTTATGGAGCTAACATTCAATTCGCCACTCTTCACTTGTATAGATAAATCGTATGTAACACCACTTACAAATGCTTCATTAATGAAATAAAAACAAGTTATTTTTGGCGATACAAATTGTATCGGATTGAGGTTCTCCAATGATTGTTTTTATCCACCTAACTGATTATGTTATGTTTGTGATGTTATTATTTCATACACGCACAGATTGGCACACATCTAATGAAGGTGAATTTTGAACTATTTGTTTGAAACAGTTCAATTTGAATATTACGTCACCAAAATGGAGAAAACAATTAGTGTTATTAACACATCAATGCAACATTTTTTATCACCTCACGGGCGGGCACTTTTCGGAAGAAAAAATATATCCTGCAATTATTCCAAAACATCATATACTATAGCATCGTCATCGTTCAGCTATAGAGGACATCTGTCTATTATTTAACAACAAACAGTGTTACGTTTCGATTAACGCAGCATGTTAACACTTTCCACGCGGCAGGCGGTTGCAGACGACATTCCAAAATTTCACAAAATGTTTCAAAAATGTCAAAATTGTTAAATTTCATAACCATATTTGGAAACACCATATTTGGAAACACCATGGAAAATGCATTGAAATAAGTACAAACATGCCTAGTTTTGGTTGAGTAATACTTGGGATAGATTTTGAAAATTGCGAAAGGTTTCTGAAAAATCTGTTTTGTATATGGTAAAAATAATGGCCGCGTGGAAAAGGTTAACATGTTAACTCCAGGTGTTACGTTACAAACTCCAGGCGTTACGTTACAGACAAAAACGATAGCATTTAGGGATTCTAATATGGAATGCATTTCAGCATTTTAAGTGTTAACATTGACTGATGCGAATTTAACCAAATTGCGAAATCGCTGAGCCGCTAATGGGACGATAGCGAGAATATGTAAGTCAATCTAAAAGTAATTTAATCCCACACAGCAATCAAATCATCATTGTGTAGAGAGGGTAAAACTACATGCGAAAACATTATTTGAATTACTGTAGACACTGCGTACTAGAAACACTGATAATTTGTTCCGTTCAACAAATTGGTAATAATTTGACGTGCTTGAATAAGAAAATCTTTCCAGAAGAAACCGAGAGCTACCGAGAGATAATTTAAAGCTGACGGGGAACTATTGCAACATAACTGTAATTTCTTCGGGCACGCGTGGTTCAACGGATACATTCTCACTCCACAATACAAAGGTTGTGAGTTCGAATCCCGTTGCAGCCAGCGTGTTGTGTCCTTGGGCAAGGCACTTTACCGCGCTTGCCACTCTTCACCTAGGTGTATACTTGGGTACCGGCATCAATTCATGTTGGAAAGTAAAACAGACTCGATGTGCGGGAGGAGTGACGACCACCCCCCCCCCCCCCCCCCCCCCCCAGCCAAAAATTACATGTGTGAGTCTGTGGCCCTATAAGGAAAGAGAGATGGGCAGTCTTTACTTTTTTACTTCGTTGGTAGTATTGATAAATGGTAAGCATTGATATTCTTCTTATATTGCTAGCCCTAGTCTTACCAACGGGGGAGGGTGGTTGTAACCCTGCAATACGAGTGCTATCAACTTCAAACTTGATATTTATATTGTTGATAGTGTTTTGATTGATATTTAGGGGGGAAGTGTACTTTCGGTCGCAAATAATACTGGATCATAACATTTGCCAGTATCGTTCGATACTGATACGATTTTACACAATGTAGTGTTCCACTATCGACTGATACTGGAACGTCTTTATGTTCCAGTATCGAACGATATTGGTACACTGATTTATTGTGTCCCCCTTTTTTCTTGGAATCGTTGAGGGTGCTATTTCATCTCTGGGACAAAATGACGTCAATATGCAACCATGGGGAATTGGTATGGTATTGTTTGGTATCAGAGGAGAAGCCATATAGGTAGTGGAAACAAATATAATGACGTGGGGCGTTAATACCAAAAATAAATATTGAAAAAATTGTAACCCTGACCCGTTGATTAGTCGGATATAGTGTTAGACTATGGTTAATTTATTCGTTGGTTAAATATCTTTTTTAGGTTTTTGTTTGTTTAAATAATGACAAAATATTAAGATGATACTGTCGATGTCGTCAATGTAACCATCTATTTCTTACTATCCTACGACATCGTTTCACACTTTCCACGCGGCTGGCATCTGCAGACGACATTCCAAAATTTCACAAAACGTTTCAAAAATATCACAATAATTGAATTTCATTACCATATTTGAAATCACAATAAGAAATGCATTGAATTAAGTACTAACATGTCTAGTATTGGTTCAAAATTTCATGAGATAAGACGTTGAAAGTTGGGAAAGCTCTCTGAAAAATCTGTTTTGTATAATATGGTAAAACTAATAGCCGCGTGAAAAGTTTAAAAATATGATATGTATTTCGATTGAATGTATTATCATTAAACCTCATGGAACATTTCACTTCATTATTCACTTCATTATTATTCATTACTAACGGGACGCCCGTCCTTTGTACGGGCTCCCTCCCGCTAGTTAATATAAAAAGAGATTTGTAATATTATTAAATTAAACATAGGTCGCTGATAGATCACTAATTAGTTCTTACATAAATTACGCCCACATTTGTCACGATACACGATAGGCCCTTGGTTTAAACAAAAAGAACATACATTTGCGACTAACGTATCATTGCTGACCAAAAAAAGGTCCACGCACTATACATCTATCTAAAAATAATATATTAATATTTGTTGTTATAATTATTGTCTATTGCAAAACACCGTAGGTTGGTAAACTGCTATATACTATATTATGTATAATATAAAATAATATAATTAATACAGGTTACCAACATTGACCTCGAGTTTACAGCTATACGGCTATTTGAAAGTCACATATATATTTGCGAGGGTTTGTGCATGGTATTCCAACTCTTCGACACTTGCAGTTACTAGCTGCGGGAACAATATAATGGCTGGGACTTGCAGCCACATTCCAGCAGTTTTTGGCATTGTCGAAGATGAGCTGTGCAATGTACATGTAGGGAGGCAAACCTTTCGTTACTTTTCGTGAATGCTACCAAACACTCGAGGTAGTGCTGATGAACTGTGTAAATACTCTTCATTGGGGCAACTAGACGGGGGGGGGGGGGCTGAGATTATGGTATAAAAATGGTCAGAAAGAAATTCTCTTTCCAGTTACACAGCCTTATCTCCATAACACAACCCCTTTCAAAGTTATAGCCAGTATCACAAGGCCTTATCTCTATCTCCCAATGTGTTTAAAAATCTTCAATAGTCTTTTTCTCAAAATGGTCAAAATGGAGATAAGGCCGTGTGTTTCTGAGCACTCGAGTTAACTGTATGAATTTTACAAGATGATTTCTTGAAATACCATAAGAAAATGTTAGGTATACAGTCCTCAAAATAAGTAACTGACCAGGTAATAAATATACTCATAACTCCAAAACTATAGCTCCTACATAAAAATATTAAACAGTAAAGTTGTAAAAAAAATTCTCCTCTTTAACGTGATATTCATTAAGATCAATTAATAATTAACAGCGCTATATTGAAAAGGGTAGAACAAAGTGCAGTTTACATTTTAACACTTGGGTTTTGAACACGCGGGACAGTGTGACAGGTATGTGAATGGGTTGCATTGATCAATTGATGCATCCCCAATCCCCATCTTACTATCGAACCGTGAGTTGTCGCTACCAGTTAATCAATAACCTGCCTGTTACTAGTCCGAGGCTGCGTGTAGACGAACAAAATGTTAAAAATGAAAAACGGACTTTGTTTTGGTTTAGGGCATATAACTGAGTTAATATTCATTCAATCTTCACGTGTAACATCTCGAATTAAAGACAAGAAATTTCCTTACAACTTTATATCCTAATATTTTTACGTAGGAGCTATAGTTTTTGGAGTTGAGAGCATATTTATTACCTGGTCAGTTACTTATTTTGAGGACTGTAGTGCCGCTAATATGGCTCGCATTTCACCCTTTATATGTATGGTGAAAATGGGTCCGTCTTTTGTGAAGTTTCATTGTTAATGTGGTTAGTTTAGGTTGATTTTTAATATTAAAACGGGTGGTTTTAGGGTGTGTTATCTTTACTAACACTAGGCTAATATGACAATACATGTAGGTCATTGTTATCAAGCCAACTGTTGATATTTTTTAGGCAACTATAACAATGGGTCATGTTTTCTTATAATCTGCTTTCTATTTCACCTGACTATGACTATGAAAAGGCTGGTCTGACTGATAGAAAAATGATTGTACCAATGTGATGGCAGGGCCAATATTATACAGATTAAAATATATTTAAGTTGGTACCGTAAACGGTTCTGCCGGTTTCTGCACCCCATAATAGTGCAGCCGAGTCACATTTTCCTCTCGTTTTCCAAGTAATATACCTTGGTTAAGTTTAGTTGGGATATTATAAGTTACATTGAGTTGAAAGGCTCAACTAGGTTATAAATCACTTATTAAATACATAGTGGATTGTGATGAATGGAACGAGAATTGAATAGGAAAGATGAATAACCGATACGCCGATACCATGTGAAATATCAACCATTTTCATACTGTAAACGTTGTCGAAATCGTTAACACAAACATACTGTTTCAGTAAACGGCATTTACATTGATAAAATTGACGCCATTGAATCATTTTTCAAAAGACCATTATCGGATACACATCAGCATTTTAAAATATGAAGTATACCGGATTCATATTCGGTCAAATTGCGATATCACTGAGCCGATAATGGGAGGACATCGAGAATTTAAGTCCATCTATAAAATACAATGTAATCCCATAATCTGACTCATCATAACAAAGAGGGGGCAAGGAAAATAGCTATGCGGATCTTCTTTATACTACAGGTCATGTAAAAAAAAGTATCCCGTGGGAAACAAAATTATTGAAAAATACGACCCAAGTTTTTTTGTTTTCAAATAATTAGGCCTAAACCTTTGTTAAACCATATTAGTCTTTTTATCAAATACACTTTATCGCATTATATTTCACCACCTAAACTACCTAGATATGATAATTTCAGTAACAAGAGTACGAATCCCATTTTGGCCACTTTAGAACAAGAATTGGACTTCCAACCAATGATGAATATAGGATATGTCAATATAATTATTTAAAATACAACTAAAATTTAAAACAGTGTGTGGATTGCCATGGATACTATGGATGAAAACATGTTTTCTGTTCAATTTAAACTATTAACATTTAGAAGGTATAAGTATTATTATTGATTTGATTGATTATGCTCAATCACACACTGAATGATGATTGTAATAAAGAATTCTCTGCACATGAAAAGTGGCCAAGCTTAATTTCACATGCCTGAGGATCATTTTGCCATAATTTGATAACGAAATCTCAAAAATGGATAGAAACAATTTTTTTATGACACATGAAAGATTGCTGAACATGGTTATTACATGGACTATAAGTCCATGGTTATAAGTGCTTCACGTCCAATTTTATATTTCTATTGGCTAAAAAAAAAAATAGATTCACGTGGGACACTCTTTTTACACGCCCTGTAGATATATTGATGATTTTCTCCCTCAACGAATTGCCGTAAAAAGTTAACCAACTCACCTTGCTGAAGTCATCGACATGAGTCGGGTTTTTTGGCGTTTTTTTTTCCACAAAACCCTTAGCAACTGTAGGCAACTGTGGGGATAAAATCGTATTCTGTTTCTTCGCTTGTTAACACTTTCCACGCGGCTCTAAGTTTTACTATTACAAAACAGAATTTCAGAAACCTTTCCCAACTTTCAGGGTACCTCCCATGGATTACTGAACCAATACTAGGAATGTTTGTACTTATGTCAATGCATTTCTTATGGTGATTTAAAATATGGTAATGAAATTCAATAATTTTGACATTTTTTAAACATTTTGTGAAATTTGGAATGTCGTCTGCAGACGACTGCCGCGTGGAAAGTGATATTTCATGATTCCACAGACTCTTGATATTTAAATTAGAAACTATGAATACGCTCACTATATGTGAATGATTTTATCGGTGATGTATTGATGCCGCGTTGTTAATATAGAGAGAAGATTGTAATTATAGACAGATAGAACGAACAAGTGATACATTACGATGTCAGATACAAACTCATTTTAATTTAATGAAGGTCATAGAATTTATTTGTTCAGATTTTAAAAGGCCTTATCCGATCAGCATCAGCATTTAAAGCGTTAATAAAGACCGATTCATATTAACGAAATTGCGCCATTACTGTCCCGCTAATAGGACGAGTGAGAGAATATGTAAGACAATCTAAAAGTAATATACTCTCAGAATGTAATCAGAGGTATGCGAGTCAACTTGCCGATCTGAAGCTTCTTTTGTTTAACTTTGGTGAGTGTCCCATGGTAAGTGGCGCTGTTTGTATCGTTTGCTTAAGGTATAAGACTTAATTGAAGTTTAAACGGAATTGTTGGGAAAATTCCCCAAACATGATCCGTTTTGAAAGTTATGATAAAATGTACGTGCTGGATGTAATTTACAAGCCTGAAATAATATGATATTTCACGTTTCATTATTTATTTTAGGTATTTGAATTCATTCTCTCACTTTACACCATACCGCCATTGTTTGTGTCTTACGGGACTTGATGCAAGTTTATAAATTCCTTTAACTCCGGTGAGCATTATACAATTGCGCTGTTGCCTTTTTAATTTATGCGAACGGGACCTGTTAAGCGACATGCGTCAGTATTGGACTTTTCTATCCCAAATGTAATAGAATCCCTAATGTAATCACTTCAGTTTTGCCCGATAGGGAAAAGACCAATAAGCAATAGACTTTGCGTTATGGTGCTTTTCCCGATCCACAAATTTGCAATAAAGGGTTAAG